>CM076574.1:170877383-170956668 GCA_034641835.2 Pinus albicaulis | reverse complement strand
TTGACCCTCGAATAGTCGTCAAAACAGGAGAAAATTGACTGAGCTTTGCACTTGGCTCTAGTGAATTTCTCGAATGTTTACAAGGCAACTTTCAAAATTTGATTTTTAAAATGGTGCTTTTGCACAATCTGGTAAAAAAAAAAACCCCCTCAAAGTAAAATTACTTTGAGTCACACTATCACTCCAAAAACAAATTTACAAAACAAAAATCCCCTTATTACTCCAAAAAACAATACCCTTATTACTCCAAATAAAAAAATAATACCCTTATTACTCCAATTACAATGCTCCAAAAAATGTGATTTTAATTGCAAATCACAAATTAAAAAAAACACCAATTACAAAAAAACAATGATCTTAATTCACGATGTTGATGGCAAATAAAAAACTCTGTTGAACGTTGCTGGCTCAATTCAAACGCTGACTCAATTTGTGCATAACGTTGGTGTTAAATGCTGATGTTCTAAACGCTGACAGACCTTTTAATAAATGCAGATGTCACAGAAACGATGGCAGTTATTCCAATTTGTGCATAACGCTGGCTCAATGCAAAATCCACTTCATAAAACGCAGAGTGCGGGGCAAAACGCTGGTTTGATTATTTGCAAAATCGATTTTCCAATCTTCTGCAGAAAACGCTGGCAAAATCCACTTGCATCAATATCAAAACACTGGAAAAAAACGCTGTGAAATATCTTTTAAAAAAATTGTTTCAATGTCCAGAAAATGCTGGCAAAAAACGTTGTTCCTATTCACATAAAAAAAACATTGTTCCTATTCAAATGCTCAAGCGATGTTTGAAGTGTTGTTCCTATTCAAATGAATATTCGAAACGTTGTTTGAAGTGTTGTTCCAATTCAAAACATTGTTTGAAGTGCTGAAGTGTTGTTCTTAACTGAACGTTGGTTCTTGCAATGTAACACAATATAAGAGTTGCATGTAACGCAATATAACGCAATATAAGAGTTGCAATAACGCTGGATAATCTTTAATCTTTGGAAGAGTTGCATGTAACGCAATCAATTATTGGAATATAACACAATATTGCAAGAATTTTAGGATGTAATGCAAACGCTATGAAACCAAACCAATCGATGCCAGATGCAATCGATGCCAGAGAAGAATGTATCCAAACCAAACCAATCGATTGCTAGATCAGAATCAATTTAATGAAAATGCAGAGTCGATTTGCCAGAATCGATTTCTTCTGTTGATCGAAACGCTGGTTATTTGTTGTTCTAACTTAATTCAAAATTCACTTACAAGTGCAGAATCGTTGGCACGCTATTTTAAATGAATTGCAGAATCGATTGTTCAAAATCAATTTTTATGAAAATGCTTCTTTTTTTTAATGTGAATGCAGAAGAAGACCAACAGCGCCCAATAGCGCTTCTCTTTTTATTTTACTCAAACAATTTGAAACTGAAACTTCTCATAGATTTTTCCTTGGCTTTTTAAAAAAATGATTTTAGAATTTGCAGATCTAAAATCAATAAAAAAAATTGCAAATTTCATACCAATCTTTTGCCGATCACTTCAACGGAGTTGAGTTTTCCACAACCTGATAAAGCTGGAATCTCCTCCTCACTGCATCATCGTGGCTTTGATACCACATGAAAGAGCAGAAGTGTCCTCAGACACACAATTTTTATTGATCAAGCAAAAAATTACAGGGCAAATTGCAGGAGTTTACATACGTAAACTCACACACTCATTCTCTCATTACACCTTCAAAGAAAATAGGAAAACTAACCTATTTATAAGCTCTATGGATCACTTGGAAATTAAACAAGTGTCCATTTACAATAAATGAGATTTTAACTAACTTTAATCCTAATTTGGAGCCTAAGAAACGACTCTTTTCTAGAGTCCTAATTTACATTAACAAATTTCTAATTCTAAATATCTCCTAAATATATTAAATATTCTAGAATAATAATTATTAATTTAATATCTTAAATTAATAATTATTTTATTCTAATACTATAACCTATGATAAAATTATTTTTGGATCATCTAACAATATTTTCCCATAAATCCCTCATTTCCATGTTTTTCCCCTTTTTCCTTCATTAAAAACCCCTTTGATAAGGTTTAAAACTCCTTCTTGCCTTATCGAAATCCTCAAATTCCTTTGAAAACCATTGAAAATCTATAAAAATCATATTTTCTATACATTATAGACTTAAGCCCCTTTGGGCTAAGTCTTTAACCCTCCCCCTCCATACGCCCTGATGCTGGAACCAAGCGCTAGCCTTCCAAGCGCTTATCGCATCCCCCGATCGCGATTAGCCCTTCCTCCATAAAACCCCGGTCATATGAATTTCCATATAGACCATGGCCCCGCCGACATGCGCCAAGTCGAATTAAAAATTAATATGTTGCCTCCAGAGTATAAACCTTGGTTTATATTAATCTTTCGGTTTTTATTATGTCCTAAGATTTTTCGCCGGTTTAAACTCTAATCGCTCTCCACCGTCGATCTGATTTGCAGATCGATGGCACGCAATCCATCACCCCGGTGGTCCCCACTAGCCACTTACCATTGCAAAACCATGCGGGATTCATCTCACCGCTTTCAAGAGCAAGGTGGTTTCTTCCCGATCGACAGTGATTCCATTCACCGTCTGACACGTGGCCTTGAGCACTGTTCACAAAACAGTCGTTCATCGTGCGTTAAATATCAGATGTGGACCTGGCGCGATATTGACGTCCACCGTCCGATCTGAGGCCGCTCATCGGATGGTGATCTCTCTACGAAGATGCTTGTGCGATAACATAGGTTACGACGCGGTGTTTAAAGGATCTCTGCCGTCGATCTAATCTGCAGATCGACGGCCCATACTCCACCACCCCGGTCCCTAGTGCCACATCAACATCCACGCGACAGAGTTTAATTGGGGCAGGTCTCCATGTGTTTTCCATACAGTCAGCCTCGATCCCGACCGTCGATCTCTGCGCGATCGACGGCTCTGATTTAATTTCCTCCTCTGCTTCCCTTTGACCCCTCTAATCAATCTCAACCGTTGGATGATGCCATCCAACGGCCACGCTCCCTCCATGTGCCTTCTAAAGCAGCTAACCTATACATGCAGGATTTTATAATAGTTGTTTGTATTTTGCAGGGTTCCAAGGTTTTTCCCGCTATGACTGAAGAAATTTCAGAGGCAGAGGGTGACGATCCTCCTGCCTTCGATTCATCAAAGAAAATCCTTCGCAGGGTTTAAAATTCACGTTTCATCGGTGTTTCATGAGTCATTGATGCCATATCACCCCTGCGCAGCCCTTCACACCAACAAAACACACAAAATCAAACACAAATCAAAGAGTATCAGTGTCAAAGATAGATCTGTAGGATTACGTCTAAGATGGATTATCAGAAACCTAATCCTCCCCACTAAAACACAGTTTAAAGAAAATCATGAGTGTTTTATCAGGCAAGCAGCCTCAACTGCCACATCAGGGGCTAATTGAATCCCCTAGCTACCACAGAGCCACCTACAGCCTCAAATCAATCAAAAGAAGGTCGAAGTTATTACCAGACCAGGAGGTATTTTGCATCAATACAGCTGAACAGTTATTTCAACCAAAAAAACTTATTGTAAGCTGTCAGCAGAAGTTATTACAAGGATAACGAGGAGCCTTGAAGTTAACAAATTTTTTCCAGCAAAACCTAATAGCTAATATAAATGATTTAATACAGAGGACACCTATGTAAGCTTCTTCATTAAGCCCCCAAAGGTCGAGAAGCCATTTAAGTCTGTGTTAATTATCTTTAGAGATCTTTTATCAGAGTCCACCTCCTCATTTCTTCTACAAATACTTCTATAGAAGGTTGGTTGGTTGTTGGTTGATCACTAGTTGTTATATTGGAACTCTCTAAAATAATACATAGTCTGTTGAAGTTGAAGAAGAAATTGAAGTCTTGGAAGTCCTGATGATGTTGTTGCATGCTTGTTCTTGAGAAGGCTCTATCATTGGATCCATGAGCTTGGCTGTTGGTGAAGTATTCTAAACTGTTTAACGTTTTCTCCTGTTTTCATTCTATTCCATAATTTCTTACTACAGTAGGTTGAAAGTTTTAGGCTAAAAAATGACTCCTGGAAGCACCTTAGACCTGTTCATCCTTCATTGTTTCATGTTTTCTTCTGCTGAAGTATTTTAGAGTCTTTAATCTCTCTCTTTAGTATTCATGCTTATTTATTTCCTTAATAGTTTGGAGAGTTGGTTTCAGCATGATTCATGGTTCTCCCTGCTTGTCTGCTGCCACTTAAAAACTCGTTATTGAAGTCTCCTTTTGAAGTTTCTTGTTTATAGTGAGTCAAGGGAGGTTCTGCTGATCTTTCCCTTTGTCCTTGCTTGGTCAAATTGTCATAAAGGTCTTTGTAGTCGGTAATCATAGATGCAATAGGTGTTCTCTTCATGACCTAATTAATCGTTGAACATTTTATGTTTTCTAAGTCATTTGAAATAAAATCTTTGAGGAAATAGGGTGTTCCCCGAATCTTAGGTTTCATTTTAAAAGTTGTTTTGAAATCATGGTTTGCTTAAAGGTGTGATTTGTAGAATTCATGGTTAGCCTTGTCTATCAAAAAGCTCTTTATTGTTCAAATTGTGTTTTCAAATTCCCTTTGTTGAGAATTAAATTTCTCTCTCCAAATCATTGATGTCCATCTCATTCCAAAAACCAAAGGATCCTATGGCCAAGTTAGATTTTCCCTCTGATATCCCATATCCATTGATAAGTTTTTCACGGCCTCTTTTTGACTCCATTTCCCAATGAAGCTACTACTTCCTCTTTCTACCTACCTTTCCTAGATCTTTCATTTTCTGCTATATCAACCCAACCAAAAAAACAAACAAACACCTGCACTTAATAACTAGTCTAAAATTCATACTCCAAGCACACAAGATAAACCTTTGCAAAAAAACATTTGAGAGATCCCTCTCTGAGAACAGGAGGACTAGATCCTATAACTCTAAAGATTGGTTCTGATGTTGCCTTGTCTTTTGATTTTCCAAACTATCAAAACACGGGACACCAACAACAGGCTGGGCTTGTAAAGGTTGACCTTGAGGATTGTAAGGCTTCCCTTGCAGGCCATAAAACAATCCCTGCTGGACCGAAGGTTGTCCCTGTAAGGGTTTCCCTTGTGGGTCATACGCATACCCTTGCTACACTGAAGGTTGTCCCTGAAATGGTTGTCCTTGTGGGTCATGAGCATACCCCTGCTGAACCGAAGGTTGTCCCTAAAAGGGTTGTCCTTGCTGGTTAGAGGGTTGAATAGGCAAGGTAGGTATAGCACCGGAGAGAAACTGATAAGCCTCAGGAGCAGGCAAGTAGATGGGGTTGCCTTGCTCATCATACTGAAACGGAAGTGAATAAATCGGGGTACCATCCTCTTCATAATGAGAAAAATAAGACCTATAAGGATCCTGAGGGCACTGATAAGTCTGGGAGCTTTGTTGCTGAACAGCCAGCCGATACTCCTCAAAAGAAAGGTCGTCAGGGATTGCCATGGAAATCGAAGTCTCTACCAAATTCAAAACTCCTGACGACTGAGCAGTGACAACCAGTGCCAAAGCAGCCACATAGACAATGGGCCCAGTGGGAACAGACGTGAAAGAATGCGTCGACGATGAGACAGGTATCGTCGGCGACATACCTAAGAATGGAAGAACCAGACCCCTTGACAGAGTTGATGTTTCCATGGAGGAAATACCGGCCATAATCTGACCCAAAGACCTATATCCGACTGGAAGTGACACCGACGGTGAAGATTGAGCAGGTTCTGGTTAGATGTCTTCTTGGAAGAGTTGGTATTTTTCATTAGAAATTGGAATACCCTCACTACCATTAGGACTAGACGAATCCATGTCTGAATCCACCGTAAGATCTTGCAAAAGAGTAAGGAGGCTAGGAGGTATAATAGCAACCAAAAACGGTGATCCCGATGTAAGAGGGGGAAAATGTTCCCCAACCCCAAATCCAAACCAAGCGTTTGAAAGAGGCCAATGGAACTCAACGAGTTCCCCAAAGGGATACTCCAATGGGATGATGGGTTGTTGAAGCTCGGTAGAGCCAGAGATCTGTGAAGTTTCAAATGAATCGTCCGAGAAATAACTGCCCGTAGACGAAACTAATGGTTCCGCCACTGTGACTGTAGCACACCAGAAAAGGGAAAAAGATCGAAAATTAAGACACTTTGATCAAAACCAAGGAAAACAAAGACAGGCCAAGTAATCAATCTTTAATGGGCGTGTAATCGTAGGTAGTTTATTTTACCACATTGAAACCAAAATTTTGTTGTTTCATGTTTTAAGAGTCAAGAAATAGTCAAAGATGACTCTAGTCTCTTTCAGTTTTAAGCGAGTGCGAAAGGACAAGTGCTCAATGATCTTTACAAATTTATGGAGTCAGTAAAGATCGAAAATGATTGCTCAGGTAATCTAGGTAAAAGGGTGTACCTGGTTCCCGTGAAATGCCATATACACCTTGGTTATAAAATGAAATAAGAATCAACCAAGAACTTGACGTACATGTAGGTAGTCTCCCCGAATGATGTGTTTGGTGTATCACAGTTACAAGGCGGCATACTTGGCTTCCTACGGATAAAAGGATTGCAACATATAGGGGTCTCCCTTTATATACTCGACGGTACAGGGAGCACAAGTCTGTACTAGCATTGTGTGAAGCCAGATGGAGAGCGACAGCTGCTAGGTTTTAAGACGCCAGAACACGTCTCTAACTTAGACCACTAAATGTTTCATTAAGTTTCAATGTTGCCTTAGGTTAATTGATTAAATTTTAAGTTGATCTTATATTTATGTTTCAATTCCAAGGTCCTATCGAATGTTGAATCTCACAAATTCCTGAATGCAAGATACATGACATAAAATACCATTTCATTCAATGAAGAGCTATCTACGAGAAGGTTAGGAGTTTCAAGCGATAGAAAATAATGAGAACACACAGAAGTATTCACTACAGAACCTGATGCAAACTAATGAGAACGAAAAATATTTCCTAGAATGCCTAATGCTAGTTATGCAAAAGATTTTCCAATTCTACGATGCAAACAAAAAATGCAAGCACAAAATATTTTTTGATTTTTTCAATGTAATAGAGCAAATAGTGCACTAAATAACATGAAAAATGAATCTTCACACTAGTTCGAGAATGCTAATGCAAGATTCGAAGTGAAATAATTCAATCAACTCACAAGCAAAGAAAAAAAAGACTCAAACCAATGTCACAATCTCTCAAATCGAAGAAAGATGTCAAAATGAACCCATACAAGAAATGTGAGCTATGTTGGGGTGACAGGAAGCAAAACTGAATGAAAGATACAAGACTCACTCAAGACTCATTTCACCAAAAGAAACCACTCAAAACAGATCCAGGGAACTGAATGCAATCAAGAAAATAATGAAGGTGACCATGAAACAAGAGACCCAAACTCCTACAAGAGGCTCAGCATGTCAAAGCACTAGAAATATATAAATCCATGATGTTGAAAGAAATGGACAAACAACCGAAGGAAGAAGGCTGATCACAGTCACAAACAAACCCAAAGCATTCAAATCAAGCCAAGAAAATACCCAGAGACACCAGGAAGGACCAAAACTCCAAAACAAGGGAAACCCTAGCACCTACAGGAATTGGCATGACTGTCTGGATGTAATTCGTGCCAGACAGGGGATGGCATGGGTGATAAACTAGCAACTCGCGCCAGTGGGCGCGACTGTCAGGCTGGAAACTGCGCCAATCAAGCCATCCTTGAAAAGATGGAAATTTGGAAAAACAGAGGTCAAAACTAATCCTCTGTGGCTGAACAAGGGCCTAAGACTCAGTAAAACAATCCAGAAAATGAAAGCTAAGTAAGCAAAGACCAAGAAGAAGATCTAATAGACGAAAGACAAACTCGCACTGATCCCCAGTGGACTTGCCAATTTTTTGTTGAGGTAAATCCCCTCTGCGGACAAAGGTGATCTCACTAGCCCTAGAGTGGGTCTAGCCACATACAAGACACATTATGACATCAATTCCTAGTTAAGAATGGACAAAGACTTGGTAGATCACTTACCGTAGGTCCTACGCTGTTGTGTCATCCGGAAGAATGGCTGCCTCTCGCTCCTAATTCGACAGATCATGAACTGCTCGTTCTCACGCCCAGATACCTGCACATACACAAGAAAAAAAGACGATACACAACATACTATTTCACATTCCTAACTATCAGTCAGTCGAGGAAGACTAAATCACATGCATCAAATAAACATAACACGGAGATGGAATCAATATCATAGTCGAGTATATTAAATTAAAGAAGGAAGAGTACAACCAGGCTTCGACGTTGCGATCTCCTCTAGCAGGGTTCCAGCGGAGCACGTCTCACAAAGCTCGTTGGGAATTCAGACAAGGCTCTCTCTATGGGATCCTCCTTGGTTCGACCTTCTCTATAGTGATTACTCAGATATAATAGCTCTTCTCCAAGTTCAGCTTCTTAGCTATATGTTCAGCTAGATTTTGTAAAGGGAGAAGGCTCGTTTATATAGAGGGAGAAGGAGGAGTTAGGATCCCTATAATCGTGGGGGGAGTCCTATCCTCTAAGAATGTTCCATCAACCATTTCCTAAAGGAAGAGATCTGTGGCTTATCGAGTTTAACCACTTGCAATGAGTCATTCCTGAGGTGGTTAAAGGAAAATTTTGCCTCCATTTTGTTAAAAAACATTCCAAAAAATGCTGGTGCGGGTACAATGCAGGGACAGAGTGCCAGCTGGCGCGACCTCTAGTGAAAATCTTCCCCATTGGTGCGAGGGGTAAACTGGCTACCCATGCCAATGCCAAAACATAGGTTTTTGAGTGCTTTATGAGGAAATGTTCAACAGGAAGAATCATGTCCTTATGCAAAAGGATGCAAAGAAGGTATTTGCAAAGTTTGCAGAGTCAGAAATATACGTGGACGTGGATTGTTTTAGCGAATTTAGTAGTTCCGTGCCATTTGCGTATCTGAGAGGCAACTGAAAATGAGTCAAGAAGGCAATTACTAACTGACTGAAATTGTTAAACGAGCCTCGTGGTAACTCAATGTACCATTTGGCAGCAAGACCAATAAGAGTTCTTTGGAAAAGACGTAAGCGAATCGAATCATCAATTATTGAATTAGATGCACACCAAAGGTGATAATTCATTACGTGATTTGATGGATCCTCTCCTGACTTACCTTCAAACTTTGGTATATCACTAGGCAACTTATGTGGCATTGGTGGCCAATACGGATAATAGAAAATTGGATCATTCGTAAGGCGCATCAAATCAGGTAAATCCAAAGTTGCTATAAATGGTAACTGACGGTTAGGTTCGCGAAAACCTTGAGTAGCCAAAGTATTTCCAGGAGGTGGATACCCAGGATAAGTGGGAATTGGATTTGCATTAGGAATTGTGAAACCTCCTGGAAAACTAGGATTAACCGGACCAAACTGGGGTTGTTGAGGTTGCTGATAAGTATAGCCAGGGTACGGTTGATACTGATAGATTGGATTTTGTGAATAGGGACCGAACTGCGGCTGTCCCTGGTATGGTTGATACGTAAATTGTGGTTGACTTGTGGCAACTGTACTTGTACTGGCTTGGCCTGCAGGCATCTGAACCGAAGTCTGAACTGAAGGTCCTAACAAGGGTACAGAGACTTGAGGGATTTGCACGGATGCAGGGATAGATGAACTCAGGGTTACAGATACTCCAGAAACAGGTGTTACAGGTTGAACATATGTAGCAGCAGTTGCAGCGGTTTGAGACATATTTTGAGGTGAACTAGGCGTAGACTGCTGAACAGGACTAGGTGTAGGAGTTTGAATAGTACGCTGGATAGGTTGCTGAGTTGGACTAGAAACTAAAGGTTGTCAAGGTTGATAAGGCAATTGCACATTAGGTTGCATATGTTGTTGATATTGGGACGGATCCCACACCATATTCATTCTGGGGTATTATCCCGTAGAAGGTTGAACGTAAGGACCATAACCTGGTTGAACGTAGGGTTGATAAGTAAGTGGTAAATTTCCGGCTCCTTGGATAGATGACTGACCAGAAGGCTATTGGAAACCTTGAATTGGGTACTGACCTTGAGGTTGATAACCCTGAGGCGCGTACTGAATATGGGGTTGATAAGGACCCTGAGGAGCATATTGAGCTTGGGGTTGACCTTGGGGCATGTACTGTCCTGAAAGTTGATATCCTTGAGGTATGTACTGTCCTTGGGGTTGTCCCCCAAAATAATATGATTCCATAGTTTGTCCTGGGAAAAAGCTACCTTGAGGTTGCCCCCCAGGTGGTAACTGACTTCCTGAAGATTGCCCCCTAGGTGTTAAATGACTTCCTGAAGATTTCCCCCCAGGCAGTAACTGACTACCTTGAGGTTGCCCCCCAAGCGGTAGCGGATTTCCCTGTGTTGGCCCTCCAGGCGGTAATGGACTACCTTAAGGTTGAGGATTCAGAATATTACCAGACATCATAAATATTTTCTCTGCGTTCGATGTTTCAGTTTTAAGACCATTAAAACCAAATGACAACACTTGTTTAATTGGTTGAGGAGCTGCTCCAGAGAAAGTACCAGACAGAGCCTGATATCCCGAAGGAACAGAAGGACCACCATGTAAAAATGCTTCGGGTTTCTGGGAAAACATGGATGACTCTCCTGCCATAATGGATGGCAGATAGTAACCTCTGGGTGTAGGATGAAATGGAATTTGAGGTGGAGAAAAAGCAAGACCCGGATTCTCTAAAAAGTTTGTTAAAGATAGATACCAAGCACTAGTTTGAATGGGGATGTAGAAAATATATTCATGCTCCCTAAGATTTAAAGACTAAGGGGATTCGGGGAGAGATATATCTTTGTCTGGATTAGTAAGTTCTTCAATAGAAATTAGTCCAGATGGAAGATCGTCAGTGACAATATTTCTTACCCTAGGTGAACTAGGATCGCTAGAAATTAGTGTGATAAATCCTGAAGATGTTTCCAAAACAGAAGGTTCAGTTTCAGGTTCAGAGATTTCAGGTTCGTCAGCTAGTTCACTGGAAGGAGAAATACTACCAGTAACTTCAAAAACTGAAATCGGTTCTTGAATGTGTTCTGTTGTGGGTATTTGATGATCAGGATGAACAATTATAGATGAACTTCCAATTTCTGTTGATCTAATTCTACCACTACTGGATGATACCAGAGCACGAAGCCCTTCAAGCTGACTTGGTGTAGAAATTAGCTGAATAAATCACTTATTCAATGGAGATTAACCCGATTACACATCAATTTCGAATTGCATGCATAACACATAATCTCATCTACAATTTATTGTCACATGCGGAAATAATAGAAGCGATCGCACATCAAATCAATCACACATTAACTCAGTATGTATGGGGAAATCCTATAGCTGAAAACCCCACAGCTATTGTGTATATTATAATGGAGAAATCATGTAACAAAACAAGTACAATACTCCTCACAAGTACTCAGTACTTTCTCATAAAGTCACACACAATCTAGCTTAGTTTTGAACAGGTTATTGGTTCAAAACTCCCCGCCAATTGCCTTGCCTCTATTGCGCAATCATGGCCTGGTTATGTAGAGATCCAAGGTTCGAATCTCTTTGGCTTGACTGCGCAATTGTCATGGACAATTCCTCCAAGTGTGGTGCAAATCTCATGCACAACTGATCCTCCAACTGATAGCTATACTCACCCTTTCATCTACCTCTTTCACTGGTCTCCACTGAACTGATCATGCACTGTAGTGAACTGATGTGTTCTTGAGTCGACTAATGAGTTACTAATTAATGAATTAAATAATATTTAATTCACTCCACTCATAACTAATTGATTAGCTAGTTAAACTAATCTCAACTAGTTCAACTAAAATAAAAAGAACACAACTCCACTATCTGTCTCATTAACTCCTCCAAACTTCTGCCACTGAAGTCCAACTGAAGTCAACCATGCATGATGCCATCAAACCCTTGGGAACCACGTGATTCCTCTGTCAGATGCATGAGCCACTTCTGTAGCTCGAACTGAAGTGCTCCAAGAGAGTAAACTGTTTTTTATAGTCTAAATATTATTAAGGGTAAATAATATTTGACTTCCCTGTTTTAAGGAGAGGCAGTCTAAAAATAGACTTCGACCTCTTTGACCTCAAAAATAGAGTCTTATCTATTTTTACCAACATGACACATACTTCAAGAATCTCAAACTGGAATCCCCGAACCATGCTCCATATGTCTAAAAATAGACATAGTCTAAAAATAGATTTTGCGCCAGAATTTGCCTGCGGGCCCACTTAGTGAAGGCGACTTCATTTCACTAAGCTCCATCATCTTGCCGCATTCTCAACACTCCCTCTCAGCAAGATATGGATTATCTGCAACCCCTATCCTGCCTCTGTGGAATTCGAACTTGCTCCTGGTGAGCGCCTTCGTCAGGATGTCGGCATCCTGATCCTCCGTGGGAACATATGAAAGCATCATGATTCTCCGCTGAACACAATCTCTGATATGATGGTACCTAATGTCAATATGTTTGGACCTATCATGAAATACTGGATTAGCCGAGAGCTTGATGCAGCTCTGGTTATCACAGTAGATCACTGTAGGCTCCAAATGCAACCTGAACAAACCTGCGAGGATCTTTCTCATCCAAATAGCCTCACATGCAGCCAAGCTTGCTGCCATGTACTCGGCCTCTGCTGAACTGAGTGCCACGGATCTCTGCTTCCTGCTGTACCAGGAAACTGCTGTCGACCCAATGCTGAAAACTCCTCCAGAAGTGCTCTTCCGATCCGTTGGACTCCCTGCCCAATCTGCATCAGTGAAGCCAGAAAGCTTCGCTCCATCCTCCTGTCTGTACCATAGACCATATCCCGATGTGCCTCTGATATAGCGCAATACATGCTTGCCTGCCTTCAAAAAGAGCTTGGTAGGCTTAACCATAGCTTGCGAAAGCTGGTTAACTGCATAGCATATATCGGGTCGTGTATTGACCAGATACATAAGCGACCCCACCAACCGTCGATAGACAGTGGCATCCACTACCTCCGCTGAAGTAGCATCCTCCTTCCTCCAACCACCAGGAAGAGGAGTGTCAACAGGCTTGCAGCCTTGCATGTTGAACCTCTCCAGAATCTCCCGGGCATACTTGCCCTGAGAAACAAACAGTCCTCCACTGCGCCGCCAAATCTCCAATCCCAGGAAATAATGAAGGATGCCCAGGTCCTTCATCTCAAACTCTCGTGCAAGATCCTCCTTGCATGAAAGTATCAAATGCTCGTCGCCAGTCAAAATCAGATCATCTACATACAGTACGATGATCAACAGCTTCCCCTCCACCACAATCTGGTACAGGTTTGGATCTGCCTCACTCTTGGAGAATCCAAGCCCGGTGAAGTAGCCGTCTATCCGAGTGTACCAAGCACGAGGTGCTTGCTTCAGCCCGTACAGTGCTCTCTTGAGTCGGCACACATGCGACTCACTGCTGAAGATCTCAAAACCTTCAAGTTGCTCTATGTACACCTCCTCCTCAATAACTCCATTGAGGAACGCAGTCTTCACATCCATCTGATGAATGTGCCACCCCATCTGCGCTGAGAGAGCAAGGATCGTCCGTATGGAAGAGTACCTTACGACAGGTGCAAAAGTCTCCTCATAATTGATCCCCTCTCGTAGAAATTTGAATAATCGATATGTTATCCACCGAGATTCTCCCTATTAATCACACACTATTTAGCTTCATGCATAATACTTAGGTTCACTATCGATCATCACATGGAAATAAAATCAATTGCATGCACACATTAAAGCCATAAAAATTCACACATATGAACACAAGATATCATGGGAAAGCTTAAAGCTGAAAACCCCCAACTATCTGTATATTATACATGTCATGGAGATCATGTAACAATCATAGGACAAAGCTCTGTGCAAGCTCTCATGCACTACCTCCCTTGCTACACACTATCAAGCTAGATCTAGCAAAACTCATGCTCCAACCTTTAGCCACTTGATAGCCAACCTGAATTGCATGTTTCAATGCTATGGGATGGTCTCTTTATATAGATAAACCACCTAGATTGAACTGCGCAATCCTCATTGATTACTCCACCTATCTGTGTGTTGCAAATAGCAATAGTATAGTCACAACCGATAGTTAACCTGCTCTTTCACCTATTTCTGCACTGGTCTCCACTGAAACTGTCCATGCACAGAAGTTAACTGATGTATTCTTTAGTTGATTTATGAGTTTATAATTAGTGAATTAATTAATAATTAATTCACACCACTCTCACTAATTGTATCTATTAGTTAACTTGGATACAAAAGCTCAACTATGTTTAGATTAGTTAAACTGAATACAACTCCACTAACTTCCTCAATCAACTCCACCAAACTCTGTCACATGAGTTCTAACTGAAGTCATCATGCAATAGCTTCAATTAAACCCTAGGAAAAGTGTATTTCCTTCTGTCAGCTGCATGTGCCACATCCAGGCATCAAACTGAAGTGCTTCAAGAGAATAAGATAATGTTTATAGTCCAAATATTATTAAGAGCTAATAATATTCGACTTCCCTATTTTTAGGAAGGCAGTCTAAAAATAGACTTCGACCTATAGGTCCAAAAAATATATGTCCATCTATTTTTACCAACATGACCAATACTCCAAGAATAACATACTGCAATCCCTGGACCATGCTCCATATGTCTAAAAATAGACATAGTCTAAAAATAGATTTTTCGACAAAAATCACATGTGTGGTCCCCACCTAGTTTAGGTGATCACTTTCCAACTAGGATCAGAAAATATGTTTCAGGAGGCCTCCTTCACTGTTTCTTGTTGCCATTTTCAACACTCCCTCTCAACAAGAAAGGACTGTCTTTGCATGCGACATGCAACTCCATGCATTCGCCTTGCAACCTCCACAAGCGCCATGCAACTCCATGCATCTGCTCTGCAACTCTTCTGAAACTGAATAGGCTCCAAACAACTCAATCAGTCTTGATGCATCTAGCATCTATCATCAAAGTCTTTGAATTCTGCTGGTACCAACTGCACATGTCATCAGGAACTACTGCGCTGTTGAACTCTTGCACCCATGCACTCTCGCACTTGCTGTCAACTCTGATCCGCGCTCCAGTATCCGACACTGTCACTTTGATCTGCCTGCATCACTCCAACTGATCTTGCTACTGCCATGCTGTGGGCACCTCATAGCCAGGTTCAATCCATGAGATCCACACCATCTCATGAATCTACCCAGAAATCTCCTCATGGGATTAATCATGCATGTCGCCCCACCTCACACCTGGTGGTATAGCTGCATGCACTCCCTCTGCCCGTCTGGCACGAAATTTCTCTGCATGAGTGGTTTCTCCCACTCCATGATCCTCTTGTGGCTGCTCCACACCCCGAGGTTCACTTTCACCTGCATGCAAAACTTTCTCCCTCTCAAGCATCAGTTGCATGTCTTCCTTCCACTTCCCAACAGTAGGAAGCTCCGTAGAAATCCCATCTACATAAAATCTATAAAGATTCTTCTGCATCTCCAGTTGTGGCTGCTCCACAACCTTCTGAGACTGCTTCTCACGCTGCATGTTGAGAGGATCCCTCTCAACCACCAAGTCACTAACCTCTGCTTTGCTCTTCAAAGCTTTGCATGCATCTTGTACCTCAGTGCATGTAGATTCTTGGCTCGCGCACATTGCAATTGTCCTGCCGTCGCAAAATTTTCTAACAAAAGAGCTGATTTTAAATCGATGATATCTCCCTCATCCGAGCTCCGATTCGACCGATTTTTTTTTTCAATTTGGGTATTTTTTCGCAAGGAATCCAAATATGCTATTTGGTTCTGAAAATATTTCACCAAAATTTTCAGATATTCCCTACAAACTCGCGCACCCAAAAATTCTCGCTCTCATTCCATGTAGAAAATTATATACAATATGCATGTATATTTCTGGCTTTCTCCATCTTTATGTTTCTTGAGTTTATCCTAAAACTCAACCGCTTTAATTCTTTTCAATTGCTCCAATGATCAATATCGCTCCGATACCATGTAGAAAATCTATAACACGACTTTGATACCATGTAGAAATTTGAATAACTGATATGTTATCCACCGAGATTCTCCCGATCACACACTATTTTAGCTTCATGCATAATACAGAATCTCTTCTACCATTGATCATCACATGCGGAAATAAAATCAATTGCATGCACACATTAAAGCCATAAAAATTCACACATATTAACACAGTATTTCATGGGAAAGCTTAAAGCTGAAAACCCCCAACTATCTGTATATTATACATGTCATGGAGATCATGTAACAATCATAGTACAAAGCTCTTCGCAAGCTCTCATGCACTACCTCCCTTGCTACACACTATCAAGCTAGATCTAGCAAAACTCATGCTCCAACCTTTAGCCACTTGATAGCCAACCTGAATTGCATGTTTTCAAGCTATGGGATGGCCTCTTTATATAGATAAACCACCCAGCCTGAACTGCGTAATCCTCATGGGTTACTCCACCCATCTGTGTGTTGCAAATAGCAATAGTATAGTCACAACCGATAGTTAACCTGCTCTTTCACCTATTTCTGCACTGGTCTCCACTGAAACTGTCCATGCACTGAAGTTAACTGATGTATTCTTTAGTTGATTTATGAGTTTATAATTAGTAAATTAATTAATAATTAATTCACACCACTCTCACTAATTGTATCTATTAGTTAACTTGGATACAAAAAGCTCAACTATGTTTAGATTAGTTAAACTGAATACAACTCCACTAACTTCCTCAATCAACTCCACCAAACTCTGTCACATGAGTTCTAACTGAAGTCATCATGCAATAGCTTCACTTAAACCCTAGGAAAAGCGTATTTCCTTCTGTCAGCTGCATGTGCCACATCCAGGCATCAAACTGAAGTGCTTCAAAAGAATAAGATAATGTTTAAAGTCCAAATATTATTAAGAGCTAATAATATTCGACTTATCTATTTTTAGACTGGCAATCTAAAAATAGATTCCGCCCAATATGTCTAAAAATAGAAATCCATCTATTTTTCCAACTTGACCAACCATCCATAAATAGCATCCCACAACTTATAGAATATGCTCCATATGTCTAAAAATAGACATAGTCTAAAAATAGATTTTTCTGACAAAAATCACATGTGTGGTCCCCACCTAGTTTAGGTGATCACTTTCCAACTAGGATCAGGAAAGATGCTTCAGGAGGCCTCCTTCACTGTTTCTTGTTGCCATTTTCAACACTCTCGATCTATGAAAAGCCATGGGCGAAAAATCTCGCCTTGTACTTCTCCACACTCGCGTCAGCCGCCTGCTTCACTTTGTAGATCCATCGCGAACCCACCACTGATTTCCCCACCGGTCTTGGGACAATCTCCCATGCACTGTTCCTGATGATCAAATCATATTCTTCGATCATGGCATCAACCCATGCGGGTTCCTCCACAGCTTCCTCAAAAGAGGATGGCTCTGTCACAACACATTGACTCATAAGAGCCATGTATCCAGTGTACCGATCCGGTGACTGTCTCTGTCTGCGCTGTGCCGTAGGTGGTCCTACAACCTTCTCTGCATCCCGAGCCAGTCGCTCAGCTTCTGTAGTGCGCATGCGCCCTCTGATGGTTGGCGCTGCCTGGGTGGTTTCTTCCACCTCCTGAACCTCCTCTTGTGGCCGATCCACATCCGGAAGCACCTCCTTAGGAACTAACAGCTCCTCATCTGCATGCAAGTGTAGCTCCCTCTCAAGCGAACACTGCATGGCTTTCTCCTCCTGGAATTTTATATCCCGTCGCACAACAGTCTTGCGACTGTCTGGCACATACACCCGATAGTTATGAGGTGTATCAGTGTACCCCAAAAATATTCCAACTTCAGCAGTTGGATCCAGCTTCCTTCTCGCATCCTTCGTCACATGCATGTAGACAGGAGATCCGAAAATCCGCAAATGGGAAATATCAGGCCTCTTGCTAGAATAAGCCTCCTCTGGTGTACTCATGCCAAGAACCTTGTGAGGACAACGGTTCTGCACATACACTGTTGTATTGCATGCCTCGGCCCACAAGTGAAGGGGTAGGCCCTGATCATGCAACATCGCCCGTGCAGCACCCACGATCGTTCTGTTCTTCCGCTCAGCCACCCCGTTCTGCTGTGGGTTATGGGGTGCGATGAGCCTCTCCGAATTCCTTCTGCGCTGCAGAACTCCTTGAATTCAGCCGAGATGAATTCACCACCGTTATCACTCCTTAGAGCAATCACCTTCTTCCCCGACTCCTTCTCGACCAGTGCTTTAAACTCACATAACTTTGCGAATGTATCGCTCTTCTTCTGCATGAAGAAGATCCAGCACTTTCGAGAGAAATAATCAACAAAGATCACATAATACTTGTGCTTTGTTGTCGAAGCAACTGAGAAAGGACCACACACGTCTGTGTGAACTCTCTCAAGGATCGTCGTGGCGCGACTATCCTTCTCGTGAAATGTGGCTTTCACATACTTCCCCAAAGTACACCCCTTGCACTGATCTGACTGCGCAAGAGTGCCCTTAGGAAGCCCAGTAGAAATCTGCTGCAGAATCTTCAAAGCTCCATGGTGAAGGTGGCCCAATCTTCTGTGCCACAGTTCGCCCTCATCATCCCGGCTCACCACTTCTCCCGCTTTGCATGCCATAGCTGCGCAACCATCTACCTGCAACTGATAAAGGTTCTTGGTTCGAACCCCTATCTTCCGGGTCTCTCCAGTAGTCTTACTGCGCAGGAAGGCTTTTCCTTCGCTAAAGACCACATCATACCCCTTATCCTCCAACATCGCTACTGAAATCAGGTTCTTCTTCAATCCAGGTACATGCATGACATCCTTTAATACAAAGGGTTTACCAGACTCCCTCTGAAAGGATACGGTACCGATACCAGTCGCACTGTATCTACCGTCATCGCCCATCTCGATGTGCATACCCAAATCCTTGTCCTCCAGATCCGAGAACAACTCCCGATCTCCCGTCATATGAAATGACGCACCGCTGTCCAAGAACCACACCGATCCCATCACACTTGAAACCAAGCATGCAATCAGTGAAAAGTCAAGCTCGAACCGTGAAGCCAAAGCTTCTCCATCTGCAGATCTTCCCGCTTGCTTGTTCTTCTTCTTCTTTGGACAATTGGTAGCATAATGTCCGTGATCATGGCAGTGAAAACATTTCACTTTCGCCATATCCTGCTTCTAGCCCTTAGCTCCAGAATGAGAGGTTTTCTTACCCTTCCCTTTCTTAGCTTTGGACACCAAAGCGCAGTTTTCTTCATCAGCTCCCTTTGATGAAGATTCATCTCGAGTAGTCCTCCTTATCTCCTCCTGCATGAGATCCGCCCAAAGGCGCTCCCATCCCGGCAGCTTCTCCCGACCATTGACACTATCTTGATATGAGTGCCAAGCCTTCGGAAGACCAAGGAGAGCCAGTTTGACCATGTCCTCATCTTCGACAGTCACCCCCACACTTCCCAGCTCATCTCTGCATTGAGTGAACTTCGTGAGGTATTTGGCGATATTGTCGCCCTTCTCCATCTTGATGTTCCCGAGCTTATCTTTGAGCGCCAGCTTCCTTTGGTCGCTCTTACTCTGGAATAGATCCGTCAAAGCTTTCCACATTAAATATGGAGTAGCCTTTCCATGCAGGCTGGATACAATATGATCCTTGACGCCCTCCAACAGGATCCTTCGACACTTCGCCATCTTCTTTTGCCATGCATCGACTTCAGCAGGATCAGTGGGATTTTGTACATCCGTATCTACGAACTCCTTCAGACCATTATCTTCTAATACTACTTCCATGCGATCCTTCCATGCAACATAATTCGAACTGCCTTCAAGAGCATATTCGAGTCGCAAACCGTTGAAAGACATTTTCAACACTGGCACCAAGAAAACAAATCTGCTACAAAATTTCAAATTCCAAGCTCCAAGCTCTATCGCTTCCGATCTACACTTGAGAACAAATTATTTCCAAATCAGAGATTGACTGCAAGGGGCGTTTACCAGACCTTTCACTTTCCGAAGAAAGATGAATCCGGAGGCTTCCTGGCCCGTATGCAGACTCTGTCCGAGGAAATAAGTTTGTAATCACCGTAATAGATCTCGACAATTAATCTTGCTCTGATACCATGTAGAAATTAGCTGAATAAATCACTTATTCAATGGATATTAACCCGATTACACATCAATTTTGAATTGCATGCATAACACATAATCTCATCTACAATTAATTGTCACATGCGGAAATAATAGAAGCGATCGCACATCAAATCAATCACACATTAACTCAGTATGTATGGGGAAAGCCTATAGCTGAAAACCCTGCAGCTATTGTGTATATTATAATGGAGAAATCATGTAACAAAACAAGTACAATACTCCTCACAAGTACTCAGTACTTTCTCATAAAGTCACACACAATCTAACTCAGTTTTGAACAAGTCACTGGTTCAAAACTCACTGCTGATTGCCTTGCCTCTATTGCGCAATCATGGCCTGTCTATATAGAGATCCAAGGTTCGAATCTCCTTGGCTTGACTGCGCATTTTTCATGGACAATTTCTCCAAGTGTGGTGCAAATCTCATGCACAACTGATCCTCCAACTGATAGCTATACTCACCCTTTCATCTACCTCTTTCACTGGTCTCCACTGAACTGATCATGCACTGTAGTGAACTGATGTGTTCTTGAGTTGACTAATGAGTTACTAATTAGTGAATTAAATAATATTTAATTCACTCCACTCATAACTAATTGATTATCTAGTTAAACTAATCTCAACTAGTTCAACTAAAATAAACAGAACACAACTCCACTATCCTTCTCATTAACTCCTCCAAAACTTCTGCCACTGAAGTCCAACTGAAGTCAACCATGCAATATGCCATCAAACCCTAGGAACCACGTGATTCCTCTGTCAGTTGCATGAGCCACCTCCATGACTCGAACTGAAGTGCTCCAAGAGAGTAAACTGCTGTTTATAGTCAAAATATTATTAAGGGTAAATAATATTTGACTTCCATATTTTTAGGAGAGGCAGTCTAAAAATAGCCTGTGACCTAAAAAATATGAGTCTCATCTATTTTTACCAACATGTCGCATACTTCAAGAATCTCCAACTGGAATCCCCGAATCATGCTCCGTATGTCTAAAAATAGACATAGTCTAAAAATAGACTTTGCGCTAGAATTTGCCTGCGGGCCCACTTAGTGAAGGCGACTTCATTTCACTAAGCTCCATCATCTTGCTGCATTCTCAACACTTGGTGTATATTTAGGGGGTTTCCCTTGTAGTCTCTGGGATTTTCTCGGCAATTCCGCCACGATTAAATATTAACAAATCACACGCAAACAAAGAAAATTTCAATGAAAACACCTAAAGTCTCTAAAGAAACAAACAGCTGAATCACACGCTTAAAAATCTAAGAGTTCAAACCACACACAAATAGTAACTTTTCGTACTAAAAACACTAGTTGGTGATGAAATCCAACTTAGTAGAAATTTAACACAGAAAGGGCGGTTGGAACAGTTACCCCGACAACCTGCTTAATGAAACAGACTGGCACAAGTTTCCTCACAAAACCATCTCATGTGAAGAGAACCCCCCAGAGAGTCCAAGTGAGTCTAGTCGACGTCTGCTCCAGGTACAGTGAGATATTTCCTTCACCGTCACCTTAGGAAATAATCTTAAGATAATGGACACTAAGGTTACCAACAGTAACAAATATAACTGGGGGAACAATCTACGATCCGATCCCACGCGCAAGGGCAGAGTAACAAAGCTCAATCCCCTTGAAGGTTCCTCGACATGGTCAATCCGAGGTTTACCGACAAGTGACCCCAGGCTCCTCGACAATGGTTAATCCGAGGTTTACCGTTTGTAATGCGCGCAAAATCTTCTATCTTCCCCAATGAAACAGAATTGATTGTCTCAAAGGTTCGGACATGATCTCGTGATTGACTTCTTTAAGAGAAGCTTCCCAGATTATACAAATTACAATTTGGATTTATTTCCTACCGCAAGATTTGTCTACTTGCTTTTTTTTCCTATCTTGGAGAGTTAATTACTCCCTACTCCAAGATACTAGCCTAAGCTATGTTGGTGATAAGAGCCCTAGAAAATAAAAATATTACTAGATGAATTTTAATTAAGCGTTACTTTTAAGAGTTATTTCTTAAGTCAATGGGTGGGGAAATGAAACTTTGATGGTGTGAAGACTTGACTTCCAAAAAACACTAAAAATGCACCTATAAATGATAATCAAATTGTTTTCTTTCAATGAAACTCTAACTAACAAAGAGTCGGAGAATGCAATTCTTTCTATAAACAATTCCTTCTTTGAATGTAAAGAATACTTGAAAGAAAATATTTTTGTTTGTTCCAACAATAACTCAAAATGAAAAAAATTATCAAATCTCACAACAAAAATCCTTTCATTTTCCAAAAACTTGAAGCTACAAAAAAAATTTCCTTCAAAAGAAATCTAGAAATTTTTTAAAGCACTCAAAACTGCAAACTAATTTCAAGATCTACGAACTTTAATAGCACTCAAAACTACAAAACTAATTTCGAGATCTACAAACTTTAATAATCTAACTGAATAAAAGCTTTAAGATTTTTTGAAGAATGTTTTACTTAGTTTTTCAGCAAACTAAGGATCTATTCGTTCAGAATAACAAACAGATCAAAAACACTCAAATATGTTTTTTATAAAAAATGAAATTCCAAAAACCTATAACAAAGTTTTTTTTGAAGATTTGCAAAGAAACAAGTAGCTTTATTTCTCAATAAAGGATGATTTCACAATTAGGTAAAATCCAGCAAAAAGACAAAAAAAGACCAACGTAATGTGAGGTGCTTCAAAATGCTACAAAGACCAAGTGAAAAGCAATCCAAAACGCAAAACTTCTAGAAAATCATCAAAACACCAATACTGCTGAGATTCATTAACAAAACCTTTTGACAGAAACAATCATTAATCTGGGCAGAAAACAAAACTCAAAGTCAAAATAAAGATAAACTAAAGAAAGAAATCTGGATTTTTTCAAAACTTTAACAGGGTCTGTAGGCTCCAAGATGTCACAGGTGCGGTCCCGCACCGTTTACACAAGAAAAAGTGCGAAACTACCTGCACTGTGCAGACAAGGAAAAGTGCGGTCCTAGGAAAACTAGAGAAAAACTTAAAAGATTTCAAAATTTCCAAAAACAGAGAAAACCTAAGCTACCCAGGCAGATTTCAATCAATCAAAAACTAGGAAAAACATTTCCTCAAATCAAAATAAAAGAGAACCAAAAACAACAAGTTCTTTCCCCAGCGGAGTCGCCAATTTGTTGTGTGGATTAATCTGTCTTGCGGACAAGACCAATCTCCCTAGTACTAAAAGTATGTAGCAACAAATAGCCAAACATACTAATCTTTCTCTAAGCATGTAAGGTACAAAAAGCTCTATAGAGGTGTAAAAGACTTACCATATGTCCAGTGCTTGTTTGAAGTCGTTGTTGTCCCTCGTGCACTTGAAGGAGTTTTCCTCGTAAACCTGCAGTCCCAAACAAGCAAAATATTACATAGCACCTATATAGACATCATCATAAACCATGCTTATCATAGTGATCAAGGAATCTATGAAATAAACCATGAATAGAAAGCTTATTGAGAAAAATGAATATATTTGTATTAATTTCACAAGAAGGAAAACCTTACAACCTAAGCCTTGATGTTGCACAGGCCTTCCCGGGGTCCGAAGAAGGATTCTCCTCTACTTTGATAAGCTCTGCACTCCTCCAACCAAGACAAGTAGAGGTATGTAATCTCTCCTCACAAAATTCTTAGTCAATTGAGTCTAAATCTCAACAGCACTTAACCTCAAATATTCTTAAGCTTGAACTCCCCTTGAGGCTACCCAATGCCTCTTTTTATAGTGGAAAAGAGGAGGTTTTCTGTTCCAAGTATGAAGGGATATAATCCTCCTTCAAAGGGATAAGCTCCTCACATCAAGGGGTTAGCTCCATAAGGTAAGGGATTCATGCACCTCACAAGAGCGGTTCTGCCACCGCAAGTTCCATTCTAGAAGCTTCCAGAATTTACTTTAATTGAGCTTTTTGGGATTTACTTGCGCCTTTTTCATTTTACAGGGGTCCACACCTATAACAAATAAAAATTTCATTCAGGTACGCAAGAAAGCTTAACATTGGGTGCGGGACCGCAAGCAAGATAGCCAGAAAGTGTGACACCAAATTGTAGGAGACTTTTAGGAACTTTTTCTGATTTTCAAGGCTTGACATGAGGAACTGATATGTTAGACTTGCAGAGGGGGAAGTATGAGTAGTAATTAGCTCATACACATAGCAGAATGTCATAATGACAATTTTTCAGTGTAACACCTTATTCAACAGATCACGATCCACTCGTTCTCACGCCCAGATACCTGCACATACACAAGAAAAAAAGACGATACACAACATACTATTTCGCATTCCTAACTATCAGTCAGTCGAGGAAGACTAAATCACATGCATCAAATAAACATAACACGAAGATGGAATCAATATCATAGCCAAGTATATTAAATTAAAGAAGGAAGAGTACAACCAGGCTTCGACGTTGCGATCTCCTCTAGCAGGGTTCCAGCGGAGCACGTCTCACAAAGCTCGTCAGGAATTCAGACGAGGCTCTCTCTACGAGATCCTCCTTGGTTCGACCTTCTCTATAGTGATTACTCAGCTATAATATCTCTTCTCCAAGTTCAGTTTCTTAGCTATATGTTCAGCTAGCTTTTGTAAAGGGAGAAGGCTCGTTTATATAGATGGAAAAGGAGGAGTTAGGATCCCTATAATCATGGGGGGAGTCCTATCCTCTAAGAATGTTCCATCAACCATTTCCTAAAGGAAGAGATCTGTGGCTTATCGAGTTTAACCACTTGCAATGAGTCATTCCTGAGGTGGTTAAACGAAAATTCTGCCTCCATTTTGTTAAAAAACATTCCAAAAAAGGCTGGTGCAGGTACAATGCAGGGACAGAGTGCCAGCTGGCGCAGCCTCTAGTGAAAATCTTCCCCATTGGTGTGAGGGGTAAACTGGCTACCCATGCCAATGCCAAAACATAGGTTTTTGAGTGCTTTATGAGGAAATGTTCAACAGGAAGAATCATGTCCTTATGAAAAAGGATGCAAAGAAGGTATTTGCAGAGTTTGACATTTCTCATAGGTTACAGGAAAGACCCTCCAATATGCGGGGTGAGGGATTCCAGGGACAGTGACAAAATGCTATGTAAGAGCCTCAACATCAAGGCTTGGTTGTAAACTCTCATTGTCTTTATCATAATAAAATGCAATTGATGTTTTTCTTCCACTCTTGTTTACATTTATAATGATATTTCTACCATTCCTTGATCAATTAGATAGGCTATAATTGTTTTATGTTTGTCATGATTTTATGCTTGTCGTGGTGTCTTGACTGTCTGTACAGGTAATCGAACGTTGGTAGCAGCATCTATCGAGCGTGAGGAGAGCAACAAATCAATAAGCTTTGATGGAAGACGACAACATAGCATCAGAACAAGGTAGGTCATCTTCCTTTCTCTGGATTTCATTTACAACAGAGGAAGATCAATGTTAGTATGTTCCTCTAGTTGCCAGACCCACCGTAGGGCTAGAGGGATCGCCTCTATCCGCAGAGGGGATTTACCTAGACAAAAAATTGGCGACTCCACTAGGGAGTTTCCTTTGATTTTGTCACTCTTTGAGGTCTTAGTCATTAGACGAGTTTAGCTGAACAACCATTTCCCTATTTGTTCCTATGTTTTTCATCAATTACAATCTTTTAGTTTTTGCTTGAAGTGGTGAGTCTGGTCTTGTTTAGGAGAAATTCTTTGTTTTTTTCTTTTACAGGAATTGGCGCTTTTATTTGTCTAACAGTCGCATCGATTAGCATCAATTTTCATTTATAAAGTTGGGCCATTGGGCTGTTGGCACTAGTTTCAGCCCCAAAAGTCGTGCCAATTCCAGTGTGTGTGAAAAATTAAGGTTTTTTCCCTAAGTCTTTCACCAGTGTGCCTTTCCCTTCCGGTCCTTTTCTTTGTATGATTTATATTTTCTCCCCTTCAATAAAGTTGGTTTGATTGGCTCATTGGCTTGGTTTTTTGGTGGTTTTTGTCCCTTTCTATTGGGACGTGCATTCTAGGATTGTGCATCAATTGCCTAGTTGCATGCTTCACAGGAAATTGTCCTGCTGAATTGAGTTAGTCTCCTTACTTGGTGAGCCATCTCTAGTTGATTGCTTTTTGATTTTTGGTTGACTGAGTGATAAAGTCTCAAGTGTCTGTCCGAGTTCGTTTGGTTCGCTTGTTCACTTGTGAGCATAGATTACGCTGCTCATTGTTCATCTGAAAAGTATTCTTTCTATGATTGCTTGATGTAAAAGGGAATGAATGCATTGTTTTAAGCCCACGCTTTGGAAGTCTTCTTTGTGCTTGAACTCATATGTCTTGTAACCTTTTGAAGAATTTTGTTACAAAGTGTTCGAAAAAACAATTGCATTCTTAGTGTTTGTTTGCATCCCTTTTGCATTCATCCTTCCATTAAGGAAATTTGTGTTCATTTAGTTTTCATCTCAAAGTTTTATTTTTGTTAAAGTGAATTAGATCACATGCATTGAAAAGTCATTTTTGAGATCTATCATTGAACTTAGATTACATTGTTTAATGATTGAAAACAAAAAGTCGCTTTAAGTGCATTCTCTTTAATTAAAAGCATGCATTAAGTATATTATCATTTCATTTAAAAGTGCATTAAGTGCATTCTTATTCATTCAAAATAAAAATGAAATTGTGCATATATTACAATTGCATAGTTTTCAAAAAGATAATTTTGCATAGATTAAGTTGTATAATTCGCATCTTTGAATGTTTTAGATTATTTTTGGATAGTGAAGGTAAACTATTTGGGACAAAGTTTTGTTTGCAGTATTATTGTTTGTTGCATCATTGTTTGAGAATCTTCCCTTACCTAGATAGCATTCATCGAATTGAAAGATTTATTTCCTCATATAGCTACATATAGAAGTTTTCAGATGACATCGGTAGGGCCTTGAACCGAGACATAATTCAAGATAAAGCATTAAAATTTATTCAATCAATATAAGGAAGAATTGAAACTTAATGCTCATATTTAGAGGTCTAGGCTAGTGATGTGTTCTGTTGTCATTAAACCTAGCAGTTGTTGCTTGCATCTTGCATTGGATAGCGCTAGTATAGACTTGTGCTTCCCATACCGTCACGTATATAAATGGATACCCCTATAGGTTGCAATCCTTTATCCATAGGAAGCCAAGTCAGCTGCCTTGTAATCATGATACACTAAACACAACATTCAGGGATATTGGATGTCGTACGTCAAGTCCTTGGTCATTTCTCTTTCATTTGATCACCAAAGTGTATATTGCAGTTCACGATTACCTGGTCACCCTTTATGCCTAGAACTTCTTGAGTAGTCATTTTTAATCTTTACCGACTCTTTAAAATTAAAAATATCATCGAGCACTTTTCCTTTCATGCTCGTTCGACCTAAAAGTGACTAGAGTCACCTTTTTCCTTTTTCTTGACCCTTAAAATATGAAAAGGCAGAGTTTTGTTTCAGTGTCTTAAAATTAACTGCCCACGAAATATTCCTGGTTAAAGTTATATTCCTTAGTGATTCTTTAGGGTTGATTCCAATGGCGACGTTTCCAAAGTTCACTAGCCAAGGAATCCCCTTAGAAGGGAATCCTGGTCCTTTTCTTTCATTCGGGAATGTTGGTGCCCCGTATATGGTGACATTGTCCCTTCCTGGGTTAACTATTGGTTTACCCATTTGGTTATTTTCAACCTCAGTGGTCCCGAGTGCTCCAATCTCTGTCCAACCAAGTTTCCTCTGCCTGAACCATGTCAACCCCAGGTTGATCTTAAGATTTACCCCTCTCCTTCTTCACCTGTTTCTTCACCTTGTTCTTCCTCTTTACCTGGTGAAAGTCTGGATTCTAGTAACCAGGTGGCTAAGAAGAAGAAGAAAGAAAATAAGCTAAGGGGAAAATTAACGACTATTTCTACCCATGTAGATACTATCAAGAAACCTCCCACTCTGTCTTGCGGAGTCAAATTCCCTTGCAATTTGTGTGAGGGTGACCATCTTCTTCGTGATTGTCCCGGTATTCCCAAGGTGCTAGAAGTGTGGTCCGTTGGCTCGATTTTTCCTTAATCATCAACATTTGGGCATCATGTTATTGATGAACCTTCAGCTAAAGATAATCAGACTCATTTCCATGTAGGTTGTGTGAAGAGAACCATCCCATTCACCTATGTCCTTATATGGATGAAGCTTCTAAAGTGTTGAATACCCGTTCAGTTTCTGAATCCTGTCTTCATGTTGGTTACCGAAATTTTTCTTCGAGTCCTCCAATATTTTATCAACCCATTGATTGGGATTCATCTCCGGTCGATTCCAATCTCTCTAAAATTCAGTCTCCTGAGTCCATTTCTGACCAATCATTGGTTGACAAAAATATCGACCTGATTCCACCTACAACTCATCAAGTCTTTTTTGTCGAGAGAGGGTCTCATCGCAGTCAGGTTCTTTTTTTTTCCTCTGATTCTCCGGGTTCGAAGGGTGATCCTCCCATTTCCATGATCCAGGAGGGTGATCCTCTGACTCATGTCGCCACAGTTCCAGAAAGTGATCCTCCTTCTCTCATTCCCAAAGCCTAGGAGGATGGTATTTTCGCTCCCATAATGCAAGGGGATAATCCTCCTATTCCTATGGTAACCCCTCCATGTATTTTGGTTGCTTCCTTTGATTGGATTCGATTCATAGGATATCGTCTTCCTTCTTACGTACCCTTTGAGATCACTATACAGGCCGACAATATGGTTGTACCGGGCACAATTATGGATGAAGGCACCTCAGTTAGTATTATGTCCTCAACTACATGGAAAGATTTGGGTTCTTCGCAACTTGTGCCTATTACTCACAATTTGTTGTCTTTTAACAGAGGAACAAGTCAACCATTAGGGATCCTTCCGAAGTTGCCTATTGCTTTGGGAGGGAAAACTGTTTATATAGACGTGAAGGTGGTCCAAGGCCCCTTGGATTTTAATTTACTCCTGGGGAGTGACTATGCTTATGCCATGGGTGCGCTTGTCTCTTCCCTCTTTCATGTGATCTATTTTCCACATGAAGGTTAGATCATGACCATTGATCAGCTTTCATTCTTTGGTACTGATGTGACATCTGGTCTATTGTCATCCCTTCCTGGTCCTTACCTACTAGTGATATCTTCCCTGCAATAGGTCAATTATGTGACCACCTGTTCCATGTCTGCATCCACTGATAATTCAGTCAATGAGGCAGTACAAAATGTATTGGGGGCATTGGGGCCTAATTTCCAAGATGTTGTTCTCCCAGCAGATGGGAACCTCTTGGAATCCATGACTCTTTGTATGTCTTGATCATATCGTCAGAGCATAGTTTGTTTTCTTGTGTCAAGCTCCTTAATAAATGAAACAAGCTCTTCTGAGGATAGTTCTTTTAATGTTTCAACCTCATTAAAAAATGAAACACGTTCCCGTTCAATTCGAGTCTTTGATTAGATATCGTAAAATCCAAGTTGATTATTTCACCTAATGTCGTAATTGAACCTTCATTCCATCCACCTATCAGTAACTAGTAGTCTATTCCAGTGAATGTACTGAAGCTTGGGGGGCATGTACCTCGAATTGAATCACCACGCTAGGGGCATGCCAGCTTATTTCAAGAATATTTTGTTTCATGTTTTCAAGCCTGTGTAAAAATGAAATTGATTTCAAGCATAGTTTTCTAAAAAGTTTCAAGCTTGTGTAAAAATGAAACCAACTTCAAGTAGAGTTTCTTGATTTCAAGCTTGTGTAAAAATGAAACCATTTTACCTCTCGTGATTTCCATTTTATCAGCATGTTTTTCCAGATGAACCTTGGTTTTCTCACTCCATTGTCACCATCTTCTTGGTTGATCATACACCTTCACTTGATTGTTTTAACCATTCTTGAGGAACATCTACAATGAGTGGTCTTGTTAGCCAGCCTCTTGACCTTTACTTGTTTTGAGAAGTTCCACCCTCACCAGGACTAGTTGCTACCCTTGATACCACTTGTTCCTCCAGGAGGAGTCAACTTTTAACTCTTTTCTGACTCTCAAAAATTGAAAATATTGTCGAGACTCTTGTCTTTTCAAACTCATTAAAGGCTTCGAAATGACATCTGCCCAGTATACATTCACCCCTTTTTCGGGCTGGGACAGATTATTTACGAAAAATGAATACCTCAGCCTATCGCAACTAATAGGTTCTCTCAGATATATTTTTCTACCTTTTTGGATCTGTGAGACTACCTACAAAAAGTGACTTGATAGAGTTTTCTTTTCTGCTTCTTTTCAAACTCTTTAAACATGAAAAGATGTCGAGTTCTTCCTTTGTCAGACTCGTTAAAATCTAAATGACATTGGAAATCATCATCCTCACGTTACCGAGTTCCTCCTTCCTAGGGCTCGTAAAATGTACTAGGATGGATTTGTCCAATGGACAAACTTATATGACAATCATATGTTATTGTTACAAGACAAATGACCTCCTCATCAGCTCAGAAGAGAAGGTAACATGGAAGGAATAAAATGACCATGATAAGACCCATTTTTGCCAAGGTGACGCACCCCAGAAACAGCTAGGCAGAGTTATAACACACCTGAGCTATGCAAAGGGAGTGTTAATGCCTAGGGCAACGCTATTTCTTTCCCAAGGGGTAGCGTTATCCATGTTTGAATGTGAAAAGTGAAACATCTTGCGGAAAACTGACTGGAATTTCCAGCTTTTTCTCAAAATGAGTCAGTTCAAAATGGAAACTAAATGGAACAAACCTTTTATTAGGCATTTCCAAACACAACTGAACTCTTATGGAAGGAAAAAGCAAGGAAAAGTGAGGACACATCTAGATATTTCCCGATTTGAACAGGTTGAGAGAGTTGGCAAGGTTTTCTCTCTCCATCTCCTATAAATTGGAGTTGTGGGCTCTTGGTCTAAGGTCGAAGGTTTGATTATATGTGGAGCATAATTTCATTGTTGTAGTGTGAGGCTTGAAGATCGGCGAAGTTCATTGAGATATTTCTTCCTTGAGCATCATCACACTCGGAGATAGAGAAAGAGAGAGAGGAATTGGAATATTGAGGAGGGCTTGGTGCAACTAACAGTTGTAATCCTTCTTTTCATAAATCAATAGAACTGTATCTATTTTTTTCCATTCGATGCATCAGTGTCACAATTTTTGTTTAATCATCTATGTAGCATGATATTAATGACTTAGATATGCATTGATTTATGTTTCTTATATGCTAGTTTAATTGATAGAAAGTTATACTGTTGTAGAGATTACATGGGTGCTTTTATTGGTTGCAGGATATGGACTTGGAGTCGATGAAGAAGGATCTCTACTTCACTGCTTGGTGTTCTCCATAGGATCTACTGTCCACAAAGAGGTAATATTTTCCATCTCTCTTTTTTAATTATATATATTAGCATGAACATGTACGCGGTACCTTTGGAACTTTACAGCTAATTTGACAGTCTGCCCCAGGCACCGGAAATTCATAAGAGGGATACCCATAACCACCACCCAAGCATATTACCCTATAGCAGAAATAGCGACTCTGCTGGGGAGTAAACCCCAAGTTTTCGTGTTTTTTCTATGACTTTACCTCTTTCCCTTTGTTCACATATCCTTCTTACCAGTTTATATGCTTAGTAATCATTTCAAAAGCTCACAGAGTCCAGATTAGACCCTACTTAGCCATCTGTGTAACTTTACCCTGAGTAACACTTCCCCTGTAAGTGTTTCAGTGCGTTATAACACTACTTATGCTCATATACAGTGCGTTAGTCTCAATATTAATGCTATGTAGCCTCTGCTTGCCAACATTACCCAACAAAAATATGTTGTTTACACCTCTATTGTGTTTCCCTTTGGATGTGGAGTTATTGGCCATCAGGTTAGTTTTTGTTGGATCCTTGTGCTTGGTTACCAGTTAGCATTTTTGTCTTTAGTTCTTGTTTAAAAATTTAATATTAGTCGCATCTACTTTTTGAAGATTTTTTTTAAAATTTTTCTGAACTTTTTTTTTTGGTTAAAACCTATTAAGATAAGATAGATAGATTTCTGAATATTTAAATTTGAACTGTGTTATTTGAATTTTTTGTGCATGGATGTTAAAAGAATCTCTCCTTGTATAATATACTCTTCATTGAATTGAATATTTAGAGCATGTTTCTGCATGGTTTTTGAGTCAGAGTCTCATCACATTTCATACGTCCACTCCCCCTCCACAAGACTAATAATCAAGTACACTAAGAATCAAGCGATAATAAAATTAATCATATATCATTTTATGAGCTCACATCAACAGTAGTTCAGGCTAGGATCTTGGGGTAGGAGAAGTGAGAAAATCACCCAAGATATCAAAACTTGAAACAAGAGTCATTAAAAAAGTGAAATCCTACTGCACTCATATTATCGGGACCACTCCACTACCACCGAAGTTAAGTACGAGACAACACTAGGGTGCATGAGAAGGTATCCCACCTTCGATTCCATTCAGTGGGCATGCTATATATTGGGGTTCCCTTCGAGGATGTCGAAACTAGATCGGGGATCTAGGTGTTCTGCCCATATAGCGTGTTGTCTACGACCATCACCCCCCTAATGATGTTTGTGATTTCAGGTATATTTAGTTGCTGAAATTTTTAGGGACTTACATGAGGTGATTGGGATGGGTTGTCCTGGTACCTTAAACAGACAGACCTACTCTGTCTTCGATCTTTGGGAGGGTACTCGTCTTCACGAGAGTGCTTACACCTATTGTCTGAGGTTTGGGCGAAGCTCTAGAGTAACCATATATGTGTTTATGACAAACCCTCTTTGTATGCTATTGTGATACTAGGTTTCATCTCCAGAAAACAATAGTACTCAAACAGAGCCATCCTGTTCTGGCTGCTTTTTGATTGATTTTTGAAAGTCCTTTTTTATTTTTTCTTTTTATGGTGTGTGGTTACTATCACTGAGACTTTATAATACATCACAAATAATTACATTTTATAAAAATAAACAAGTCACGATAGCGTCCTTCGACCCTCGCTGTCTGTCTCGACAATAGTAAGGTCTCCCTCCATTAACACCAGAGGAGGAGTCGAGTTTCGGTGAGCCCGTACCTTCTTCAAAAGAGAAATCTCCAGTGAAAACCCCTGATTTTCACATATCCCCATATCATACGAAGTTTCCAGAGGATCCTTTTACAGAAGGATTCATACCTCCTTGCAATCCTCCTCTCACTGACCCGTCGGTGCCAGTGTTAGTTCAAGTTACACCAAACCAAGATATGTCTTCGGCTGCATCAAAATCCGTTTCACAACCAGTACCCATGGGGTCGATGCTAATGGTAACCAAATATGGTTTGCCACCATCTTCCTCGCCAGGAGTTAGTTCTATGCCAATGATCGGCAACCCCAGTAGCCAGGCTATACCCGATCCCAGAAATCCGGTCACCACAACTGTCAACAAACCTCTGAACCCTTCGAGATCTGCTCCTATTTTGACTGCATCAGGACCCACGGTTTCTACTCCTGATAGCGGGGCTACTTCGGTTCCTTTTAGCAACCTTTTCGGTTGGAACCCTTTGTTGCCTTCAAACCCCTTGGCCACCATGTCAGGGGGCTGTGTCACCAACACATATATGACGGGGGGCACTTCGGTACCCCTGCAGTCATTGGGACAAAAATGACAACCTATTATTAACGTTGTTCCTTTAAATGGTCAAAATTCAGGTGTAGGGTCTATGTCGTTTCTTAACTATGTGAATAACAGTATGCCTTTGACTAGCTTTATCGCATCTATATGGGTGAACCAACCCCAAAATCAATTTGGGCAAGAGGGAAAATTTTACACTGGGGCAACCAACAGTTCACCCCCCATTACAACATACCCTATGGACAGCAACCATACACCCCTACACCCCCACCCATAGGGAACTTTTATCAAAAAAGTCCTACTTATCCCATTGGTAACACATTGATGGGCGAACCCTATGGTCCAAACGGTCAGCCAATACTTCCTTAGCTAGATCCAGGGGAAAACATGCAATTTCCATTTTTTGCATCTCTAGACATCCCCAACATCTAAAAATTGACCAATGATCCCATGAACCACAACCCACTCTGGCCTCCAGTACTGCACAAGATTCCATCTGATATCCCTAAATTCGACGGGAAACAAGGGGACGATCCGGCTACGCATGTCACCACCTTTCATCTATGGTTTATTTCTAACTCCATGGTGGATGATAGTATCTGGCTTCGGCTTTTCCCCCACACCCTCACAGGCAACGCTGCCAAATGGTACATTGAGTTACCACGTGGGGCTGTCAACACTTTTGGCGCATTAGCTACGAAATTTCTTAAGAACTTCCAATTACCTATTAGATACGAAACGGACATGGAACTCTTAACCTTGCTGCACCAAGACATTGCCACCCACATCTCCCATCACATTCATGAATGGAGATGTAGGCGGAGGCTCTTCAAAGCGCCATACCGGTTCATCTATTATCCAACTGGTTTTGTAAGTCACTCTTACCCCCCTAGCTAAGGACATTTGTTTGTATGGTGTGGTCATGGAAGACTAATCCAATCATCGTGCACAACATTTAGATCTGATCTATTCACAGTCTGGGACGGTATATGATTTACTCCCCCATGCCCCTGGTTATCTGAATCCTCCCGCTACTCAAAAACCTCGAGCACACGCCAAAGGCCTCGTTGGTGCAATCTCTGGTATAGCGATAAAACAACCTAGTCAGCAAACCTCCCAGCCATCTTCGGCTACCGCTGCCCCTAACCAATCGACTACTCTTCCTAACCAATAAGGTAAATTCTTTGCAATTTTCACAAAAACCTAGTGGCAAGAACAAGAAGAACAAGAAAAGACCTCTTCTTCTGAAGAGCATTCGAATACTTAGAATAATCCCAATCAGAAAAACGCTATTAAGAACGAAAAGTGAAAGGAGAAACCCATGAAATTTCCTTGCAGAATCTGTGAAAAGGACCACTTCACATATAAATGTCCTCAAATGTAGGAATGCACAGATTTTATCACAAACAAGGACTCTAGGAGGACACCTGTCATTCTTCATAATCCCTTCCCTATTCCACAGCAGCAACGCCAACACATGGTTGCAAACCCACCACAACCCCCGCAAAGGGGAAACGGTGGTACACTTCCTTCTGGTGAAGGATCGTCTGTCATTTATGGCGTTGAAAGTGTTGAACTCCAAACACAAGCCAAACTCTATGGAAATCCTATCATTGATGCTCAAGAACCTGGTACCAGTTCAAATCCACTACCACCCAACAATTTGCATATCGAAAGGCCTGATGTTGACCCTGTGATTTGTCCCCCCAAAGGGACACTTCAACACACGACTCATAACACCTCTGCACGTGCTACCTAAAACTACAATATTGTAGAAGATTTGGCACAAGCACCATCAGCCATGTCTGGACTCGAAGTATTGCAAAATTTCCCAACGCAAAGGAAACCTTTGCTTTCGGCCATTGGTGGAATCGACCGCTAGGATTCTAGCTAGCCATCTTTGACATGGAGAAATCTAAACCTCGCCACTCACACCAACATGCATTCCAAGTGCAAGTTGTGTCGAAAGGGAGACCAATCCATCGCATTGTCATAGACGAAGGTTCTTGCTGGCTCGCTTTGGATTCTCCTACTTTGTCTTCGTCGTTGAAATCCCTTAAAGCTTTCGATGGCCACACTTTCCTCCCAAAAGGCTACCTTGCTAGCTTTCCAATTTCACTTAGTGGGAAAATGATAACGGTGGACATAGAAGTCGTAGATCGTCATCTTGACTAAAATTTTTTGTTGGGTCGCAGTTGGTCTTACGCAATTATTTCCATTGTCTCTTCGGTCTTTCAACTCATCCTCTTTCCATTGGATGGGAAAATAATCACAGTGGATCAATTATCCTTTTGCACCCCTGATTATTCCACATTACCAAGTAGCACTATACCCCTAGTAGGAGGCATTCCTGACTCATACGTCAGCATAGGTACCGGTCTTCTGAAGGCATCTTCCCTGATGGGTTGCTTTCCTCTCCATCCACCTGAGGTTCCACATACGATTGGAATGATATCCACCATTTCGGAGGGCTCTATCAATCCATGGATCCTACCGGTGCCTTCAGAAATTTATTCCTACAGAGATCAGATGTCGCTATCACTGGTAGAGTTAGCTTATCAAGCCATCCAAATCACATTTGAACCCTCCACTGTTTTGGTTTCAACCAATGGTTCCAACCTCCCGCCTATCACGGTTCTTTCTAAATATCTCCTCGATGAAGTCTTGCCTACGGACGAAGCTATTCGAGAGGTCATGTCTCTATAAGAATGACCTTGTGGAGAGTTCCATCATCGCACTTTGATGTTTGATTTGAACGCAATAACTACTCAAATCCCATCTTTGGACCCACGACTGTTCAAACTATCGATTCAGAAGGGAACATGGGCAATATTTCCAAGACTATGCTCATAGATATCTCGGTCTAAACGGGTATCATGGAAAACATTCAGATTGGAGCCGATTGCAATCTAGAGGAAATTGCATGCTTCACATCCCTTTTTAAGGAATTCTGCAAAGTCTTTACTTGGTCTTACAAGAAAATTCCTGGCATAGATCCTTCTATTGACGAGAAAGAGATCAAGAAATTTTGAGCATTCTTTTTATGGTATTTTTCTCGCTCATTAAACCGAAAAACCTCGAGTTCTCTTCTCCGAGCTCGTTAAACTTACACAAAGAATCTACGAGCCTTCTTTTTAGGGAATTTTTCTAGCTCATAAAACTAAAAAAACCCCCGAGCATTCTTTTTATGGTTTTTTTCTTGCTCGTTAAACCAAAAAACCTTGAGTCCTCTTCTTCGAGCTCATTAAACTTACATGAAGAAGCAACGAACTTTATTTTTAGGGACTTTTTCTAGCTCGTAAAACTGAAAAAACCTCGAGTTTCCTTCATCAAGCTCGTTAAACTACTATGATGAAGAAATATGAGCCATCCTTTTCCATATTTTTCAAAGCTCATTAAATAGAAAAAGTAACCGATTTTTTCTCCGTGGGACTCATTAAAAATTCATGGAGAGCATTGAGTTTTTCTTCCTTGGACTCGTTAAAATTTCACAAAGAACATTGAGTTTACTTCATCTCCTCGTACTCATAAAAAAATGAGGCGGATGTCCATTGAACATAGGTTTCTCACTTTTCCAAATTCAATGGACTAACTCATGGAAAATGAATTGTTTTGGGCTTACTATTCTCCCTTCTTCGTGCCTAGTTATCAAACATGACAAAGGTACCCCCTATAGTTGTCTTTTAAGATGTTTTTCAGACTCTCTAAATATGAAAAAATCACCGAGTTTACCCGTCTGGACTCGTTAAAATTAATCAGACAAGGAAAAAATTTGGACGAAATGGATACTTATTCTGTTACATTTTAAAGGTCGATTTGGCAACACAATATCTTGAACATGGAACTTCCCAGAAAAATCTCTCTCATTTAGCCGAACCCTACCATCTATGAGTTTAGCCTTCACATGCCAATGTTCCTCCATTGGTGAATCCTAATACTCTTTGGTGTTCATTAAGCCTAAGCTGCCCGGTACCCTGTTAGAGTGCCTTCTATTGTTCAAGAGGATCCTGCTATCTACTGCTCCTTGTATCAACCAATCCATCATATACCAGAAATTATTTTTCGTCAGTTATTCCCATTTTCTCTTGATTATTTCCATAAACAAAATCATCTTTTCCTGTTTCGTGTCGACTGATGTAGGATGCCTCAGTGCCTACCTTTTGACAGATCTCTTCCTATCAACTTCAACATATTATCTAGGAAGTTGATCCAGAAACACATCAGTACCCTGGTACTTGGAGACATCAGTAGTAGGTCACCTTGTGTTTGGTTGGGGGTTCTCATTATTGGCTCCCCAATCGAATGATTCTACGAGTGTTCGACATCAACTCCTTTTTATTCACACTCGCTATATTTTATTGTGCATCTTGGGGACCATCATCCTTATCGGTGGCCACACTCGCGTCTGTTAACATTTTTTGTTATTTACTGATAATTAGACGATTTCCCGCATATTCAACCACAACTCATTTATTCACGTGTGTAAATATGCAATCTAGTGAAGTGGCAACCAAGACCTTTGGTTGAGGTTTACACCATTACAAATGTGTTTCCTCTCCCAAGTTGCAATATTGTTTTTTGGCGACAACTTATCAGTTTGATCTTGTTATGACAGACGCTTCCACGTTATACTTTTTAGTTGACACACTGTTCATATCTCAGCTCTAGAGAAATTATTTTTATTAGCTACTGATCATGGGAATGCCTGAATCAGGACAGATACTATATTTTCTGACATATGTTGTTGTTTCAGGTCTTCCTCAGTCCAACTCCTCTCGTTCTAGTACACTTGTTATAAAGTATTTCGGCCATCATCTACATCTCTGACCTCACACTTTACTGGGCATATTTTACAGGATAAATGACCTCCTCATTAGCTCAGAGGAGAAGGTAACATGGAAGGAAGAAAATTACCTAGACAAGACCTATTTTTTCCAAGGTAACGCACCCCAAAAATATCTACGTAGAGTTATAATGCACCTAAGCCATGCAAAGGGAGCATTACTACCTAGGGTAATGCTTTGTCTTGCCTAAAGGGCAGTTTTATCCATGTTTGAATGTGAAAAGGGAAATATCTTGCGGAAAACTGACTGGCATTTCCATCTTTTTCTCAAAAGGAGTCAGTTCAAAATGGAAACTAAATGGCACAAACCTTTTATTAGGCATTTCCAAAAACAACTGAACTCCTATGGAAGGAAAAATCAAGGAAAAGTGAGGAAACATATAGATCTTTCCCAATTTGAACAGGTTGAAAGAGTTGGCAAGGTTTGCTCTCTCCATCTCCTATAAATTGGAGATGTGGGATCTTGGTCTAAGGTCAAAGGTTTGATTATATGTGGAGCATAATTTCATTGTTGTAGTGTGAGGCTTGAAGATTGGCGAAGTTCATTGAGAGCTTTGCCTTGAGCATCATCACACTCGAAGATAGAGAAAGAGAGAGAGGAATTGGAAGATTGAGGAAGGCTTGGTGCAACTAACGGTTGTAATCCTCATTTTCATAAATCAATAGAACTCTATCTATTTTTTCCATTCGATGCATCAGTGTCACAATTTTTGTTCAATAATATATGTAGCATGATATGAATGGCTTAGATCTGCATTGTTTTATGTTTCTTATATGCTATTTTAATTGATATAAAGCTATAATGTTGTAGAGATTGCACGAGTGCTTTGATTGGTTGCAAGATCTGGACTTGGATCTGGTGAAGAAGGATCTCTACTTCGTTTCTTGGTGTTCTCCATAGGATCTACTGTCCACAAAGAGGTAATATTTTCCATCTCGCTTTATCAATTATATATATTAGCATGAACATGTACGTGGTACCTTTGGAACTTTACAACTAATCTAACAGTCTGCATCGGGAACCAAAAATCCCTGAGAGGGATACCCATAACCACCACCCAAGCATATTACCCTAAGGTCTGTGCACTCACCCAGGTGTATTTTTTGTGTCTCAATCTCTTCGACGCTTCTTTTGGCTCCCTCTTGCTACCTTTTATAGAATTCTCTTCTATCTCTACAGTATGATTCTCCTATTCCTCCCATAACCATCTCCCTTCTTTTGTATCATGTTCTTACCTCTTCTTCTCTTATTCCTCTTTCCTTCTTTGTTCTTCAGCCTTCTTATATTCTTCTTCCTTTTGCCTTGCATGTTTCTTCACTTTTTCTTCTTTCCAATGTTTCCTGCATCACTATTCCTCTTGCTTCCTATGGATCTCCTCCGCTTGTTATTGTCTTAATGTGTCTTGAGTACTTTTAAGTTCTTCTTCCCTTTTCTTATTAATTTATTGTTTTTTCCTTGCCAGGGAAGTGTTCCGTTGTTCTAAGGATTCATCATCCCCTTCTCCAAAATTTCCAGGGGAATTATTTATCATGGTGTTCCTATGTTTCTTCGACTGGGAAGAGGATCCCCCTGTGTGCTTCCTTTTCTTCAAAGCTACGGAACTTTCCTGCAAAATTATGTTTTCTTGGGAATGCTTTTCTGATTATTATTGTCTGTCAGGTTCTTCGCCTGGATCTAACTGCATGTTTGCATTGTACCATTTCCTCACTTCCTCTTCTTGAGTTGTCTCCGTGTGTTGATAAGATCAATTGAAATTGACCTTCTTGCAGTGAGTTGGTACAATTATTTCAAGGTCATAGGATCGATAGGTTATGGGTACGAACCAAAATCCTTTCATTTGTTTGGCTTCAACTTCTACCTCATTAAATTATTTCACCATGTATGCTCTGATGGTCAGTGGGAAGGTCGAACATGGTTTCTTCTTCCCTTTTCTCAGCGTCTTAGAGAATATGCTAGTCATCTGGTAGTAGAATTCCTGCAATAGCAACTTTTCGGTCACAAACCTTGGAAATGCATGATGCACCTTGAATGAACTGAACACCCTAATGTAAGTGTCTTCCAGTATGGGAAACCAATGTGCTACCTCATCACCATCTCCATCACTCTCTTTAACATGAAAGGCAGGTCTTCTTCGTACAAAAGAAGGTAGAGTGAGGTGATAAAGGACTCTAATATTATGTTGAGGTATTTCTTGTATCAAAAGTCCCAGAATATCTTCAGATACTTGTGGATATTACACCTGGTTAATGGGTCCCTATTGTGGGGCCACGGGTCAAAATGACATATATCACAGAAAACATCCAATAGATATGAAGCCATGCAAAAATCTGACACTAGTCCCTCTTCTGGAGCTTGTGTTGCTGATATGTTTGCCCTTAGTGCCGATATTAGCAAGTGGGCCCAATTGAAGACTTTCCCACGGGTGGTGACCCCGTGCATTATGGGGACTCTTGTTCCATTAAAGGTGATGATGTCTTCTTTCCCGTACATCCGACACATCATCGCTGCAATGAGTCGATATAATTTCTTAAGGCCCTCTGTTTTGTATTCTCGGTCCTTCTTTCCCTTAAACTTCGAGGGGTATTTCCACCAACTCCTCATCTTATCCTGAATAGGGACATCATGCATTTCCAACCACCAGATATTGAAATACTCTTCCTTTTTTGGCAGCTCATAATATACTTCGGCATTTGTGGTGAAGATGTTGATGAATGGTTTCCCGGTGTGATCCATTATAACCCAACACTTGGAATCCATCTTTTGTAAGATCCAATCGATGGTTTTCACACATGGGAAGACAAGGAGGTATGCTTCTACATGGTGCAATTTCGATGTTTTAACGTTTATGTATGCTGATAAATCCATCTGTTCCTCTAGAATGTCCTTCCTGGCGAACTCATTGTAGATATCATACGAGGTCATCTTGGTATTCCTAATGAAAACACAAGTTGTGTCCCTGTAGATAGGTGTTGGTACCAGGGGTGGAACATTTTCAAGTATATTGATTTATGGGCTCTTGTGCCATCTGCGGACTTTCAGACGTGCCATATCGCCTGAAGCAGAAGAGATTGAGACACAATCGAGCTCAGCTTCTACGTCACATAGCATGTTCAAGAAACAACCCCATTATAAGATAGATGTCATGGATGCAACAATATGTGTAATATCCCTAATTAGCCCAAGCTAATGGGAATATACAATTTTGTTTCATTTTCTTGTTGCATGAATAAAATTGTAAAGGAGGACCAATAAAACTCCTAAAACAGCAAAATAAATCAATGCCCCATGTGAACAAGGCTAAATTTGGGTTGCCTTAATAAAACACCCTTATGTGTGAAAGGGATTGAGACATTTGACTGGGTCAACAAGACCAAATCAACAGCGTTGTCCAGATGCAATGAACCTCCTAGATGCACAACGCAGTTCTAGTTGGAAGCTAGACATGTGAATGGAGCTAAATCATTGAGATGGTTTAGGGTTTGTCAAGATTTATATCTTATAAAAGGAAGAGGAGGACATCAAGAGAAGGGTTGTTGTTGAACATATTAATTTTAAGAATTTGTTATTTAGACATTTCTCATTCTCTTGGTTTTTTAGCAGAGAATAGTGTTGTTTGGCACTGGGTGTTCCTGATCAGGAATCCCACCTCCTTCTTTGAGTATCTCTTGATGGAGTCTTGCATTTCTTTCCCACTATCAGGAATTTGGCCAAGATCTTCTTCCAACTACAATGTAGATCACGTTGAGGGTTTGGTTTTCTTTGTAAGCTGCAGCAAGTAGAGGCTAGATCTATTCAGATCTAGGCAATTCTAGTGCCTCTTTTCAATGCGAGAGTCTTCTATCCCCCTGACAAGAGAGTATTGGATCATTGGAGCGTCATATCTATACCTTGGCATCAGGCCAAAATTTTCTTAAATCCTACAACACAGTCCATCTTCCAATACTGCGTTATTTTCAAAGAAGAATTTGCAGGAGGTTTTGGCACACTTTTGGGAGAAAGATCTCTAGTGTTGGGAATCTGCCCCTCATTGTGGTGATCTGTGGATTACAGATCTAATCCATGTTATATTTAGATCTGATATGAATAATCTCATATTTACTTTATAATTTCTGAATCATTCTGTAGATCTACTGCATAAGATCTCAGATCTACTTCATGTACTTCATGTTTTGATCAAAACCCCAAGGGGAATTTGTAGAGGAGCCTTTCTACTGTATAGATTTGATATAGATCTAACTTTTTCTACACATATTTTCTCTATATTATAAGTGTAATATAGTACTATTCCAGCTAATAAAAAATAACATTGTCAAGCTTGTTCAGTTATTTTCTATGGTTGCAACACCTCTTTCTTGAGGATTTCTTCATGTAAAGCCTTCTATTTTCTATTCTAAGACTCATGGGCTTCAATATAATTCTAATTTTATGATGTATATGACATTATTTAGCCTTCATATTGGCATCCTACTGTTGTTAAGCTAAACTTCATTATTTTATGAGCCATATTATTTTGTGTTGCTGTAGTCCCTTCCTTGGGAATTTTTCAAGCCATACTAGGTGTGAGAGACTTGTTTACCTCACCTAGAATGATTTGTTTCTGATATCATCTTGGATTTAGGACTTATATTGTCAAATATAAGGGATGCAGGGGCTGATTTGGATTTCTATAACATCTGAAAAATGTGTTTTTCAGACATGCATTGCTGACAATCCCATTTTGGGATATTACAGTGGTATCAGAGCATCATCTTGGCACGGCCTATGCATTATAAGGATCCAATATGTATTTTCATGAAAATAAAATACTGAAGAAGAAGTATGATTACACTGAAGACACAGAAGATAAGGGTAAGACCCCTTTATCTGGAAGATTGAAAGGAGAAGAGTTCTCTAAAACTATTTTTCAAGTTATGTATGAGTTGAAAGAAGAAATCCAGGGAATGAGGAGGGAAAGACATGCAGATCCCTCACGAATATTGTTGCATCAAGGAAGCCCCAGTAATTCTTACTATGTGTGTGAGCATTCAGCCACACAATATGATCTACAACACTGGAGCATGCCTACTTTCGTGACAAAGGAAGGAGGAAAAGGAGGAGCACCAAAGGAGGAAGCTCTTGGTGATTATCTCCAAGAATATGGGTCTCAATCAGAGAGATTCAAGGATTATATCAGTTTCCCATAATTCTATCAACCTAAATAAGATAGATCCATAAGCTACAAAAGAAGAAGAGGGTGCATGCAACACACTTTGGGTAGATTATCTCTACCTAATTTTGATGGATTACCTAAGAACTCAGCCAAGTCTTCAGTAAGGAAGCTTGACACATATTTCCAGCTTCATCAAGTTTCAGAAGAAGAAGCCTTGAGAGTAGCAACGTTGGATATTCAAGGTAAGGCTTATGCCTAGTGGCTATTTGAGTCTTCTTCCTTGAAAAGTGTAAATATCTCTTCTTATGCAAAGTTCACTAGGAGACTAGCGAAAAGATTTGATGTAAGACATTCTGAAACTTATAGGGGAGAAAAAATCAAGCCCAAGAGATCCGAATCTTTGCATGAGTTGGAAGAATCCATAAAGCCAACCCCATTTCTAAAAATTTTTGAAGAATTTGAAGACCTACTACATGATTTTCCAAAGGCAAAATCCTCACTTCAACAAGAACTCTCTTCTCAAGTAGAAGACATGAGGGTTCCTTCTTCAAGAAGAGACCAAGGAAAAGGGTATCTTAATGATGAGGCATTCTCCACTAATGAGGATAAGGGAGAAAGAGAGCAGATAATATCCTCCAGCACTGTGATAGCAGGAGGAGATCTATTTTCATTAGGAGATGGAGATGAATTAATTTCTTCCACTAGAGGGGCTCTTGCATCTTTGCAAGTTCCTAAGGATATTCCATATGGAGGACATGAGCAGAATGTATCTATGCTAAGAGGTAATGAGACAGAGCAAAGGAGGGATCACAAAGCTGGCATAGCATAAGATGATCCATTATTGCTAGGAGAAGAGGATGGAGCAAATGCTCCAATCATAGGCACTCTTGCACCACTAAGAGGGGTCTCAAAATTTCATGAGCCTTCCACACATAAAACAGAGTTGAAATTTTGCAGTGGAAGTAGGGACATGAGGATCCCATCTATTATGCATATGAGTATGGTCCCTGAAACCTCATTATTTAGTGGCAAACCACCTGGGAAGCCACCTGATTCAGATTATGTGGGGAAAACCTCACAACTTGCTGCTCCAAACTTAGATCCAGGAGGGATTGGAGCACTTGAAGACAAAGCAACAATGCTGGGAGACTTGGGTAAGCTCAAGGAGGAGGGAAATCTTCTTCCCCTATCATCATCACCCACTCTCTTTTCTGATCCTGCACTGTGGGAGGAGAAGAATGGAAGGAAGAGCCTTCCAACACACACCTTTGGCATAGGAGATGTCAAGGAGAGGATCAGCAAAATGACAGACACTTTGGTTGATGCATCATCAGTGTTGTCATTGTTGAGCAGTGTAGATATGTATTGGAAATCCCAACTGCTAGTGCATTATTCTAAATATCTTCACATATGTATGATACTTGATGACCAACTACATGAAGGGGGCTACTTAGTCCAACGAGGAGTCATCTATCATCATGGTAGAATATTTTTGTCTAGAGCTTCTAAGCTCAAGCATAAGATACTACAAGGAGCAAACAAAGAGTTTTGTTTCAGCCATATGCATTCCATGAGGATCTACAACATCATCATGAGGAGCTTTGATTGGGAAGGCTTGGAAGAAGAACTACATTATCATTTTCAAGAATGCATGATGTATGTGGAGTTTGGGCAGCCATGGGACTCTATGCAAGAGTCATTTCAGTCATCTCTTCCTTCTTTGGAAAGAGGAGAAAGATCCATGCACAACTCCATGTGTATGAGAGGCATTGTGGGTAAAGGATATGTTCATGTAAAGAAAGCTTTATTTTATTATTGTACATGTTCTTTTACCATTTTTATGTTGTCCATGACTCATAAAAGGAGAAATGTACCATGTAAATCTCATGGAAACTATTGGACCATTAAAATTTATGAATTTGGCCACTCCCTTGATGAGCAAAGGGAGATTTTTCATCATGATGGGTGCTTCCCCAAGGCACCAAACATATCTCTCACCTTCAGCAATAGTGAGATTACTTGGGCAGAAAATAAGTGGTGGGAAAAACACTTACCATGTCTTGATTTGAGGCAGACAGGAGATGCATTCCTTTGGTATCATATTTGGGATTATGACCCACCTCCTCATGCTCAATTTTCTGTTTGTATGTACATATTTTTACTTCCATACATTTATGATATACTTGTACTATTAATAAGCTTGTATGGAGGGAGGATGGGGAGCATGTATGTACCTCATGGGATGGAGACTCTCCATGTACCTTATGATACATGTTTCAGGGAGAGTATTGGTTCAACCATGTTTATTTCATGTGAGTTATTGATTCCCTGTGGGATGGATTATGTACATCCCATAATGAATTTGAAGGAACAATTCATGGAGGGTTGGATTGGTGAGCCCTTAGCTTGTAAGGAAAGCTTAATCCTTGATGGTGTCACCAATGGGGGAGGAGATGTGTTGCAGCACTCACCCTATTAGTTGCTTGAGGACAAGAAAAATTTTGGAGGGGAGGACTGTAATATCCCCAATTAGCCCAAGCTAATGGGAATATACAATTTTGTTTCATTTTCTTGTTGCATGAATAAAATTGTAAAGGAGGACCAATAAAACTCCTAAAACAACAAAATAAATCAATGCCCCATGTGAAAAAGGCTAAATATGGGTTGCCTTAATAAAACACCCTTGTGTGTGAAAGGGATTGAGACATTTGACTGGGTCAACAAGACCAAATCAACAGTGTTTTCTAAATGCAATGAACCTCCTAGATGCACATTGCATTTCTAGTTGGAGGCTACACATGTGAATGGAGCTAAATCATTGAGATGGTTTAGGGTTTGGTAAGATTTCTATCTTATAAAAGGAAGAGGAGGACATCAAGAGAAGGGTTGTTGTTGAACATATTATTTTGAAGAATTTTTTTTTTAGACATTTCTCATTCTCTTGGTTGTTTAGTAGAGAGTAGTGTTGTTTAGCACTGGGTGTTCCTGATCAGGAATCCCACCTCCTTCTTTGAGTAGCTCTTGAGGGAGTCTTGCATTTCTTGCCCACTATCAGGAATTTGGCCAATGCTCTTCTTCCAAATACAACGCAAATCCTATTGAGGGTTTGGTTGTCTTTGTAAGTTGCAACAATTGGAGACTAGATCTATTCAAATCTAGGCCATTCTAGTGCCTCTTTTCAGTGGGAGAGTCTTCTATCCCCCTAACAAGACAGTATTGGATCATTGGAGCTTCAGATCTATACCTTGGCATCAGGCCAAACTGTTCTTAAAGCCTACAATGCAGTCCATCTTCCTATACTGTGTTATTTGCAAAGAAGAAGTTACAGGAGGTTTTGGCACACTTTTGGGAGAAAGATCTCTAGCATTGGGAATCTGCCCTTCACTGTGGTGATCTGTGGACTACAGATCTAATCCATGTTATATTCAGATATGATCTGAATACTTTTTTATTTACTTTAGAATTTACGAATCATTCTACAGATCTTTTGCATAAGATCTCAAATCTACTCCATGTACTTCATGTTTTGCTCAAAACCCTAAGGGGCATTTGTAGAGAAGCCTTTTTAGTGTACAAATCTGATATAGATCTAAATTTTTATACACATATATGCTCTAGATCTGAAGTGTAATATACTATTTTTCCAGCCAATAAAAAATAATGCTTTCAAGCTTGTTCAGTCATTTTCTATGGTTGCAGCACCTCTTTCTTGAAAATTTCTTCATGTAAAGGCTTCTATTTTATGTTCTAAGACTCATGGGCTTCAATATAACTCTGATTTGCTGATGTATATGACATTATTGAGCCTTCATATTGGCCTCCTACCATTTTTAAGCTAAACTACGTTATTTTCTTAGCCGTATTATTTTGTGTTGTTGCAGTCCCTTCCTTGGGCATTTTTCAAGCCATACTAGGTGTGGGAGACTTGTTTACCTCACCTAGAATGATTTGTTTGTGATATCCTCTTGGATTTAGCACTTATATTGTTAGATATAAGGGATCCAAGGGCTGATTTGGATTTTTGTAGCATCCATTTCTGAAAAATGCGTTTTTCAGACATGCATTGTTGACAGTCCCATTTTGGGATATTACAATATGATAGTGAAAGTAACCAATCCAAGCCGCCTAGTATCCGGGTAAGTCTGGGTCGCTGAGTTACAAACAAGAAAGGCCGCACAAATAATTTTTTAGGAAACTACGACTTGCACGACCTATGTGGTTGGTCGTAGTGGTCAAGAAATGGATCTTTTGCGACTTTGCGATCAGGTCGCAGGGTCACAGGGTCAAATAGGTCGGAAAGATATACAAATGGAAAGTTTGCAACTTGGAGACTAGTGCAGGGTCACGCAGGTCGCAAGGTTGCAAGGTTTTGCTAGGGCACTAATCGCAGAATTTGTCGGTGCGACCTGCACCCGAGGGCCGAAATGGTGAGGGGAAATGGAGAAAAAAAACAAGGCTAGGTGTGGTCCTGGGCTCTGGAAAGAGTGGAAAACAGGGAACAAGGATGGAACAGGGGGTTTTGCACCAAATTTGGCAGGAGAAAGAGGCTTGGAGAAAGAAAGAGGCCAAAGGGGAAATAAGATGACTTAAGGTGATAAAAAAAGAAACTAAAGGGGTAAATAAGTAGCCTCCTAGATAAGGTGAGGGAGAATCAGGGGTAGGTTGGCTTCTATGATAGTAAAAGAAAATTACTGGAAGTTACAGTGACTTACCTAGATGAAAACACTCTCCAATTGGGTAGTCAGTCAACTTTAGAAGCTCCATTCTGAAGGTCGAATGCGACCAGCACGACCCTTCTATATATAAAAAGGTCGCACATGCGAGTAATAAATACAGTCGTTGGGTCGCAAGGTCACAACTCTCGATGAATTATCCTATTGCAATATGTTTGACTATTGCGACTCAGCGACCTGGGGTCACTCGGTTGCATGGGTGGTTTTTTAAAGGGGTTGCGACCTTGAAAATTTATGAAGGTCACAACATATCCAAGTCGCAATAGTAGCAAAGTGTCAATTTAGAGGGGAATAGTGACCTTACGACCTGACAAATTGAGGAGGTCGTTGGGTCGCAAAGTTGCAAATGGTCGAGTTTCATGAGGGTTGCGACTCTATGACTATACTTAGGTAAAAAGGAGGGAAAGACCATATCATACCATTAATGATTATATTAACCACTTTTGAATCAAAAGTGACCAGGCAAGGGGAATGCACCTGGCCCAAGAAGGTTTTCTAAGGGGTGCTCCCATTATTATGGATCTCATCAAAAGCGCAGGGGTTCTGAAATTTCACACAGGTACCAAATTTCGGAGGGTATTTGTAGAAAATACAACAATTGGTGATTCACTAGTAGAACCTCATAAATTCTTCTTGCAGTTTATCTTAGGCGGTGGGGGGGGTTCTTAGCAAGTTTTCGTTCCATTCTTATGGGTCACACTGGAATTCTCTTCAACCTTCGTGGATTGGCTTACCTTGGCCACATCGACTCAGGTTGCTACACTCCATGTTTCAATATCCTGGTGACTCGACAAAGGGGGTTTGAGTAAAAACGTGAGATTTATAGAGTTTAGTATAATTTACTTGTCTCTTGTGTTGCTCCATTACCAGCGAGGCTGAGTAGTACCCAGGAATATTCACTGACTAGAAATCACGAACATTTCTCTGTTGTCAACGAGCTTGGATAGTACCCTAACGGAGTCGTAGCATCACCTCTCTGTGTAGGAAACCTTTCTCAATCCCTTACCCGTATTTGTTTCATGTGCTTATAGCACTTATTTGTATGTGCTCACGACACTTATTCTTTGTGGAAATTATTTCCTGGGCAGATGAGGGATCTCGACTTATTTTAATTTGCAAGAGAGGTTTTTTATGGCCTTTGATTGAGAGACATTGTTTTTCCGAACAAAATTTCGCTAGTCGAAGTTAGCTCTTTCCCCTTTTGTTAAGTTGCTCGTATCATCTGTTTGTTTCCAAAATAAATATCGAGCTAGCATGTGAGGTTGGTTGTTCACACTAGGATATCTTGATCCAACTGATTTCCCCACGTGACGGTGTTCAAACTCCTACTTAGGCTAAGGAATTTCCTGATCGATTAGTTGCAAGTGGAGATCTAGGCACAATTTCGCCAGTTGAGTAACAACTTTTTACATGTCATTTTGTCACTATGACATTTGACCGTCAATATCGATCTATCCCCATAAATAATCATGCTTCCTTAGAATTCAAAACACTTATATTCCTTAACCAAGTCTTGGGAACTAGAAAACAAATCTCTTAAATACTCTTAAATATTTCCTGCGTGCTTTTTATGGCCACTTCCTGTGCATGTGCGGATATTCCTAAGCTTACCTATGGAAATCTACGCTTTGTTTTCCGATAAAACCTTTGCACCCCATTTGAAAGAAAGTAAAATAAAAAATTAACTTATAGAAGCATATTTTGGCACATATTCTTCCAACTAAAAACCTCTTGAGTCACGCCAATTCGAGCTATATCCCTCCAATCATGGAACTTATCCCCTTGGATCAAGGAACCATATTCCCTTCATTAGAGGATCTCATCCCTCTATTGGTAGATCTGAAACCTCCTAAATTTCTCCTATAAATTGAGTTGAAACTTTAGGGTTAGGGGTATATAGGGGTTCATAAGGGTTCATTGAAGATAAACTTATGTTGGTCATTCTAGAGTGGAAAGATTTCAAACCAAGGAGGAATATTGTAAAGGCATATGGGAGAAATATGTACGACATAAAGGCTTAGGTTGTAAGATTGCTCTTTATATTCTTGATAATACATATGGATACTTTTTCTCATTGTGTTGTCACATTAGATTCATTAAAATAATGACAATACTTTGTCTCCTTGATCATTAAGTTAAGTTGGTATTTGGATTATTATACACTGCAGGTGATTTTGATTCTTTGAATGTTTTTTATTGTAGGTTCTTCTTAGAATTGAAGGACTTATTCGAGACAAAAGGAAAGGTCTACATCAAACATCTCGTTGAAAGGTAGGAGCATTATCCTCTCTTTTCTAGGTTTTGATAATTTGAATGCTAATAGTTTAGGGAAATACATATTCAGATGGTTTTTTGTTTCTATTTATCTATTGGGATACTAGGGAGATCACTCTTGTCCGCAAGAGGGATTTATCTAGAAAAAAATTTGGCAAATCCACTGGGGAACAAGCTTAGTTTTCTATTGATTATTTTGGTTTATCTCTCCGATTTTTCTAGTTCGAATATGTCTAGGTGTTATTGGGTTTATGAATTTTTAGATCCTCTAAATTATAACGCCTTGTGTTTATTTCTTTAAAAGTTTCTCAACACTACATGGTTTTACTTGATAAACAGAGTGCAAACATGCACAAGTTTTCAGTTTAATACAGTGCGCATGTGCACTGGTTTTCACTGACTACATGCGCACCCCCTGATAATTTTTGAAAAAATAAATATTCTCTCTCTCAGATTCTGACAAAAAATTTCTAGAGGTTCAACTTGACTTATACCAACCCTTGGAATCTGTTTTTGAACTCTTCCTAATTACCTTAGAGTCTTTTTGATAGATCATCCTTTTTTCAATTTCGGGTAGGGTTTGCCCTGGTTTGATGAATTACTCTGTTTGGGAAAATAAATTCACTACCTAGATCATTGTTTTTTTGTCATTTCCCTCTAGAGCTACCAATTTTCTTGTTAGTCCTGCTTGTTTGAGTGATTGTTTCTTGCTCATTTGCAAAAGTAAAACTTCTAGATAAGTGAAGTTCGATTTTTCTCAAAAAGTAGTCTTTTATGAAATTGCTTCTGCTAATTTAAAGTGAAAAAATGATTTATTTTTCTTTCAGCTAAAATAAATCATGAAAATACACTCATAGGTATCGTTAGTTAGATTATTAGTTAAGATATTTCATTTTTGGAAAAGTTTTTACATTTTTTAGGGTTTTAATAGTTGGTTTTTATTTTGAAGAATTGAAGATTGTTTTCTCATAAAATTGTATATTTTGGTTTTGAATCAACGAATATTTTCATTACAAAGTGATACTGGTTATGCTTCAAAATGAAATGGATTTCTTGATGAAAAAGAATTGTTATGGGGTGTTTTAGGAAATTTGTACTTCTTTGAGTTCAAAAAATCCTTCTACTTTCCCTTAAAGAGGAATTCATGGAAACAAATAATTTCATATTCATTGTTGATGCATTTAGAGTAATTTTTTTATTCGGTCACACCATCATTGATTTTCATTTCCATACCCTTCTGCATAAACAACATCAAAATTAATATAGATCTTAGTAAAATTGATCTAGATATTTTTACATTTTCTAGGGATCATTGCACCAATATAGCTTCAGGAATAGTGCTTTGGAATAGGGAGTAATTAACTTTCCAAAGCGGATAAAACAAACAAGTAGCATCTTGCGATAGGGAAAAACCAAATTGTTGCAATTTTTCTCTGGGAAGATCTTCTTAAAAGAGTCAAGAACGAGGTCATGTCGGACCCAGTGGAGTAATCGTACCTACTTCATTGGTAAATATAGAAGATGTGCATGTAATATAAATGGTAAACCTCAGATTAACCATTTTCGAGGAGCCTGGGATCACTTGTTAGTAAACCTTGTATTTACCATGTCTAGGAGCTTTCAAGGGGATTGAGCTTTGATACTCTTCCCTTGTGTGTATATCAGGCCACAGACTGTTCCCCAGGTTCAGTTTTCTTAGTTGGTAACCTTATTGGCTATAATATTTAGGATTTTTCCCGAGGTGAAACTAGAGGGAAGGCCGCACAGTACCTAGAGTAGACGTTGAATAGACTCACTTGGACTTTCCAAAGGGTAGTTTTCAGTTCAAGATGGCATAGTGGAGTTACTTGCACTGGACTGTTTCATTAAGCAGGTTGTCAGGGTAACTGTTTTGACTGCTAATTTTCCACATTAATCTCTGCGAGGTTGGATTTCATCACCAACTAGTGATTCTATTATGGAAACATACTATTTGTGTATGGACTGCTTCTTAGATTTTGTAGCGTGTGTTCATTTGTTTGATTACTTTTAAAGGCCTTAGGTGTGATTCTTTGGAATTTTTTTTATTTTGAGTATTAAAAAAATTAACCATGGCTAAATTACCAAGACATTCATGTATCACCTTCGAATGTTATAGCCCTAACTCCTGGTCATCCTCGTTCACCTCGAGTAAAGCTTCTCATCACTGAGGATCTTCCTCATGGCCTTCTTAACATTGAAGAAATATCTGACGAAGAAGAAGAAATTGAAATTCTCTCTTGTCAAGAATATTTAGATTTAAGGTATAGTGAACCAACATACCCTTTGTATTTTCCTTTCACTCCCTTTCAACTAGATCCTTGGTATCTCCAATTCACTGATTTTTTACATTCTTTTGGTTATGTACATCCACAACACCAAATCATGTTTTACTCTTTACTCTAGTATAGTAACATGGCTTCTGAGAGCATGTCTACTGAGTCATCCATGTTTTCATCTTCACCAGAAATATTTTTGTATGGTGGTCCTTCTGTTCCTGCTAGGTACCAGTCACTTTCTGGGACTTTTACAGGAGCATCTCCTTTCTCTGAAACTTCTACTATGTTAACTGGACTATTTGAGTCTACCACCCAACCTTTGACTACGAAACATATTTATATGTTTTCTGGGAATACCCCTCAAGTTAGCTCACAAGGTGGCTATATAGCACTTGGGGGGAAGAAGCCTCTTCAAGGGAAGAAACCTCTTCAATGGCAGTAACCTCTTCAAGTACATTAGTCTCTTCAAGGGCAGCCTCTTCAAGGGAAACAGTCCCTTCAAGCGCAACAACCTTTTTAGGGAGGAAAACCTTTCACTGGAACCTATCCGACGGTTGTAGGGTAGCATATTCCTATTAATTATCAACCTTATAGTCCAATGGTTCAAATTGGTTATGTTCAACCCTATGAATCACAACCCTCAATGGGAACTCCTTATCCAGGGATAAACACTATGTGGAACCCCTCGTTTACGCAAAACACTTTACAGCCTACCCTACAAATGCCTTATAATCAACCTACTCATCCACTTGGACAATTTGGTTACACCCAAGTTCAACAACCTGTTCAAGGTGCACTACAAATTACCCCAAGGGCATATATGCCAAGTAGTTAGAAAGAGGGTCCAAGTACTCCCAGTACTCCTATCCAATCTCTTGGGAAAAAATATGTCCAACAACCAGGTACACCCATCCCAAGAGTTCCCCAAGTCTCTATTACTACGACCCTTCAAATGTCAATGGAAACTATTACACATGTTATTGCTCAGACTACTACCCATCAAACCACGCCTATAGTCCAGTCGATTCCTCAAGCATCTTTTGGATAACATAGTACAACAACTATGCAAACAAGTCAACCTTTTGTAGGTCAACATATTTAAGGGCAACCCTTTATAGGTCAACCTATTCAAGGGAAACCTTATACAAGTCAAACTCTTCAGGGAAAACCCTTGGTAGGTCAACCTATTCAAGGTAATTTTGTTCAAAGCCAGCCATTTCAAGGCTAATTTCAATATGGAAAATTGAGACAAAATCCATCTTTCTAGAGCCAACCATACCCTGGTTATACATTTCAGATACCAACTCAACCCCAATTCAGTATGGCTACCCCTGGATACCCTAGAGGTGTGCCAATTCCAACTGCTCAAGCTATCCTAGGTTTTACTGGATACCCTCCTCCATGTACTAGACTTGTCCCTTAGGGTTATCAATTTACTCAGCAAGACCCTAACAGGTGGTTACCTTTCATAGCAACTTTAGATTTACTAGACTTATCTCGGCTAACAAATGATATGATTTATTATCTTCCGTTTTGGTCGACCATGCCTACTAATTTTCCTAGTGACATTCCGAAGTTTGAAGGAAAATTGTGGTGTGCATCCAACTCTTTGATCGATGATTCCATATTTTTAAGGATTTTTCAAAGAACTTTAATCGTCTTAGCCACAAAGTGGTACATTGAGTTACCACGAGGCTATTTCAACAATTTCAATGCCTTAGCGACTTCTTTCCTTACTCATTTTCAGTTACCAGTTTATTATGACAATGGCACAAAAATTTTGACTACATTTAAACAAATTACATCTACATACATTTCAGATCACATGCACAAATGATGATGTAGGCATCGTTTAGTCAAATTTTTCATCCCGGATCAAATTATGGTTGAATGGTTTATCAAATCAATACTCCCTAAGATTACTAAAGATGTAGCTAAAGGAGGTGTTGTAACAGAAGAACAGATTATCGCTCTAGCCCAGTATCTGGACCTTGTTTACACACAGTCTGGTACTTTGTATGAAAAATTCCTGATTTACATCGCCCAAGTCAACTTACTACAACTCCTTCTGGTTCTTATGCCATAAACAGTGTAATCGGTACAGTTAATACATCAAAGAGTAAAAATAAGCAATCCAAATCTACTTTTCCAATCATAAATTTACCTTATTCGCCCAAAGGAGACTCTTCTCTAGAAAATTTTGTTGAAACCCATGTCGTAGATTCATCTACTGCCAAAAACAAATAGTCTGGAAATAAAAAGAAAGGGAAGGGTAAAAACAAACAAAACAATTCTCCCAAAGAGAAAGCAGAAAAAATTGAACCATATGACGAAAAAAGTAAACCTCGTTATCCCTGTCCTATCTGTGACAAGGATCACTACATAAAAGAGTGACCACATCGGGCCAAGGTATCTAAATTTTTCAAAGGTTCACCCACACCTACTGTTCTTAAAGATCCTTTTCCATCAAAAGAAAAAAAATATCAGATCTTCTTCAAGTTCATCGATGAATATCCTGATGATGTCCCAGGTCATGGTTGCAACATGATCTCTGTAATATTCCTAAATTATCATTCAGCTAATTGGAATATTAATTTTTTCTCTTGTCATTTAGTTAGATGAATAAATGGGTCGGGAAACCCATAAATCTCTTTAGTAGGAATAAAATCCCTCTTAATGTGAAAAGGGATCATCTTCATAGCTGGATAAAGCACCCTCATGTATGAACAAGGGCTAATGCATGTGGACAAGGTCAATTTTGACCAGATCAACAGCGCTAGTATGGAGGGAGTGGATCATCAATGAGAGACAACGTAGTATGAATGGGAGGAAGTCTCCATGATAGTAGTGGATTTAATGAGTGGGATCCAAGGCGAGAAGGCTCAAATTGTTTATAAGGAGGGCAAGGCAGCCATAGATGGGGAGATTATTGATTTTTTATTATTGATTTTTTGGTCTGTATGACTTCTTGCACTCTCTAGTTGTTTAGCTAAGATTTTTATGTTGTTTAGCATAGGGTGTTCCCGAGCGGGAATCCCAAATATTCGTTGTTGATATGTTTAATAAGATGGTTGTACATTTGTCTCATGTAATGGTGTATTGATTTATTCATTGCTATTTCCTTGTTTATGTGTTATATTCCTAATTTTCTCATTTGGGAATATTACAGTGGTATCAGAGCATAATCTTGGCTCAGCCTATGAGTTTCAGCAAATATGCTATAAGAATAAGAAAATAGATCTACAAATATGGAAGGAATGAGATTTGTCTCATCACTTTTCATATCTTTGAAGAACCTCTCCAAGGAGTTCAAGCATATGAGAGAGGAGAGATGCAATGAGACCTCTAGAGGGTTTCAAGATGAGGAAGGTCCATGCACTTCCTATCAATAGAAAGAACTGGTATTGCATAGAGCTCCAAAGAAAGATACTATGCCCTTTTCTTTTGAAAAAGAAGACAAAAGGCATGGAGATGGAGGACACTTAGATCATGAGATAATAAGTGAGTATATTGAAGAATATAAGTCTCAACCTAGAGATTTCAAGGAGAATCTAACTCTCCCACAGTTCATTCAGCTCAAATAAGAAAGAAGACCTTGCAGCAATAGATTTCTATTGTCTACATTTGATGGGTCATCCACATGCACAGTAAGAGCTTGGGGAATGAAGTTGGATGCATTCTGTAGAAATTATATACAATATGCATGTATATATCCAGACTCTCCTGATCTCACAATATTTATCTTCTTTCAAAATATAGAATCCTTCCACTATAATTCTTGCGGAAATTTAATCAACAATTGCAAAACACATGAAGCAATAAAAACACATGTAACACAGTTGTTTAACGGGAAAGCCTAAAGCTGAAAACCCCAACTATAATATATTATGTATCATGGAGATCATGTAACAATCTTATACAAATCTTAGTACATAAAGCTCTTAGTACAATCAATCATCACACACTAACATAGAAGAAATTTGCAAATCCATGCACCAATCTCTGCCCTCCCACTAGCCTGCCTCCACTACGTAATCCAAGCTGATTACAAAGACCAATTCGATGCAATCCCACTCTCTTTGACTGCATTATTATCATTGTAAACTCCAATGTATATGTAGATGCAATCCATGCATCACTAGTAGTCACAATGGATAGTCTATCTCACCCTTTCACCTATCTCTGCACCGGGTCTCCACTGGATCTGACATGCTCTGTAGTTAATTGTTGTATTGTTAAGTTGATTAATGAGTTATTAGTTGTGAATTAATTAACTAATTAATTCACTCCACTCTCACTAGTGTATCATTCAGTTATATTAGATACAACTAGCTCAATTGAGTCTAACTGAGTTAAACTGAATACAACTCCATGAACTACTCTTCCAACTCTGTCATAACTTTGCCACTTCAGTTCTAACTGAGTCCTCCATGCATGAACTCCAGTAAACCCTTAGGAATTGCGTAATTCCTTCAGCCCACATATTTTCAAAATCTGTTCACTGAAATAAAGCGCTCTAAGAGAATAAGTTGTTGTTTATTGTCAGATTATTATTAAGAGCTAATAATAATCGACATGCATCTATTTTTAGATCGACGATATATAAATAGACTTCGCCCAATATTATAAAAATAGAATCTCATCTATTTTTCACATTTGACCAACCATCTACAAATAACTTCCTGCTACATATAGAATATGCTCACCATGTCTAAAAATAGACATACACCTAAAAATAACCTATGTGGGCCCCACCTAGTTTAGGTGATTATTTTCCAACTAGGATCAAGGATGATGTTTCAAGATGCCTCCTTCACTGTTTCTTGTTGCAGACTTCAACACTCCCTCTCAACAATAAAGGATTTTCTTTGCATGTGACATGCAACTCCATGCATTCACCCTACAACCTTTGCAAGCACCCTGCAACTCCATGCATCTGCTCTACAACTCTAATGCAACACTTCTGAAACTGAATAGCCTCCAAACAACTGAATCAGTATAATGCATATATCATCAAAGTCTTCGACTTCTACTGGTACCAACTGCACATGTCTTCAGGAACCACTGCGTTGTTGAACTCTGCACCCATGCACTCTGCACTTGCTGTCAACTCTGAACCACGCTCCAATATCCGACATTGTCACTTTGATCTGCCTGCATCAATCCAACTGATCATGCTACTGCTGCTCTATGGGTACCTCGTAGCCAGGTTCAATTGATGAGATCCACACCATCTCAATGAATCCTACCCAGAAATTTCTTCTTGGATTATCCATGCATGTTGCCCCACCTCTTACCTGGTGGTATAACTGCATGCACTCCCTCTGCCCATCTGGCACGAAATTTCTCTGCATGAGTGGTTGCTCCCACTCCATGATCCTCATCTTGTGGCTGCTCCACATCCTAAGGTTCACTCTTACCTGCATGAAAATCTTGCCCCCTTTCAAGCTTCAATTGCATGGCTTTCTCACACTTCCCAACAGTAGGAAGCTCTGTAGAAATCCCATCTACATCAAATCTATAAAGATTCATCTGCATCTCCAGTTGTGGCTACTCCACAACCTTCTAAGACTGCTTCTCAGGCTGCATGTTGAGAGGCTCCCTCTCAACCACCAAGTCACTAACCTCTGCTTTTCTCCTCAAAGCTTTGCATGCATCTTGTACCTCAGTGCATGTAGATTCTTGGCTTGCGCACATTGTAATTGTCCCACCATCGCAAAATTTTCTAACAAAAGAGCTGATTTTAAATCGATGATATCTCCCTCATTTGAGCTCCGTTTTGACTGATTTTTTTTTTAATTTGGGTATTTTTTCCCAAGGAATACAAATATTCTATTTGTTTCTAAAAATATTTCACCAAAAATTTCAGATATTCTCTGCAAACTCACACGCCCAAAAATTCCTACTCTCATTCCATGTAGAAAATATATAACACAACTCTGATACCATGTAGAAACTATATACAATATGCATGTATATATCTGGAATCTCTTGATCTCACAATATTTATCTTCTTGCAAAATAAAGAATCCTTCCACTATAATTCTTGCGGAAATTTAATCAACAATTGCAAAACACATGAAGCAATAAAAACACACATAACACAATTGTTTAACGAGAAATCTTGAAGTTGAAAACCCCAACTATCATATATTATGTATCATGGAGATCATGTAACAATATTATACAAAGCTTAGTACATAAATCTCTCAGTACAATCAATCATCACACACTAACATAGAAGAAATTTGCAAATCCATGCACCAATCTCTGTCCTCCTGCTAGCCTGCCTCCACTGCGCAGTACAAGCTGATTACAAAGACCAATTCGATGCAATCCCACTCTCCTTGACTGCGCTATTATCATTGGCAACTCCAATGTATATGTAGATGCAATCCATGCATCACTATTAGTCACGACGGATAGTTTATCTCACCCTCTCACCTATCTCTGCACTGGGTCTCCACTGGATCTGACATGCACTGTAGTTAACTATTGTATTGTTCAGTTGATTAATGAGTTATTAGTTGTGAATTAATTAACTAATTAATTCACTACACTCTCACTAGTGTATCATTCATTTATATTAGATACAACTAGCTCAACTGAGTCTAACTAAGTTAAACTGAATACAACTCCATGAACTACTCTTCCAACTCTGTCATAACTTTTCCACTTCAGTTCTAACTGAGTCCTCCATGCATGAACTCTAGTAAACCCTTAGAAATTGCGTAATTCCTTCAGCCCACTGATTTTCTAAATCTATTCACTAAAATAAAGTGCTCCAAGAGAATAAGTTGTTGTTTATTGTCAGATTATTATTAAGAGCTAATAATAATCGACATGCATCTATTTTTAGATCGACGATCTATAAATATACTTCGCCCAATATTCTAAAAATAGAATCTCATCTATTTTTCACATTTGACCAACCATCTACAAATATCCTCCTGCTACATATAGAATATTCTCACCATTTATAAAAATAGACATAGACCTAAAAATAGCCTGTGTGGGCCCCACCTAGTTTAGGTGATTATTTTCCAACTAGGATCAAGGATGATGTTTCAAGATGCCTCCTTCACTGTTTCTTGTTGCAAACTTCAACACATTCTTCCTACTACACCTAGTAGTAGAAAGAGAAGCTGTTGAGATTGTAGCGCTTCACCTTGAGGGTGAAGCAAACATTTGGTGGTTCAACCATTTGAGTCATGCAAGAGTGACTGCATATGCCGATTTTACTCAAAGGTTGATCAAGAAGTTTGACAAGAAGAAATCAGAGGAGAAGAAACTTCCACCACCACTTGCTGTAGGAACACTTGCATGAGGAGAAAGAACACTTGCACCTTTACAAAGTGGTCTTGATCTCTTGACATTTAGAGTCCCATGCACTATTCTAAAGAGGCATGAGGAGGGGGAGACTTATACCAGCACTGATGCAGCCAAGAGGAGCATTCCTCATCATCAGTAATTGGGGAAGTCATCACACCGGAGGAAGGAACCCTTGTAGCAGTACAAGATGTTTCCAATATTTACCAAGGTATGTACATATTTCCATTTCCTATTATTTCTGCACATCATATGGAGGATTGTGGGAACATTCTATCAGGGAAAATGCATGACCTAGGGTCAAAGCACATTGCTTATTTGGAGCAGCAGACTATCACTGTGCAGAGGACCCTTGATTTGTTCAAGGAGGAGATATATAGTCATCCTAGTATGTCATTGTTGAGCTACAAACAACTCTTGGGGTTGGTGTGTAGATTTTTGGAGGATAGGATGAGTATTGTCCTAAAAAATCCAATGCAGAACTATATGTTCAGCATTGAGCATGAGCATGAGACAACATATGCACCATCATGGAGATCAACACCGCTGTCATTAAGCAATAGTGATGAGTTGGGGGGCCAACTAATATTGAGACATTCTGATGACCAACACACTTGTGTAGCAGTGGATAGGCAGATTGTTGATGGAGGGCGTATTATGATGGATGACATCTTCCATTATTATGATGGATACTTCTTGATGAGCACTTCACATCTTAATGAGAAGTTTTTTCCTACATCTTATTTGGATCCCTATGGGGTCAACTTGGTCATTGATGAGTGGTCTTCACTTGGAGATCTCTAGGAGATTTCATTTCAACATTCCATGAAATGCAAAGAGATAAATCCGATTGGGGAGGATGGTATTTTCCATTGGAGGGATGCAAATTTTGAGCATGATGATAGACACTCACCATTGGTTGGATGGGCTATGTTGATGAGTAAGAGACTAAAATTCCACTTTCAAATCTATGACACAGGGTAGCAGGAGGCAAGGTTGTGTTGGCTACTCTTGAAATAGTTTTTCCATCATGTAGCATATCCTATTCCAAAGGGTGTGCTAATGGTTGGGACTTGGCATGGCACTTCCATCACATGCCAGCAGGGAGTTTGGGTGCATTAGGATTATGTGATATCCTTCATGTCAACCATCATTTTTTTGCTCCATGGTCTATATGGTGATGGTGAGAGGAGGCAAAAAGAGTTTTTTTTTTTCTTTGGATACTCTTGGGAGAGTATGGGCTGACTTTATCCCATACTTTGCATGATGTTATAGGAGTAGATGGTGGTGGCACAATCATGGTGCAAAGGGGATACTCCTTATATTTGGAGGATTAGGAGGTACTTCCACCTTGGAAGGAATATCCCATATATAGCAACATTATGGTAGATGACTTTGGCATTTGGCATGTCAAAGAATGGAGCTATGAGATGTTAGGAGCATTATTACAAAGTCCAATATTTCTATCACTCGGGAGCTTGGATTTGTTGATGGAGTGTTCCCAGGATCAATTTACATATGATGCACTTGATGGACAAGTATGAGATGAGAGTGATGGAGTAGTGGATGGAGACATCTATTACCATGATATGATCTTCTTGACTTGGATATCCAAGCATAAGAAGAAATCTTTTCATGCAGCACATGGTTCATTCCTCTTCATGGAGATATTTCATACCACTATGGAGGGCTCATTCATGGATCTTATTATCAGCTTACTCTCAGTACATGGTAAGAGTTGTGTTTTTTCACTTATTGATTATCTAACAAAGTATTTGCATTTTCTCACCATCTAAGTATAGTGTGTTGCTCCACAAGAGGTCAAGATTATCTTGGGTTTCATGGTCATTCTAAGACCAACATTTATGACAAAGATAGCCCTTATTTGCATGAATTTGGGAAAATTTGGTGTTATTCTTGTTATGATCAGCTGAAATATAATGCCATTTACTACCTCCTAGTAGATGAGAAAACATACAAAGCTAGAAACTTGTTGGGAGACAAATTGCCACATGATGTTCTAAAACAGCAGTTGGTAGCATTGTAAACAATTGGGAAATTGTTGGTACCATTAATAATTACAAAAAACCTTCAGTACCTTTCTCATTTGGATTCCGTATGATGATAATGTCATATTCATTTTATATGGGATGGTTTAGGTAAGAACCAAAGAATGGATCTTTGAGGATCCAATTTCCTTTTTGCTTCATGAAGGCAACAATATTGTAGTCCAAATTCAGCAGCAGCTCTACACTTATCATAAGTGGAGAGAGAGACAGCATGGGATGGAAAATTTGATCCATCATGTTCATCTATACAACCCACCTACTTTGCAGGAGCTTAAGGTGGAAGAATTTTTCCATGAGTTTCCATGTTGGAGGGTGACTCATTTTGTATGGATGATAGCTTGGGGTTGGGGGATTCACATGGGAATGATGGTTCCCACTATATTTCATATTCCATGCCTCAAGAATGCCTCTAGAAAGCATATTTTTGCCTCCATGGGTATTCCACTTTTTCATGATGATAGCTATTTGGGATTGTCAACAAAAGCTAACTTGCATACTTGGGAGGAGCAACTTGGAGATTCATTGATGATAAATCATCTTGTTCATGAGAAGAGCTTGTCATATGAGGATGCTACATGAGGAGGAGAGGAGGCTCTTCAATTCTATCCTTGCATTTTCTTGAGGAAAAGTAATATTTAGGAGGGGAGGACTGTAATATTCCTAAATTAGCATGCAGCTAATTGGAATATTAATTTTTTCTCTTGTCATTTAGTTAGATGAATAAATGGGTAGGGAGACCCATAAACATCTTTAGTAGGAATAAAATCCCTCTTAATGTGAAAAGTATCATCTTCATAGCTGGATAAATCACCCTCATGTGTGAACAAGGGCTAATGCATTTGAACAAGGTCAAGTTTGACCAAATCAACATCGCTAGTATGGAGGGAGTGGATCATCAATGAGAGACAGCGCAGTGTGAATGGGAGGAAGTCTCCATGATAGTAGTGGCTTTAATAAGTGGGACCCAAGGTGAGAGGGCTCACATTGTTTATAAGGAGGGCAAGGCAGCCATAGATGGGGAGATTATTGATTATTGATTTTGTGGCCTGTATGACTTCTTGCACTCTCTAGCTATTTAGTTGAGATTGTTGTGTTGTTTAGCACAGGGTGTTCCCGAGCGGGATTCCCACCTATTCCCTTGAGGTAGCCTCTAGGATAAGTATTGTACTATAATTTCCAAACTCCATAATTCTATCCAAGCTTCAGTCTTCAGCTACAGCACAGTATCTGTTCATATTTGTGTTGTGTTGCAGGCTGTTGCAGTGGAGGGTTGAGAATCCCACTTTCTGAGCTATTTTTTCAAGGGAGGGAGCATTCTTCTCATTGGGAGATTAGAAAATGAGGTTCTTGAGATTTATTTCATATCTTGGCACTAGGCCAACCTATTTCCATCATCTACATCACAGATTCCCTCTTTGACTACGTTGTTTTAGTGAGCATTTGTAGTGGAGGTTTCAGTACTTGATTTGGAGGGTGAGATCTTCACTGTTGTGATCATCCTTTCACTTGAAGGATCTATTGGAGGAGTTCTATCATTTCTTTATCAGTTCAGCCACCTCCATCTAGTTATTTAGTTGCAGCTACTAATCAGCCCTAGGGCTACATTCTTACATTTTGGTATTTTGGGTATTTCAGGAAACCCTTTCTGGGTTGTCTTGGAAATGTGTTTGGGAGCATAAATCTCTAGCCCCAACACATTTTGAGCTATATAACAGCAGATCTAAATTGTTGTATTATTTCTGTAGAATTTTATGCCCTAAAATTGTGTTTTCATGGCTCATGGCATTTGTATGGTAGTGTTTCTAATGTATTAGCACATTTTCCTATTGGAAGCTTGTTTTCTATTGTTTGAGTGACTTGATCCTCAAGATCTTGTGCCTATTATTTACTGATATGTTTAATAATATGGCTATACATTTTTCTCATGTAATGGTGTATTTATTTATTCACTACTATATCCTTGTTTATGCACTATATTCATTCTTTTCCCATTTGGGAATATTACAATATCAAGATCCTGTATCTAAGAGTCCTGTAACTGGAAATGAAACTGGATCATCCAGTCAACCTCTGGTATCAACTTCTCCTATTTTTGAACCATTACACATCAAGAAACCTAGTCTTGATTTAGTAATGAAACCACCAGCCAAACATGTGCCTCAAAAATTGGCTTTCAATCCACATGCAAGAGAAAATCAGAAAAAAAATAAAATAAATAAATAAATAAATAAAATATTGTTGAAGATCTGGCCATGCCACCTTCAACAATGCCGGCCCTTGAAGTGTTGCAGTCTTGTCTAGCTCAGATGAAGTTACTATTATCATCTATTGGAGTGATTGACCCTCAAGATTTTGATTTTTTTTTCTTTTATCTTGAGAACTTTGTAGCTAGACTCCCACACCAAATGGATTTTCAAATACCCGTTTTAGTCAAATATAGGTTAGTTTTTCACACAGTGATTGATGAGGGAGCATCTACGTGCATTATGTATTTAGCCTGTTGGAAAACTCTTGGTTCTCCACCAATCAATCACTCACCCACGATTATGAAAGCCTTTTATGGAAGAGGTTTTCTTCCATTTGGAATACTTTAGGATTTACCCATAGAGGTAGAAGGAAAAGCCATTACGCTTGAGGTGGAAGTCGTTGATGTCCCCCTTGACTACAATATTTGGTTAGGACAAAGTTGGTCTTACACTATGACCGCTTTCGTTTCATCAGTCTTTCGATTAATCATGTTTCCTCATAAAAAAAATATTGTTAAAATTGATTAGTTGTCTTATTACACTTTTGATCTTGCCTCTACGGATAGTATCCAACATGTTGGAAAGACGGTTATCCCTTATGAAGATGTTGGGGTAGGACTAGTTAAGGATTCCACTCTTATGAGAACTCTCAATATAACTCCTCCTAACGTGCCTCAAACTATTTCCAATATCAACATGATTACATCAAGCACAATGCCACTTGATGACCCATGGATTGTGCCTTCAGAATCTGAATTGGACTACAATGGAAATGAAATTCCTTTGAGTCCATATGAACTAGCATATGTAGCGATGCAACCAGTTCTAAAATTTCATCAACCAATACTGATCAAGTGAATGTGGTCAGTGATGAGTCTTATTCTCTACCAAGTTTAACCACAACATATTTTTCTGATCCTTTTCAACACATTTTTTCAAGTGATGATAATATTCGGGAAATTTTTTCATTGGAGGAATTACCTTTGGACAATCTTCACTATCGATACTCTTTTGTACCATACCTTGATAGAGTTGAAAATGAATTTTCAACGATCTTTCCGATTGAATATGTTAAGAAACCTCAAAATCCTATGTCAATCCTTCATTTAGATTCTGAGAATAATTTAGGAAACATTTCCGCAACAATTCCAATTGACATATCAATCAAACCAAGAATAGTTGAAAAAATTCATATAGGTTCTTCATGCTCAATTGACGAAATTAACATGTACAAAGCCCTATTTTAGGAATTTTGAGATATTTTTTCCTGGTCTTACGAAGAATGCTAGGAATTTATCCTAATATTGTAATTCATAAAATTAAGACATACTCGGATGCTAAACCTATTCGACAAAGATTTCTTCCAATACATCCGTGAAAAGTTGTTGTTATTAAAGCTGAAGTTGAAAAACTGCTCTGCCCAGGATTCATTTATCCTATTCCTTTGACAGATTGGGCATCTAACATAGTCCAATGAATAAGAAACAAGGAACTATCAGAGTATGTGTCGATTATAGGGATATAATAAAGCTTGTACCAAAGACAATTATCCCACCCCTTACATTGACCAAATTGTTGATGATTGTGCCGAAAACAAAATATTTTAATTTATGGATGGATTTTATGGTTACAATAAAATAAACATACTCCCTTCCAATCAGCCCAAAACACATTTATCTATCCATGGGGGACATTTGCATATTGTAAATTACCTTTTAGATTGAAAAACGTTGGTGCAACTTTTCAAGAGCTATGTATTATGCATTTCACGACATCAAACACATTGTGAAACCCTACTTGGATGACTTACCTTCTCATTATTTGCGCAGGAAAGAACATCCTACACATTTACCTGCCATTTTTATGTGATGTAGGTATCACAATATTCGTTTGAATCCACGCAAATGTGTATTTTGTGTACAATCATGATGATTTCTTTTTTTCATTTTTTCTAAATAAGGCATTCGTGTCGACCCTTCGAAGGTTGAGGCCATTGTCAATTTACCTCCTCCTTCTACTCTTCACCAACTCCAGAGTTTGCAAGGGAAAGAAAATTTCTACGCCGTTTTATCCCTAACTATGCAAAGTTAACTAAAGGTTTCACTCAGTTATTAAAACAAGATGTTCCTTTTATTTTGGACAAGCTTGCCGCTAAATATTTTGGTGCACTTAAGCACACGTTGACCCATGCACCATTGTTGCATCCACCTGATTATCACCAAAATTTAATTTTTTTATTTAGATGCATTCGATTTCACCATTGGAATGGTCTTAGTTCAAGAGGATGAATCAAACAATGTACATGTGATTTATTACTTAAGTCATAATCTTGCACCGACAGAAATCAAGTATACGCATGTGGAGAAATTGGCCTTGGAAGTTTTTCAAGTTTTCGAAAGATTATGTCACTACTTACTTTTCCAAAAAACAATCGTGATACCTTACTACAACCCTATAATGTACATTTTCATGAAAAAAATTCTCGCGGTAAGATAATCTAAGTGGATATTTATCATACAAGAGTTTGATTTGGAATTTGAAAAATACAAATCCGAGAAATCACTAGTCTTTGATGAACTTATGTGTGATTTTCCCTACACTAAATCTGAAACTGTGGCAGAAGACCATCTTCCCGATGAATCTATGTTTCTGATCATCACATTGGATCCTTGGTATGGATATATCATTATATATCTTCAAACCCAAACCTTTCGGCCTGAAATGTCACACTATGATCAACGTAGGATTCGATACCAGCCTCAACAATACAATATTTTTGGTGACACTCTTTACCGTCGTAGTGTCAATTCTATCTTTTGATATTGTTTAACTCATGAAGAAGCCGAAAGAGTTTTAAATAACTGCCATTCTCGAGCATGTGGTGGTCATATGTCTAGGTTTTCCACAACCCAAAATATATTGCACGTTATCTATTTATGGTTGTCACTCTTCAAATATTATATCCTTGCAGTTAGAAAATGTCACAATTGTCATATTTTTTATCGAAATATGTGTGCACCTCCTGCTCCTCGTCACCCAATCATAGTTGTCGGTCCATTTACAAAATGGGGCATCGATTTCGTTACATGTAACCCTCACTTGGCTGAGGGGAATGGGTATGTTATTCTTGTTGTAGATTATTTTACCAAATGGGCCAAGGTTATGGCTACATTTAAGGTTGATGGTGAAACTGCAACTATTTTCATATTCAATCATGTGATTTCTAGGTTTGGTGTCCCTCAAGCCATTGTTCCGGATCATGGTAGCCACTTTCGAAACATTATGATGACTGAACTTTCTGCTCAGTTCAGCCTATGCCATGATAATTCCATACCATATTACTCGCAAGGAAATGGCCAAGTTGAGGTTGTAAACAAATTTTTAACCAATATGATTAAGCAGATTGTAGGAAGTCATAAATCGAATTTTCACACCATGATTGTTTTTCCCATTGTGGGCATACTGTACCTCTGCAAAAACATCTACAGAGTTTACTCCTTTTCAACTCATTTATGGTTTGGAAGTTTTTCTACCCATTGAATGTGAAATTTCATCTCTAAAACTAGCCATTGAGTTATTACCAGCTACCTATGAAGAGGAAAAGCCCTTCTTATACTTAGCACAGTTAGATGAGACTCACCGCACCGCAACAATAGTTGTTGAATCTCATAAAAAACATGTTAAGGGACAATATGATCAAAGCATTAACCCTCGTGTCTATTTAGAAGGTGACCTAGTCTTAGTATATGATCAAGCTCACGATAAGCTAGGCGGTGGTAAATTTGAACCAATGTGGCATGGCCCTTACATTGTTAAGTGTGTGCTTGCAAAAGGGGCCTATGAATTATTTGATTATGATGGTGTCTCTTTAGATAAGCCCAGAAGTGGTCTTTATCTGAAGATATATTATGCTTGATTTATCTTGCGGAGATGTTCATTGTACATTAGTTACATTTTTAGGAAAAGTGTGCCTTATATTAGTTATTTTTCTTGGCGAGTTTCTACTACTTTTTCTGCTTATCTTGATTACTCTCGATATTGCAGATGTTGACATTCCCTCAAAATTACATTGGCTTCGATGATTCCACCTGTTGTAGTACAGAGAACCTATATTCCACTGATTGGGTTATACATTTACCCACTTATCAGTTATTTTCTATTCATAGGGGTTGCCTCGGTCAAACAAAGAACAATATTGCAAAATATAGTGCAGTCATTGAGCTATTATTTGATTCCATTGCATTTGGCATTTGGCATTTGATTGCTAGGTTAGATCACAACTCATTGTATTATATTTGAACGATGTTTATGAAATCATAAATCCATTATTGTTAAGAATTTTTTTAAGGATCTGTCTCTTCTAAAGACATTTTGATTACATTGAATATCAACACATTTCAATAAATTTAAACACGTTAGCTAATGCATTAGCTAATCAAGTTTTAAATAGACATTTGCAATGTTGAACGTAAATCAAAAGAATATTTAATACATTTTGAACAAGATACTTAGAGACCAAAAGTAGTAAAAAAATATACATCATCTGTGATCATAGGTCTCAAACACCTTATGATTTAAACGTACTCATAAAAAAACAAAAATTCCATCTAAAATGACCATCAAATATCCATGATTATGATCATGATAGTAGAGTATAGCACGCACCACTCTACGCGGGTATCACCTAAATGGACCAGGAACCCTAGTCACATGCCTCTAGTATCAGAGAGGAAAATTATCTATCTCAGTTTCTGGGATATCTATGGTCAACCTCTCAAGATTGTGCTCCAACTCTGTGAGGGCCTCAGCTATTAGTCTGTGGTGGATCTGGTGCTATACGTTGTGCTCCTCGTCTATCAAAACGACGAATCACTGTTGGTCGTACTGGGCCAACATCTACGCTAAAATGTTTTTGATTATTGGTATGGATGATAAAAAATAAAATAAAAATTATAAAACACAAAAACTAAAAATGAGACTTTTTACCTGACACATCCCATTCTGCTCCAGGTGGGAGTGTTGTGTCAGGGTCACCCCTTCAATCCACCCCTATATAGGGGAAGTCCTCAATCATGAAGATCTGGCCCATACGTAAAATTGAGGTGTATACCAGACAATAGGACCACCATTGCCGCCAGGCAAGCCATCAACGTAACCCATCACAACATGCGAGGATTTATTTAACACCCGAAGCATTTTAAACCATAATTATTTAAGAAGTGTTTTTGGGCTATCAGTGGCCCCATTATCTTGTAATACATTCTCGTGTTCTCTCCACTCAAGCATGGTTGTTTCAAATTTCCTACAAACAATCATTTAAAAACATTATGAAGTTTTTAGGAGAACTTAAAGCCATTTTGTGGAAAGAAAACCATTTTTTGAAAACCCCATGGTGCCTGTGTGGTTTTCATTTGTAGATAGTGTGTTTTTATGCACGATCTGTATATAAAAACTGTGGCGGCATGGTAAATTTTTGTGTTAAAAATTATTGGGGTGCATAGGTTCGATCAGGAAAACCTGCACTCCCCCGAGGGCAATTTCTAAAGATATTTTTTCACAAAAAAATAATCTGGAAGCCTAAAATGAGAAAGAAAATGGAAAAAATGCAATATAATGAAGGGATTAAATACCCGGCACTGGCGGTTCATGAAATGGTTTTCTGGTCATCCAGATATCAGATTCAGAAGATCTATGGTAAAAACTCCTTTTTACTGCTCTAGAAATCAAATGGTAAAAATGACTTCTTTTTCCACTTTTTATAGGTTTTTATGAATAAAATATTATTATTTTATTTATTTTAACCTTTATAAGTTCAAATTTTAAATATTTTTACCATGATTGAAAACAGATTATTATAATTTTTGAGTTTTTGTGCAGAGAACAGGTTGTGTTTAAAAACGAATCATTTTGACAATAGAGTAAACTTGTATCACTTTTTCAAACTCTCAAAAAATATGAAAAAGTGAAACTATGGAGTCCTCTTTTAAGCCCTTTTCAGACTCTCTAAACATGAAAATATTACCGAGTACTTGAGTATTCGAACTTGTTAAAATAAATGAACAATCCTCTACTCAATATAAGTTTACCCCTTTTCCAGACTGAACTAGACTAATTATGAAAAAGGTATCGGTTGACAAAGCATGGTCAATAGAGTTATATCTTAATTTTATCCTTTTCAGGTTTTAGAGACTAAGACTTACGAAAAATAACACTATGGAGTTTACTTATGTTTTTCTTCTGACTCCCTAAATATGAAAAATACCAAGTTAATCCTATGTTGGACTCGTTAAAATTAAACAGTGCAGGACCCGTCGATTACAATGGGACCAAACCACTCCCTAGGGTTTGTTAAAATTACTGAGATGAACTCATCTAAAGGATGAAATTACACAACACGCAAATATTTTCCTCCTCAAGCTTGATAAAAATAAAGAGGAACTTGCCAATAATGATGGGGGGGAATTTGAGAACAAGAATCCATCTTTATACTTGTTTTAAAAGCAGCGTGTCACTCTTGAACATGGCACTTTGTCGCACTTGTCAAACCAAGAGGTAACTCCTCAAATCAGAATGTGTTATTGAATGAAGAATGAACATGCATTTATACATGGAGGTGAGGCTATTGGGATTCATCTCCCAATGAGTCTTGGCCTTCCTTATTTCCCAATATTATTTATTATACAAAATTAAATATCCACACCCATCCCATAGGATTAGGTGTCAACATTCCCCCCTTTAATCCGAAGGGATGTTGGTGAGCCCAAGCATCGATCTGAACCTTTCAAACTTTTCTCTTCCAAGTGCTTTGGTGAAGATATCAGCAGTTTGCTCATTTGTGGAACAATGATGTAGATGGATGGTTTTGGCATGAATATGATGTCGAATTAGATGGTACTTTGTATTGATGTGCTTTGTTCGATCATGGAACTTTGGGTTATTGGCCAACTTTATTGCAGAAGTGTTTTCGATCATGACTGGTGTGGAGTACATTTGTTTCATCTGCAAATCTTCCAGGATTTTCCGAAGCCACACAATTTCCTTTGTTGCTTCAGCTGCTGCCACATATTCTGCCTCGGTCGTGGAATCTGCTGGAACTGACTGTTTGCGTGATCTCCATGAGACAGCTCCTGATCCAAGACTCATGGTGTAACCTGTAGTAGACACCCTTGTTTCTTTGTCACCATCAAAGTCTGAATCAGAGTATCCGATCAAGCTGAAGTCGCCTACCTGTGTATATTTGAGTCCAAAGTCTTGAGTCCCCTTCAAGTACCTTAGCACTCTTTTTGCGGCAGACCAATGTCCTTCACAAGGTTTTTGCATGAACCTTGAGAGGATTCCAACAGCAAATGAAATGTCAGGTCTGGTGGTGGTCAGGTAGATAAGACTTCCTACAAGCTATCTATACTTAGTTGCATTCTCAAATTCCTTCCCTTCAATAGATGTGAGCTTCAAGTTTTGTTCCATTGGAGTGGTTAAGGGATTACAGTCATCCATGCCAAATTTGTTCAAGATATCTCCAATGTACTTCTTTTGAGAAAGAAATATGAATTTAGGATGTTGAATTACTTCAATACCCAAATAGTAATGAACATGACCCAAATCGGTCATTTCAAAACCTTTCTTCAACTCTTTCTTCATGGATGCAATATAGCTCTCATTGTTTCCTGTTATCAAAAGATCATCTACATATACCACAAGATATACAGCTGTTTTTCCAACTTTCTTAACAAACAAAGTTGCATCATCAAGATCAAAATGTTTGAAGTCAAGTTTCAGAAGATGCTCGGTCAATTTCTCATACGAGGCTCGTGGTGCTTGCTTGAGGCCATACAAGGATTTTATAAGCTTGCAAACTTTGTGTTCTTGACCCTTTACCACAAATCCTTCTGGCTGGGACATATAAACTTTCTCCTTTAGATCTCCATTCAAGAAGGTTGTTTTTACATCCATCTAATGGACTTTCCATCCATTCTGAGCTGCTAAGGCAAAGAGAGTCTGGATGGTGGTCCATTTTGCTATGGGAGCAAAAGTTTCTTCATAATCGACTCCTTCTTTTTGTGCGAATCCTTTTGCCACAAGCCTGGCCTTGTGCTTGTCAAGTGAGCCATCTGCTTTGTACTTGTTCTTGTAGACCCACTTACAGCCAATTGGTTTTGTTCCCAAAGGCGGATCAACCAGCTTCCAAGTGCCATTCTTTATCAAGGCATCATACTCCTTATGCATCGCTTCTTTCCATTCATCATGAGAAGCGGCTTCTTTGAAGGAAGTTAGTTCATGATCTATAGACAAACTCAATTCATAGTTATAAGCAATATCCATATCAACAGGAGAATCAGAATTATCTACATCACCTTCGATTTGTTGAGTGGAACTTCTTGTTCCTGTTTTTCCAACCTCATCAGGATGAACATTCTCCAGTGTCTTTGTCAACCATTTGGGAGGACCTTTCTGAGATGGCCCAGGCTGGTCATTTGACTGAGTTGGGATTGATTCAAGATTCAATCTCCCAATTCTGTCAATCACATCATCTAATGTGTCATCCGTGGTTGTTTCTTCATGTGGGGGAGAGAGTGCTTCAGGACATGATTCCACAGTTTGATTCAATATCGGAATCCCACCTTCAAGATGTGGAATCACATTATCAAATTCTTGGAAGGACTTTGCATGTGTGAATCTGTCCAGGCGATCAAATTGCCGCTCAACAACCTTGTCACTCTTGGAAGATTCAAGAAATATGACATCTCTTGCTATCACAAACTTCTTATTTGCTTCATCATAGAGACGATATACTTTGGAGGTATTGGAGTACCCCAAGAAGATAAATTTGCAACTTCTAGCACCAAGTTTGTTCCTTTAACCCTTGGGTATCAAGGCATAACAGGTGGACCCAAAGACCCTGAAATGCTTTACCGAAGGAATGTGGCCATGCCACATTTCAAAAGGAGTTTTGTTTCTAATTGAACTTGAAGGACACCTATTCTTTATGTAAACAGCACATAGAACTGCATCAGCCCAAAACATCAATTTCACATTCTTGAAAAATAACATGGAGCGAACCATATTTAAGATAGTTCTTTTCATTCTTTCAGCTACACCGTTCTGTTGGGGATTATATGGCACTGTTGTTTGATGTTTTATTCCATGTTGACGAAGATAATTTTCAAATTCGTTTGAAGTGTATTCTTTTCCATTATCAGTACGTAGAGAGCCAATATGTGTTTGTGCATCATTTTCAATCCATGCATAAAAATTCTTGAAAGTTTGAAAAGCATCAGACTTATTCTTCAATAAGTAAATCCAACACATTCTGGTGTAGTCATCAATAAATTTCATCATGTATTTGTTTCCATTTGCAGAAGCAATAGGCATAGGGCCACATAAATCTGAATGAACAAGCTCAAGTTTTCTATGTGCTCTGGAGTGTGAATCATGAAATGGCTATTTGCTATGCTTTCCTAGAATACAAGCATCACATTCCTTAGGTTTTCTAGGAATTGTAGGCAGTCCATTAACACCATTTTTCTTCAACAAACGAAGGCTTTCATAGTTTAAATGTCCAAATCTAGCATGCCATAAAAGACTTGATGGGAATGTACCTTCATCATGATGTGAACTGAATGCAAAGTTTTGAGCATGAGCAGATGAACCTTTCGGCTTCAAGAGTCTCCCTTCTTCTATTCCCTCCATGACAAGTGAGTGATCTGATGCTTTTCTGACCTCTGCCTTGCCATCAAACAAGTGAATTGAGTGTCCTTGCTGCCGGATTTCGACCAGGGACAGCAAGTTTCTCTTCAACTCAAGGAGGTATAGAACCTCATGTAGGATATGATCAGGAAGACCAGGCAGTTTAAGCCTGACTGTGCCAAGCCCTGATGGCTTGAGTTTGGATTTATCTGTGAAATATACTGCTCCATCAACTTTGTCAGTGAATTCTTCAAAAAAATCTTTTCTAAATGTCATGTGACATGTTGCTCTTGAATCTAGCAACCAATCATCTCTCCATGAAGTAAATGAAACATCAAATAGGTTTTCAGTTACTCCATTGTTACAATGTGCTAGAACATAGTGAGCAGATTCAGGTGCTTTACCTTTGTCTTTGTCATTAGTTTTACCTTTGTCTTGATTTCTTTGCTACTCAATTTTCTCCCAAGGTGTTCTGCATTTGGATGCATCATGTCCATCTCTATTCCAACGTGTGCAATGAAGATTGGATTTGTCAGATTGTCTGCCCCCCCTTTCTGTGAAGTTTCTTCTTCCTCTTCCTCTTCTGCCACCTCTTCCTCTCGATGAATCTGGAGTATGAATCTTTTCTCTATGTGCCAAGTATGTAGCCTCTTTGAAAGATGAAGGGACTGTCATCTTCCCAAAAGCTTTCTCTCTTTCTGCAAACTTTTTCTCAAGTGTATCAAAGGTGATATGCTCAAGGTTCCCACTTGCTTGCAAAGACTCAAGATAATGTGAGTAAGTTGGATATAATGCCTTAACATATGCTATGAGAGGTATGTCCATTTTTACACCAGTGCTATCAATATCATGCATGATCGATCTAACTTCTGAAGCTAAGGCAAGGGGATCATCATTCTTCATTTCAAGACTGAACAGCTTAATCATCAATTGAACATTTTCTAATTCTGAATGTGAGTCATAGAGTTCTTTTAGCTTTCTCAAGGCATCATAGGCATTTGAGAAAGATGAAATGTGGCAGCTCACCTCTTCATTTATGGAAGCTGCAATCAAGGCATAGGCCTTGCAGTTCTTGTTTTCCCAAATGGCGAGCTCTTTGTCTGAAGTGGGCTTTGTTGGTGGATTTCCTTCTTGTCCTTCACAGATTCCTCTCCACAACTCATAATTCTTCTGAAGAGGAAAAATAATTCTACTATAAATATTTCAATTCCAGAGATTTTCTCAATTAAAGGGGACAACTCTTTGCTAAAACACTGAATTATAAAAGACAAAATACTCTTTGCTAAAAACTGAATTCTGCACCAAAAAATATATATGTATTTTTTGTTTTGTTTGGAGAAATTTTTTTTTGTATGGGAAGCAGTTTTATGAAATGGGAGGGCGATATCAACGTTATGGGAGGGCGGTATTATGAAATGTCATGGGAGGGCGGTATGATATTAATGGTATTATGAATGGTATTAAGGTGGGAGGGGGGTGGTAATATGAGGTGGTATATGAATGGGAGAATATAATGGGGAGGGGGCGGTATTGAATACTATGAAAGGGGCGTGAATGTATCACAAAGACAACGTATTATAATACAAAGACATCGTATTATTAAAAAGTGCTTTTGTTATATGGAAGGGCGGTGTTAACATTGGTGAAAGGTCCGTGGGACAAGCCAGGGGATATTAAAAGCGCTGTATTAAAACTGTTGACAAAGCACAAATGGTGGGAGGGAGGTATTACGAACGACGTGACAGTGTATAGTATGAGTCGTTGCAGGTATGACTACTGTATAAACTATTACAAAACACCGCCAGACAAAGCTGTGTATAAGCGGGCGTAGTGTATTGATGCAGTGAGGGCGGAGTGTTTTGAACGGTTTATAACGCCAGACAGAGCTGCTGGGAGGGGCAGAAATGTAAAAGAGAAAGCGGTATTAGAAGTTGACAGCGTGGAGGTATTTCATGCGATAAATGGAGCGCTGTATATATATATATATATATATATATATATATATATATATATATATATATATATATATATATATATATATATATATATATATATATATATATATATATGAGCGATATATATGAACGGTTGACATATATGAGTGATATGTATTGAATGGTGGAGGGCATAGTGTATTGATGCAGCGTATGAGTCGACAGCGCTGGAAGGGAGAAGGCCGAAAGGCCACGGGGTAGCAGATGGTGGGATGTAGTGCTGGAGGGCCAAGGGGCGGAGAGATAGGTAGCGTGGAGAGTAGGGGGTCGTAGGGAAATGGGAAGCCGAGGGGAGTGCTCGTAGAGATGAGAGGGGCGTTGGGTAGGTGAGGGAGAAGGAGGCCGAGAGGCCTGTTACAAAAAATCTGGAATAGGATCTTTGTAGGACTGTAGAGGGAGGCTGCAATTTGCAGTGTTTCAGGAACTGCAGGATTGCAGAATCTTTAGGAGCTGCAGGATCTGCAAATGTCAGAGCTATGCAGAGAAAAAAAATGCAGAATAACAGTCTAGCAATAAGTAGGAGCAGCAAAAACTATTATTAAAAACTGACTGAGCAAAGGAGAGGGAGTTACACCACAGGCAGAAATGCCAATAGTGGGACTGGCTCTGATACCATGTCAAACCAGGAGGTAACTCCTCAAATCAGAATATGTTATTGAATGAAGAATGAACATGCATTTATACATGGAGGTGAGGCTATTGGGATTCATCTCCCAATGACTCTTGGCCTTCCTTATTTCCCAATATTATTTATTATACAAAATTAAATATCCACACCCATCCCATAGGATTAGGTGTCAACAGTTAAAAATTGATTAATCTAATCATCATCCTCAAAAACCTACCAATGCTTGGATTGAAGGCCTGTGTCTCAACTCAATTTCATATCTCAACCTTGGATTAATTGGTGGCTTAAATGTATTGGTTGCAAGTGCCAATGAATCTGCCATTCTATTCTCTTCTCTTGGAATAAATTGAAGATTAAAGGCTTCAAAATAATTTTCAACTAGATCCCACACCTCATTTCTATAGGACCTCAATCTGGGATGCTTAGTTTGACACCAATTCTTAATCTATCTTATTATTAATTCAGAATCACCAAAAATAGAAATAGACTGAATCCCCATTTGTTTGGCTATTTACAGGCTTAAATCAATGCTTCGTACTCAACCACATTATTAGTAGATTCAAATTCCAGTTTAAAGGAAAAAGGTGAAAGGTTACCTTCAGGAGATATAAATATGAATCCAGCACCGGTGCCCTCTTTAGAAAATGCACCATCGAAATAACACTTCCAAATTTTATTTGAATGCAGCTCCTTATGTACATTGGCTGAAGAGAGCTATTCCTTTGAGTCTTCAGCAAATTATGCATCTTCATGCAGCATGAAACAAGAGAGATCCTCCTTCTCTTGGCCATAAATGGGGGAATTACCTTCATCTTTCTTGGTGGTAGTTTTCAAAAATTTGGTTTCTCTGTATAACCTCCTTTCCTCCCCATTAAAAACAAGAATGATGGCATATGTGAAATCCAATTTCAAGACACCTCCAAGCTTTGCTCCCCAGGATCTAGACAACAACATACCAAATCTGGATGGAATATCTGCTACCACAACATCCATCATAATACTCTTGGCTGGAATTTGAGCTAAGGAAACAACCATGTCTTTGATAAAACCTACACACTTCACTCTCTTTGAATGAAAGGAATAAAGGTCTCTATATGGCTTAGTGATTTGTAAATTTAGCTCTTTCATCACAGATAATGGCATAAGGTTATGTGATGCACCATAATCAAGCATACAATTATGTAGAATGAAATCATGCAAAAGTACTAATATAAAAAAAGGTGGAATAGAAGAGTCTACCTCTTCAACATGAGGCCCGAAAGTAACCATTGGCTTCTCTTCTTGCAAATTCACAAAATCACCCACCTCATCAGACTGAGATAAATTAATAAATTCTGCAATTTCTTTCTTATAACCAAGTGTTTTAGCCAACTCAAGAAGAGGTACTTCTATTTTAACTTTTTCTAACTCTTTCGACAAACTGAAAGTTTGATTTTGTTTTGTCAACTTTTCAGGTTCTTCTTGATTTTTGTTTGGATTTGCATGTTGCTCAGGAATAGTAACAATCTTCTCCAAAATATTAGAGTCATTAGACTTGATTTGGGAAGCCTCAGCTTGCTGCTTCTCCTTTTCTTTTACTGGATTCATGGGTTGCTTCCCCTTGTCTGATTGTTTTATTGAATTTTTCTGTAGTGGAGTCGCCATTAGGGAAGGTACTGACTCTGATTCTTTCTCGTCATTATCTTGAGTTCTCAACCTCTTCTTTGATTAGTCATACTTTTTATGCAATTCTGCTTGCATAAAATCAATAAATTGTTTGCAGTAATCATCCATTTCTTCTTGATCAATTGAAACATCAACTTCTTTACATTCTTCTGCACATTCCTTTTCACATTCTTCTTATATTTCACCATCTTCCATATACACAGCAAAATTTGATCTTCATCTTCTTTCTGATCATCATCAGCAGACTGTGATGGCGCTGCTTCTATATATAAGGGTTCTTGAACTTGATCCTGATCTCTTCTTTCCCTCTGTAGAATCTGCAGGGGCTGCTTTCTGAATTAGGGATTAAAAACCCCTATGTTTTGTTGTACAGGTTTCTTGTTATCTATTTCCATCTTTAATAATTTGTTTGACAAATTTTTAATGACCTTAGCCATGTCATCGATCCTTTGATCTTGTGATGACTCCTCTTT
>CM076574.1:170543333-170877283 GCA_034641835.2 Pinus albicaulis | reverse complement strand
ATCAAAGTTTATCAAATGGATGCCAAATCTGCTTTTCTTAATGGTGATCTAGAAGAAGAAGTATATATAGAACAACCAGAAGGATTCATTTTGGGAAATGATGCAAATCTTGTTTGTAGACTTCAAAAGGCTCTATATGGTCTCAAACAAGCTCCAAGGGCATGGTACTATCATTCTGCAAATATCTTCATCAACAAGGTTTTTCTAAGGAGTTTCTTCCACTGATAGTAACTATACTAAAAATCATAAAGAATCATTGATTGTGGTTGTATATGTTGATGATATCATTTTTGGAAGTAATGAAGAATCTATGAGTCAGAAATTTTCTTCTGTCATGCAGCAAGAATTTGAAATGTCTTTACTTGGGGAACTAACATTCTTTCTTGGTTTGCAAGTGCATCAAACTACATATGGTATATTCTTATCACAAGAAAAATACCTTAAGCAAATTCTGAAGAAGTATGGCATGGAAGAATGCAAACATGTAAGTACACCAATGATAACCGGATGTAATCTCAGTTCTCATGATGATTCCCCCACGGTGAATCAACCAAAATAAAGATCTATGATAGAAGTCTACTTTATCTCACTGGGACTAGACCGGACATTATGCATGCTGTTGGGATTTTTGGATGATTCCAAGCTAATCCAAAAGAGTCTCACCTTCAGGCTGTCAAAAGAATATTCAAATATCTACAAGGAACTCAAGACTTTGGACTATGGTATCCAAAGAATGCTGATCTCACTCTTCATGCTTACACTAATGCAGATTGGGCTGGAAATGTTGATGATCGGAAAAGCACTAGTGGTGGTGCATTCTATATGGGGCCCCGGTTAGTATCTCGGTTCAGCAAGAAGCAAAGCTCTATTGCCTTATCTACAGCAGAAGCAGAATATGTGGCTACCGCATCATGTTGCACTCAACTTCTTTGGATGATGCAAACCTTACAAGACATTCAAATCAAATTTTCACCTCCTATCTCCATTATGTGTGATAATACAAGTGCCATCAATATCTCAAAGAATCCTGTTATGCATTCCAAGACCAAGCACATTCCCATCAAATATCACTTCTTACGTGAACAAGTGCTTGAACAAAAGGTGAAATTGGAGTATGTTCCCTCCAAAGAACAAGTTGCTGATATATTTACCAAACCTCTACCCAGGGAAGCATTCGAATATCTCAGACATAAACTAGGAGTAGTCTCTGCCATGCAGAAGATTAGATCTGCTTAAATTTAGAAGATTAAATTGGATACGCTCCTGTTGAAAGTGTTCAGGATGCACAGGATAAGGGGGAGCATTGGTCATTTGGCAAGGATGCATTGTTGGCATTCTAATTATTTTTTGTAGTCTGACCTCATGCTTGAGAATCTGTGATATGGAGTGTATAAGTCATTTCTGTTCTTTCATTAAATATTATGATTGAAGATGCAGCATGATCTCAGGGGGAGAATGGTATTGTTGGTACAAAGGATACTGATCTATCCTTTGCCCTTGATGTCAAAGGGGGAGAATATTGCTGAATGTATTTCTGATCATGGTTGCCATCAAGTCCAAAGGGGGAGATTGTTGGCAATATGTTTCTGGCATCCTATGATTGTCCTTGATGGCAACTCTCTGACAAAGGATGTAGATAATGACTGTGATTGTTAAGAAACCCGGTGTTGGGTTTGATGGTGCTCTGTATATAGTTAGAGGTACCAATGTCAATACAATCGACTATGTATCCCGACTATCGCGTGATAACCCTATGTATTATGGAGTAAGGTGTTTATCTATGTTCCGAATGGTGGATTGAATGCACGCAGAAAATCAGGTCGAATAGTTCGGAGCTGTATAACAGTATTGTGATTATATGATCTAATAACACGAAGAAACGAATTGGCGAAAGTATGCTGACGGAACCTAGAGTAGAGGGGTGGAACCTTGCGAATGAACAATGAACGCGGTTTAAGGTTGGAAGTGGTTTTTATCGCACCACCTTTGCAGTGAAAGTGGTATTTGAGAATCAGGAGTGATTCCATACAACAGTCGACACGTGGCATCAGGCGAAGTTCCAAAACCACCATCACTGCGCACCATCGCATGTTAACGATCGATCAAGGAGGCCGCACGATATTAATGAGCGGCGTTGATCTAGAGGGAAGCCATCGGATGACGGTCGTATGAAGAAGATGCGCGAAGGTTAACCAAAGTACGGCGTGGGAATCTGATTGGACTATTGATCATATACGTGGGGCCCAGAGTCAAATGTTTATTAACCTTGGCTATACTATTATATGGCGGAGATAAAAATTACCTTTGTGTCGAATCATGTTATGAGTATGCATTAGTGTATATGGAAGAACGTAGGTTGGGGGTTCCAATTTGGATTATTTTTAATACGTGGGTTGATATTAAAAGAGCATTTCTGTATGCCTTAGGAAGGTCTTTACTAAAGAAGAAAGTTGGATTAATATCTCAATCTCAGATTGAGATATTAATAAGCCTTAGATTAATTATCTAATTGCCAAAACCAAGAAAATAGATCAATGAGAAATTGTTTGGGGCTTGAGTAAACCCCACTGGATTATCTAATTGATCCCGTCCAGGAATACCATCAGCGGTTGGGTGGTTTTGACTCATGGTATTAATAAAGGATAAAACTATATAAGGAGAAGAGGATTATAGTACGTGGTGTGCATGTGAAGGGGTTATTAATAAATAAATCTCTTTAAGAGATATTGGTATGATTGAACTCTGAAAAGGCTGAATCTATAATGCACCTGTTGAGTCGATGAAGGTTCAAGATCTCTAGATATAGAAATGATGAATCTCCAGGAAGATCTGCAAAGAAATCATGAAGACTTGACGCAAGTCTGATGAAGAAATTGAAGAAATTTGGTGGATCTGAGGGTTGAAGTCTTCAGCATGAAAGTGGAAGCTTTCTGCTAGTACAAGCTGGTGTTAAAGTCAGGGGGTTGGAGCTCCCTTCCAGTAGTGACTGGAGAACGAGAGAAGGTTGTAGCCTTCTGCAGGTGGGTGCCTGCGTGCTGGTATAAGTCTACACCAGCAAAAAAATTGTAAGAAGTTTTCTTTATAATAAATATTGAAGACAGAGATGACAACAGCGGTGGTTTTCACCCAAATTTGGTTTCCACCTTAAATACTGGTGTTCATGTGTGTTGCTTATGTGTGATGGCTAATTTTTTTATTACTGCACATGCTTACTACTTTTGAATAAATGATGCAATAATCTAAGTAAAGAATTAAAATAAGATCTCTGATAAAAAGTTTTTAGTCAGATCAAAATATTGATTCACCCTCCCCCCTCTTAGCATTTTTCCTAACAGCGGTGATTGTTAATAGTGGAGTAGAAATCAAGGCTTGAACCACGTGGATAAGGTTTCAGCTAGAGTTAAAATCGCACGGGTTAACAAAACTGTTGGAGATAGCATTAACCGCGCAGAGGAATTGTCGCCATTTGACAAGGTTGAAATGGTGATGATAAATGTCATGGTTTACATCTGTTGGAGGTTACGTTTAATATTAATTTTTCCATGTGAACAATCCAAGGGGACTGCTGGTGGGTTGGGACTGCCGGCGGTCCCCAACCCTTATACACCACAATGCTAAACCATAAGATAAAGCCAAACCCTATACAAATTAAGATCCAATGCATAGAGAGAGCGGTAAATGGTGTGAGTGCCCTACTGGAGGTCCCGCAGCCTCCAAAAATTTTACAATGCCAAATCGGGGCCACGTGGGGGCCTCAGGGCTGGCCACGTGGTATCCTCTAATTGGTTCCTCCATTCCATACCACGAATAATAAACTGACACTTGTCATGATCGAATTGGCCTGGAATGAATATTTGGGGAATATTCTGAGGAATATTCCCTAGATATTCCTTTTTGCTGACTGTTCCAATGCCCAGTCAACCCTTGTCAACTGTCAAAATTTGTAGTTTACTGGACTTTTCAAATCGTGATAACTTCTTCATGCGGTGTTGGTTTTTCGAACCGTTCATGGCACTGGAATTAGGAAGACGAGATCTATCTGGTCGATTAGGTTCGACACACTTTTGAACACTTTAAATTTGAGCTATCACTTAGGTATTGATCCAAATATGATCACTCCTCCCCATTGGGAATATTTTAGGCCCCAAAATACTTAATTACCAGTTCAGTAGATGAGAGTATAACTCCCTCACCTTTTGCAACCCCCATCCACTTTTCCTTGCTTGGCTTAGTGCCTTTGAGCCCCAACCCGAAGGTAGTTAACACTTCCCCTCTTTGATAGTCTTGTCCTCCTATCAAGAATTGTATCTTCTTTAAGCTCATCTAGAAATTTATGGCAAGAAATATTCAATAGAAGGTAGATGAACATCACTTAATTGATAATTGATCAAAGGTGTCTCATAAAAACGTAATTTTTAAACATAAACAACTGAATACATTTGCATATGTACAAAGGAAAGCATGTTTTACTGGGTTAAGAAGTCAAACCACTTCTTACCAAGCCACTTCCATGGCGATTTTTCCTGCTGAAAATATTCTTCATGTGAATCATATGGACTCACATCGATGATGGAATATTTGGTTCCAATTTCGCCAGTATTTTTATCCTCTTGCTTCAAATGCTTGGGATGATTGGTTGGATGAAGTGTCCAACATTGGGTAATGAAATGTCCCTTCTTCTGGCAATGTGTGCAAATCTTTTGCATATTTTGTTCAAGTTGCCTTCACTTTGAATGCTTCCTGTATGCCTTCATTCTCTTCCAGCATCTTGAAACTTCATGGTTACAGAAACCACAATAGGAACAACAACTCTTTCTCCCATTCATGCATGCAGATTTTTCATGCTTAACATAGTAAAAAACAACTTGATTATGGGAAGAATTATACCTCAAATGTTTCTTTGCATGTCCATCTTTTTTACCTTCTTGAGGAGATGAACTTTAAGAGGTTCCATCTCTCTTTTGAAGACCAACATCAGTTTTCATGTCTTGATAGCTGTCAAAACTCTCTTGCTTGCCATAAGCTGCATGCCTACAAACATCTTGCTGCAACATGGGTTTGAAACAATGACATTCATCTTGAATAAAAAATTGACATGTTTGTGGGTTTGAACTTGCAACAAAAGTTCTTCTTGGAACTATCTCAAGTGCCTTCATGGCTGTAGAGTTTTATACATAAGATTGAACATAGCCTAGACCAAACTTCTTAGGCCTTTCCTCAACCATAATAGGCTCAATCATGCCTTGTGAATGTTTTCCTAGACCCTTGCCTTCATAGCCCATTTTTAACATCAATTTGGACCCTATACCTCCAACGTGTTTTTCAAATGAACCTACACATCTATCTGAAGAGGAAAATGAACACACATTTGAGTGATTTACCTCTGCTTCAAGCATATGCTTGGTTAAGGCCTCTTGGTTATAATGGAGTTGCATCTCCATCTCATGCATTCTTTGAATAAGTCCTTCTTTCTCTTGCTTCATGGCAACCAATTTCTCATGAAGTCTAGTGCTTTCCATTACATCTTCATGCAGACTTTGCACCATATCCTTCAGGATGTAGAATGACTGCTTCATCTCTTTATCAAAGAGTCTTGCAAATGAGGAGGATTTAGAAACCTCACTTGATGAAGTTGTCATCATTATGTAAATGAATTAAAGAACTTCAACAATAATTCATAAAGCTTATAAAAAAATTGACAAAGCTTCTTAACAATATGGCTGTAGACTCAAGCTCTTCTCTGCAACTTGTATCTCTTCTTCAAGAAACCTCTTTTGCAAACAATCCCTCTTGTGCTTCAAGGGTTTCCTTGAGGTCCCTTGGGTAAGGAGGATGATTTCAACCTTCTTCCTTCTTTTCCTCTTCTGTATTTAGCTAGTAGTAGCTCCCCTTCACCTCTAGCAAACTCAAAACTTGTAAGCATCATCCAATTTGCAAACAATTAAACACCCTTCAAGTCAAACAAGCAACCTAATGCTCTGATACCACCTGATCTGAAATGGGTGGCTGACTTGTTATGCTATGAAATCACCTCCCACTCAGTTAAAATAAATTAAGATCTTGCTTATACTTGATAGTGCGGAATTGAATACTTGAATCAGGTGTATGTATTTTAACCGTTTTAAGGCTTTATGTGCGAGGAATTAAACATTTTTTTTTGATGATTAAAAGCATGTACAACAAGCATAAATTGTAGCAAAGTAATCATCAACACATAACAACTAATTTAATAAAGGAGTTCACCCGTATGTCTTGGGCTACGTCTCCTTGCGCATTTGTTAATTGACTTGGCTCTTTGGGATTAAGATGGATAATTTATTTTACAAGTAAATACTCAACTCCAATGGTTGTTTGAATTGTACCAATGGGTTTAGAATACCATCATACCCCTGGATTGACTACTAACTCTCTGGAAATGGACCTAGGCTCCCTTTGACTTGACCTCTTCTGTCGGTGTCCTTAAGCTTCCCCAAGATTCTTTATGGCACAAAATCCCTTAGAAGTCATTTTCTATCCTTGAAAAATTTTCTACTGTCTCTAAAAAATATCAGTAATCCAAAATAGAATATTCATATTCTCAAAATGAGCTCTGGCTCCCCAATCTAGGCCTCAAACTCCTGTTGGCCTTGGGCACCCCAAAAATTACCTGTGGCTTCTTTAGCTCTAGAAGTCTCCAAATGGCTCTAAAAATCCCTCCAATGGATTCATAATGTCCAAAATAGTCAGAAATGACTGTTCACTTGCTGAAATTGGCCTTTGGCTGCTCTGGTTGCGCCTCCAACACCTGATGGCAGCCTGTGGCTCTAGGCTCACTGAAAAATTCTCTGTAGTTTCTCGGCCTTGAGAAGTCTTCAAATGATTTTTAAAATCCTTCCATTGGATTTATAAGGTTAAATATAATCAGAGTAGACTATTGGTTTGCTGAGAATGGTCATTGGATGTCTTGGCTAGGCCTCATTCTCTAGGTGGCCCTTGGAACTTCTCTAAAGAAAAATCATGCTTAGAAGTTCCCAGATGGCTTTGTAAACCTCATCAATGGCTCCAAAATGTCTGAATCATCCAAAAATTACTATTTATTTCCTGAGAATGGCCTCTGGTTTCCTTGGCTAGGCCTCATTCTCCTGCTGGCCCTAGTGGCCTTTGGAACTTCTATGAAGCAAAATCATGCTCAGAAGTCCTCTGATAGCTCTAAAACCCTCACCAATGGCTCTAGAATTCTCCAATTAGCTAAGAATGACTCTCTGTTCACCCATAATGGTCGAAAATTGAGTCTCCTACTAATTTTTCCTAGTTAGACTTAGGAAAGCTCCACTGAATGTGGAGGACTTCACTTTAACTTGAGTCAGATTAGGCACTTTTGCATTTTTGGGTGCGCTGGCCAAATATCCCTTTAGATTAACCATTACAATTTAATTTTTGTGGTTGAGTGGCCACATGCCAAACCAAACCACGCTGTGTTTGTTAACAGTAGAGCGGAACTCAAGCCTTGAACCACGCGGATAAGGTTTCAACTGGAGTTAAAATCGCATGGGTTAATGAAACTGTCAGCGATAACATTAACCACGTGGAGGAATCATCACCATGTGACAAGGTTGAAAAGGTGGTGATAAATTTCGCGGTTTACATCTGTCGGAGGTTACATTTAATATTACATTTTCCATGTGAACAGTCCACGGGGACTGCTGGTGGGTTGGGACAGCTGGCAGTTCCCAAACCTCTTACACCATAGTTATAAACCATAAGATAAAGCCAAAACCTTTACATGTTAAGATATAATGCATAGATTAAGTGGTAAATGGTGCACATGCCCTGTCGGAAGTCCTGCAGTCGATTCTTGCGGCCTCCCAAAATTTTACAATGCCAAATCGGGGCCATGTGGCGGCCTCAGGGTTGGCCACGTGGCATCCTTTGATTGGTTCCTCCATACCATGCCACAAATAATAAAATGACACTTGTCATGATCAAATTGGCTCGGAAAGAATATTCTAGGAAATATTCCTAGGAATATTCCTTTTTGCTGACTGTTCCAATGCCCAGTCAACCCTGGTCAACTATCAAAATTTGCAGTTTACTGGACTTTTCAAATCGCGATAACTTCTTCATACAGTGTCAGTTTTTTGAACCGTTCATGGCGCCCAAATCAGGAAGATGCGATCTATCCGGTCGCTAAGGTTTTTCACACTTTTTCACACTTCGAAATTTGAGCTATCAGTTAGCTCGTAATCCAAATATAATCACTTGGGAAAATTAAGTAGGCGAAAAATTTGCCCGTTCCGATGGCCAGATTTCGTGTGTTGAGTCGCTGCTTAATTGTTTCCTTGTTAAGCCCTCCACTTGGACAAGTTTGATCAAAACATTGACCAACTATAACTTGAGCATACAAACTCATATGTGAGTGTTGTTCACATCGTTGGAATTAAGGCGACGAGCACTACATGGTATTGGTTTCACTTCCATATGATGACTTTTATTTTTGAGTTATTTTCAAGGGCACTCATATTTCTGGATCCTCCTGGATCATTCTTCCCCATTGAGGAGCTTTTGAACTACCAAATTCTTTATCAGTCAATTGGAAAGTGAGGGAATTTATTCCTCACTTTCTCCTTTTCCATCCATTGAGCCTTACTTGGATGCATTCCTTTGAAGTCAGTATGAAGATACTCCACGTCACTCCGTCGTGAAGTCCTGATCTTCCTGTCGAGAATGATGTCCTCTGTTAGCTTTTCCAAGTATCCATGTGAAAAATCGTCCACAATAGGAACCTGTCCAACCTCTTCGATGTCCATGATTAAAGGAGGCTCATAAAGCTTTGAATTTTCAACGTTCACCACTTAGTACATTGACATGTATGTTGGAAAATCGAGATGAAAATCATTGTCTCCAATCTTCTCTAATATGGTGAATGGACCATATCGGATTGGTCACAACTTTTTTCCTTTTCCTTTTATCCTGTCTTTGTTTACGTGGAGCCACACTTTGTCCCCAACCTGGAATTCGTGATCGACTCAGTGCTTTTCATGTCGAACTTGAATTTTCTCCAACTACTCCTACACTACCTGGCGAATCATCTAAATTCGTTAAATGAAATTGCGCTCTTTATCCCTGTCATATCACCCACTAGAATCTTCATCTTTCCCAAATACCATGTTTAAGGGATCCTTTGGTAAATAACCAAATCATGTATCAAATGGTGAGTTATGAGTGGATGAATGCACTACTCGGTTGTATGCATGCTGCACATAAGGAAGCTGCTCATCCCACAACTTGGGATGCTTGCCATAATAGCCTCATAGTAAGTGTGTCACTTTTCGGTTGAAAACATTTGGTTGTCTATCGGTCTGAAAATGAAATGTCATGCTCCTCTTCAGCTTAGAGTCTCGATCAAACACAATGGATCTAGGTAGCCCAAAATGGACCCATACAAATTGGATGAAGAGATGAGCAGTCTGCTCTACAGTGACCTAATTCTTACAAGGAATTAATACAAACAATTTTTCTAAATCAACTGAAAATGACATACAAATCTCCAGGAACTATCCTATAAAAGGGAAAACAACCTAAAAAATCCATTGACACACTTTCCCATTGACGACTCAGAACAAGGAGTGGTGTGTAGAGCCCCAATTTTATATTGGCGGGCTTGTAAACTGAACACAACACACATCCCTTCACATACTGAGTCACAATATTTTTCATTTGAGGGAAAAAAAAAAACCTATGCAAATGAAACAAAGTATATTCTACCCCAAAATGACCTAACACAAGAGAGGTATGCGCCTCTCTAATTACATCCTTTCATTCGCGGGTATAAAAAGTTTTCCAAGGTGGTACAACAATTTTCCCGACAAATGATAATTGTCCACCTACGATCCGTCTGTTAGTTTTGCATAAATCTCCTTAAAATCATCATCATCAACATACTATTCAACATAAATTTCAAAAGATAAAGAAGCATTTTGCAAAACTATAGATGTAGAAATAGGAGGGCAAGAAAGCATATCCGCCACTTTGTTTTTCGTGCCATTCTTGTATTTTATTACTAAGTGAAACTGTTGGAGGAATCCCATGCATCTGAAATGACATGCTTGTTGAAGCTTGGTCTGCGACTAAAGGTACTGCAAAGGTTGGTGATCTGTGTGAATGATGGTCTCCTTGCTGATCAAATAGTGTTTCCACTTCTTCACACTTTTAACCAAAGCATACAACTCCTTTTCATATGTGGGATAGTTCACAACAACTTGGGAGAATGTCTTTGAATGGTAACATATAGGTTTCCTTTGTTGCATCAATACTAATCCCAAGGCATATCCACTGGCATCTGTCTCGATCTCAAAAGGTTGTTGGAGGTCAAGTAAGGCCAAAACTGGTGCAGTGCTGATCTTCTCTTTCAGTGTATGAAAGGCTTTCTGATGCTTTCCTCCCCACTGAAAGGTTTGCTTCACACTCGTCAGTGCATGTGATGGGGATGCAATGATGGAGAAGTTGGCGATGAATCTTCTCCAATATTGTACTTCATCCAGAAAACTACAAACCTCTGTAACATTGGTGGGTTTATGCCACTTTAAAATCACTTCAATTTCAGAAGGATCTATTTTCAATTGTCCACCATTGAAAATGTGACCCAAGTAAACCAAAGAGGTCTTACCAAATTCACACTTCGACATTTTGACATACAATTTTTCATTTTTCAAAACATCAAGAAATTTCTTAACATGACACGCATGATCATCCCATGTCATATTGTAAACAAGAATTCCATCAATGTTGAAACTGGAAACAAGAAGGGCTTCTAATTTAATTCCCCCTTAATTAAATTATAAGTAAACTGAAATTCAAAGTCACATGACAAATTGTACAAGTTAACTAAGTTAAGAATACTTATTTAGCTTAGTTAATTTGATTTTGGGGTCAAAATGGAGACATGTAGAGTTCACTCTAAGTTTTAGAGGGTCCAGTTAGAATTTATTTTGAGTTGTAATTAGTTAACTCAATTATTTGAGTTAAAATCAGTTTAACTAGTTCTAATTGATGGATGAGCTAGTGAGAGTTTAATTCACATGCAGTGATCAATCAAATAATTGATAATTCACTATAAATAACTATTGCATGTTAGTTCTAAGAGTGACCTAGTTGAAATTGGAGTTAAAGGGAAGTAGACTATCAGTTGTATAATTAGAAAATTGTACAGGTCATGCATGAGGTCATCGGTATGCCTTGGATGTATTACAAAATCAATTAGTTGGAATTTTCTAATTAAGAGGGGCTCAATTATCCCAATAATGCATGAGCAGGGTTGGTTAGGTAGAGGCAAGGAAGTGATTAAATATTGGACCAAAATTTCTTAAATCAGTGTGAGATAGTCAAAGATAGTGAAAAGTTTTCTCAGGAAGGGAAATAATATTGCATTATTTCATGTCTTGACTTAATGCAATATACATATAGTGGGTTTTTAGCCGAGGATTTACCTAGATACATCTTTGTGTTGTGTGATTGAAGTTATTTCTATTTCTTGTTCATGTGATTGTGCGATCGAAATTGGTTTCTGCAGATTGTAGAATTGATTCAGTATTTTGTTTTATCATATTAAAATATTAGTTGAATCTATTAATATTTTCTACATGGTATCAAAGAAGGAATCACTTTATAAGAGAAGAACCAGAGTTTGTTTTGAATAGGTGAATTGAATTTGCAGATTTATTCTTCAGGACCAGTAACAAATGAGGATGTCTTTCTACGGGTTGAGACTTGAATATTCCCTTGATGGTAATTTGAATTACATAGCATGCAAGTATATGATGGAGGTGCTGTTGGAGGACAACCGACTGAAAGAATTCATAGAAAATGATATTCCCCAACCCGTAGCAACAGACTCTCAACTTCTTGATGCATGGAAGAATAATGTAGCAAAGGAGAGAAGGATTTTGTTAAAATGAGTTCGATATCATATTCTATAGAATCTCCATGGAAAGGAAACTCCATATGCCATGTGGAAGGCCTTAACATATATGTTTTAGAATAACAGTGACCACAGGAAGCTAGTGCTAAAGGACAAGCTCAGAAATATCAATATGGAGAAGTGTGACACGATGCCATAATACTCGATGAAGGTCACTCAATGTCGAGATGAGCTTGGAAGTGTTGGTGTGATAGTTTCTAAGGATCATTTGGTGATCCTATCACTTCTAGGCCTTCCCAAGAGCTAACATAGCTACCAGGACTCGATGAATGGGAGGGAGAAGCTACCAAAGTGGGAGAAATTTTGGTTTGACTTGGTACAAGAAGAGATTCAACGGAACACCAAATATGGATCCTCATCAAATACTGATGATGTGGAGAACCATGCCTTGGCTAGAAAGGTGAAGAAAGGGAAAGGGAAGGCATCCCATTCCAAATCATATTCTTGTCAGACATGCAAGATGCGATACTTGTCATAGGTAAAATGTTTTCACTTTCATGAGCTTGGACACTATGCTACAAAGTGTTCACACAAGAAGAATGACAAGAATCCCTTAGGAGGAGTGGCAGGTGAAGCACTTGCTTCACAGTTCGAGTTAGATTTCACCCTCATCACATGCATGGTGTCATAGATGATGGGTTTTGTATGGTACTTAGATTATGGACCTTCGTTCGATATGACCAAAAATAAAGAATTCTTCAATAGCTTGGAGGAGAAGGATCTCCAGATGCACATCGAGATGGGAGATGATGGGAAGTATAATGCTACCAACATAGGTACAGTTAACTTTCAGAGGTAGCCAGGTAATCATCTCACATTAAAAAATGTAATGTGTGTTCCTAGTTTAAAGGAGAATTTGGTTTCTATTACTATGTCTGAAGACTGTGGCTTTGATGTGATATTTAGAAAATGACAAGCGTTCCTTCGTCACAAAGCCACGAGACAGGTGAAGAATATTAGAGTTCGAGTGAAGAAATTATACAAATTGGATGTAGAAGACCGTGTTGCCTTGAGAATGAAAGCAGAGAAGGTGGAGAGATGATACGTCGGTGAGTTATGAAACATGAGGTTGGGAAATCTACACCATGGAACTTTGAAGACCATGCAACATATTTCTATAGGACTTCCAAAGGGTGCACTTGAGTAGCGAGATACATGAAAAGGGTGTACATTGTGAATTTATACCAAAGATACCTTTCACGATAAGGAAAGTCGAGCAAAGGCGATCCTTGAGAGAGTTTAGTCAGACGTGTGTGGACCGTTCTTGACAACTTCCACAATGAAACACATATATTATGTGATTTTTGTAGAAGATTTTTCATGTAAGTGTTGGATTTTCTTCATGCAGAAGAAAGATCATACATTCTTAAAGTTTTGTGAGTTCAAAGCACTTGTCGAGAAATATATAAGGAAGAAGGTGAAAGCTCTTAGGAGCGACAATGGTGGAGAGTATGTCTCGAATGAATTCAAGAAATTGTGTGCCTCAGAAGGAATTCGAAGAGAATTGATAACACCTCATAATCCACAATAGAATGGGGTTGCAGATAGGAAGAAAAAAACTATTGTGGGAGAACCACTAGCTATATTACACGATCAAGGCCTACCATTTTATCTGTGGGTGGAAGCATGCAACACAATAGTATTTGTGATAAAATTCCTCATTGGATACTTGGGATGAGTACACTAGAGGAAGCTTTTTCGGGTAAGAGACCATATGTGTTTCATTTTAAAATTTTTGGTTCATCGGTTTATTGCCATGTGACCAAAGATGCCAGGAAGAATCTAGAGCCAAAAACTCAGTTGAGGATATTTTTAGGGTACAATGATACACCTCAAAACTATAAGATGTAATTTCTAGCACACAGGATGATAGTGGTCAGAAGAGATATGAAATTCGAAGAAGAGAAGGCCATGCGAATTTCCCTTGAAAGGGAGATTTAGTTGTATGCAGTAGAGGAGATCTTGGCTCCAAAAGAAGAACCTCAAGATGTGGAGCAACCACAAGCAGGGGAACAAAGAGTGGAAACAACCACTCATGCAGGATAATCCAGAGATGGAAGGAAGTGCACCAGAGAGGTTGAAAAGTTGTTTCCTGATGCTAGAAAGAATGTGGGAGAACCCACATCACAATGCAAGTAGAGAAGATCCCCACAATGGTACACTTGTTACATGGCTCTTATGAGCAAAGGTGTAGTGACATAGCCATTCTATTTTGAGGAATAAGTGGAAAAACCAGTTTGGGTTGTTGCCATGGTTGAGGATTATGACTCCATTATCAGAAAAAAAGATGGTAAATTGTCCCAAGACCAGAGGGTATGTCAGTTTTAGGATCCAGGTGGATATACAAGGTGAAGTTGACAATAGATAGGAGTGTGGAGAGACATAAGGCCAGGTTTGTGTCCATATGGTTCTCTCAAGTGGAGGGGATTGATTATGATGAGACCTTTGCACCAGTTGCAAGGTACTCATCAATCAGATCCATCCTTGCACTTTTAACGTAGATGGGATGGAAGATACATCATATGGATGTAAAGACAACCTTCCTCAATGGGGTGATTGAGGAAGAGGTGTACATTGAGAAACTAGAAGTTTTTGAGACCTTAGACAGAGAGTCGCATGTGTGCAGACTCAAGAGAGCATTGTATGGGCTGAAGCAAGCACCTCATGCTTGGTACACTAGGATCGACAACTACTTCACTAGGTTGGGATTCACTAAGATTGAAGAAAATGAAAACCTTTACCATATTTTGGTAGAAGGTATAATTTTGATCATTGTACTTTACGTCAATGATTTGATACTGACAGGTGTTGAGAAAATCATCAAGTCTTGCAAAGAAGATCTTACAAGATAATTTGAGATGAAGGACATGGGGCTCTTGCACTATTTCCACAGATTGGAAATATGGCAAAGGGATGGGGATACATTTTTATCTCAGGGCAAGTATGCCAACATGATTCTCAAGAAATTCCACATGGAGGGAAACAAACCCATGGAGACTCCTCTAGTAGGAGACTAGAGGAAGGAGGATGCTACTTCAGGCGAAGTAGTAGATGATACCATATACAGGAAGCTTGTGGGTTCACTCACGTATTTGGTGAACACATAACATACATATGCTATGTGGTTAACCAAATTAGTAAATCTATGGTTAAGCCTACCAAGCTCTTTTCAAAGGTAGGAAAGCATGTGTTGAAATACCTCAGAGGCAATACATAATTTGGGATATGGTACAAACAGATAGAGGGAGTGAAGCTTCAAGGCTTCAGAAATGCATATTGGGCAGGACGTCCATCAGACATGAAGAGCACATTAGGGGGCATCTTCAGCATTGGATCAACAACAGTTTCCTAGTACAATAGGAAATAAAGATCAATTTCACTTAGTTCAACAGAGGTAGAGTACATGGCAGCTAGTCAGGAAGCATATAATGCCATTTGGATGAGGAAGATAGTTTTTGGTTTTCTTGATTGGAAAATGGATTCGACAGTGATTTATTTTGATAATCGGAGTTGCATTAAACTCTCGGTTAATCCAATTTTTCATGATAGGTCCAAGCATATTGATATCTAGTATCACCATCTGAGAGATTGTGTGTAGAGGCAGATTACGTCATTAGAGTACATTCCCACGGAGGATCAAGATGCAAACATCTTGACAAAGGCATTGTCAATAAGGAAATTCGAGTTCCACAGAGGAAGGATCGGGGTAGCAGAAAATACCTTTCTTGTTGAGAGGGAGTGTTGAAATTGGAAATAAGAAGGGCTTCTAATTTAATTTTCCCTTAATTAAATTAGAAGTAAATTTTAATTCCATATCACGTGACAACTTGTACGAGTTAACTTAGTTAGGAAGACTTATTTAAATAAGTCAATTCGAGTTGGGGGTCAAACTTGAGACATGTAGAGTTCAATCTAAGTTTTAAAGGGTCCAATTATAGTTTATTTTGAGTTGTAGTTAGTTAACTTAATTATTTGAGTTAAAATTAGTTTAACTAGTTGTAACTCGTGGATGAGCTAGTGAGAGGTATAGTGAATTAAATCTTAATTAATTCACATGTAGTGATCAATCAGATAACTGATAATTCACTATAAATAGTTTTTTCATTTCAGTTCTAAGAGTGACCCAGTTGATATTGGAGTTAAAGGGAAGTAGACTATGAGTTGTATAATTATAAAATTGAACAGGTCATGCATGCGGTCATTAGGACGCCTTGGATGTATTACACAGTCAATTAGTTGGAATTTCCTAATTAATAGGCGCTCAATTAGCCCAGGAATGCATGAGTAGGGATGGTCAGACAGAGGCAAGGAAGTGGTTAAATATTGGACCAAAATTGCTTAGATCAGTGTGAGAGTCAAAGATAGTGCAGAGGTTTCTCAGGAAGGGAAATAACATTGTATTGTTTGATGTTCTTGACTCAATGCGATATACATATAATGAGATTTTTAGCTGGTGCTTTCCCCATATACATATTTGTGTTGTGTGATTGAAATTATTTCTCTTTCTTGTTCATGTGATTGTGCGATCGAAATTGGTTTCAACAATTTGTAGAATTGATTCACTGTTTTGTTTTAGCATATTACAAGATTAATTGAATCTATTTAGATTTTCCACAATCAAGATACACAAGCAAAAAATCATCAAGAAAAGGCCTAAAAATATCATTCACCACCCTCATGAATTTCATCGGAGCATTGCATAATTTGAATGGCATCACCAACTATTCAAACAACCCAGATTTCATCTTGAATACTGTCTTCCATACATCTTGTTCTGTAATCCTGACCTGATGATAACCACTGCAAAAGTCCAATTTTTTGAAATATACAATATTTTTCAATTGATCTAATAAATAATCAATGCAAGGGAGAGGGTATCAATTATTCGCCGTTATGTTTTTGAGTGCCCTATAGTTGACGCAAATCCTCCATGTGCCATCCTTCTTTGGCACCAACACAATAGGTGAGCCGCATGGAGAAGAAATTGGTCATATGACCCCTTGGTTCAAAAACTCTTGCACCTGTTTCTTTATCTCCTCCATCTTAATAGTTGACAACCTATACATACCAATTTTGGGTAAAAAAGCATCTTTCTGCATGTGAATCTCATGTTGGATTTCATACTTTGGAGGCAACCTACTTGGTTCCTGAAAAATCCCATCATAGTTAGAAAAAATTTCACCCAATTCATTTTTGTCAGTGGGATCACAACCTTCAAAAGCATCAAATGTTTTTGTATATTTTTCTCTCACAACCATGAGCATGCACCCTTTTTTGGAATTCACCAATATCTTCATCTGATCTGCACTTACAATACTGGCACTGACTTTGGTACAATGAGCTCTAACAATGTACCAAAGTCAAGAGGAGCAACACCACAAAATTCAAGAGGAGCAACATCACAGAATACCTCATCTGTGAAGGACTTGATGACGTAGGGGAAGTGGAACTGCTGGCTAATGTAGAGATCTCATCCTTGGTGAAGCCACCCGATGGTGTACCGTTGTCGGTTTGTTGTGGTCGGTAGGCTCAACCGCTTCACGACCTATGCTAAAATGATGTTCTTTTGCCTCCCACTGTTGAAAATGAATTGCAACAGAGAGCCCTTCATCCACATTTGTGAGTGGAAGAGGCACTCCCCCTCCTCTGGATGTTTGTACTCATCCTTCTGGAACTTGATGGTGGAAATGGTGGCACTAAGCTTCGCATCAATAATCTACTTCCCTTTTTCATTCCCCTTGTTAGGTTCTGTGATGCAGGAGCATTAGGCTCAGAAAATTCTTTGTATTTTAATAGATATAGGGGGTCTTGTATTTCTTAAGAAATTGGATTCCTATGTAACAAATTAAAATGATTTTTTTGGAGTTGAGTGATTTTGATATTTTAAAATAGGATTAATTAAATGTTGAGAGGATTTCTGTAAATGTTCTCGAAAGAGAATATGAGAGATTTGAGAATTAATTGTAAATCCTAAATTAGAATTGGTTTCATGAATCTGGGGATTTATGAGAATCCTTAGGGATAAAAGAGATATTTTAGGATTTAGAGGATATTCAGGATTTGATTGAGAATATAGTGGATCTAAACCAAAATTGGTTTTAGAATCCAATTGTATAAATTGTAAGCCTCAAGGCATTAGAGAAAGAAGAGAGATTCAGGATTTAGAGAGGTAGAGTTTGGATTGGAAGCCTACACGCAGTAGGAAGAAAGAGGCCACTGATTGAATATTAGGCTAGAAGAAAAATTCCTATGTAAATATTGAGTATTAATACAGAGAACTCTATTTTTGAGTTCATGTTTCATTAGTGAGATTACTTGTTTCTGTGAATGATCTGGTTCATATATTATTCGTATATGTTTGTCTTAGAATTACAATAGTTAATCGCTAACAAGAAGCGCAATAGAATTGTGCGAGCATGACGTAGAGGAGACAGATAGACAAGATCTTATCACAGATCTGAAATGGGAGTGGACAATCCTGATTACATTGCATTCAGCCATAATATGTTTAGCCGATAAATGATATTGTGATGCGATATTTCCATCGCATATCGCATCGGTCAAAGGAGTTTGGAATTGCGATGAGGAGTCACCTATTAATGCGATAGCTGATATTGCGATGCGATTGCCATCGCATATCCCATTGGGTCAAAGGAGGTTGGAATTTGTGATGAGTCTTGATTTAATGTGACCGAATCTGCGATGCGATTTGGAACCCATGCTCATGTAGAACCACGAGTTGAAGGCACAGTGGTAGCATGGTGGAACTATGCGATTTGGAACCAAGAGTCGGTTGAATGTAGAATCGTAAGTCGATGGCACAACGGAATGGAGAAGTAGTTTTGAAAAACGAAAAATGGTCTTCGAGTGGAATGAAAGTGGTAAATGGTAAATATTGGAGTTGTGCGATACAGTTAAGAGGGTGACACGTAGCACCACAAAACCACCTATTTTGTAAATGTTGAAACCGTTGATTTTCACGCATATTGAAATGCGATTTTTGTCAGATTGGTGAGCGTATATGATTGACGGTGTAAAGGCGCGTTTGAAATAGATTATGGGCCAATATTTACTTTGTTGATACTTTGGGGTTTTAACCAAATTTGAATTCGTAAATATGAAATTGTCATAAGTGGGTGATTTCATGTTGTTTATAAACGTGAATCATGAAGAAGAGGAATATCTTCTCCATGAATATTGGCACTGTTGAGTTCATCTCAGTTTATATGCATAAAATTTGAATTTGATATGTATTTTGTGGGTTTATGCAGCTAAGGCTGCGTCAAGTGGTATCAGAGCTGGAAAAACCTCTTTTGAAGATTAAAGATTTTTTTGTTAATTAAATTAGAATGCATGTGTGATGGAACAATAAGAGGAGATCAGATATTAAATCTGATAAGCAGCAGATACACAGAGTTGATGTGGAACAGACATTTGTAGAAATAAATGAGAACAATACATTCAAAGTACTAGTGAATGGAAGAACAAGGTCATGTAAAAATCTTGAAGGTGAGATAGTGTGTTTTATTTTAATCTGGTTTGAAAATTCTGGTTGCAGATAAGATAAAATATCTCAACAAAGAAAGGTCCAAGTCTTAAGAAGCAGTGTTGGAGGAACTGGTGAAAATTTCTGAAAGAATGAAGGTGACTGAGTGCAGCAGACATGTAGGTTTTAACCCTGAACATAAATTATCTACACACGAATCTTATAACAGAAAATAAACAATAGTGAGAGCACAAAACATAAAACAGATAAGCACAGAGATTTTACCCTAGATCCCAAATCAAGATGACCAGCTTGATATTTCATTATATTCCTTTTAGTGTTACAACACATATATATACATGCCGAAGCATACATAAACCCTAATCCATTAACCTTGGATTAGATCGCAACCATAGTTCCCTTGACCGGATCTACAAAATACCAGGGGCTGAAAACCATCGAACCCCAAAACCATGTGCAAAACCATGCACAAAACCATGGGTGCAGACTGCCCATCAGAAATTAAGGACCAAAAATTTTTGTTGGGGTGTTACCTCGGACCCCAATAGGGGGGGCTATCACCCCCCCTCTTACCCCCCCGCGCGTGATTAGTCGTGGAAAGAATATGACACATAGCCAACAAGACAAAGGAACAAAAAGTTCAAGAGAGTGAACCAAAAGAATACCTAGGAAGAAGTCAAGCTTAGAAAGGAAGCTTGATAGGGTATTGAGTAGCAAAAGGATACTGCTACAAGAGAAGTCTATGTTGCAGATCACCAATCAAGCATGGATGAGCTCATGAGGAAGATAGCCATGGAGGATTAGAGAAGAGCTTCTAAAGAATGCCACAGAGATAAGATAAGTGATGAGGATTGAGAAAGAGATATTGCAATGATGAAAGTACAACTGGAGGTACTACAGGGATGGCTACAAGAAACAGGGAATGAATGCCAAAGACATGGATGGAGAATAAAGAAATGGGTTAGATGGAACCTATTGCAAAAGAAATGGAATGATAAGCTGATGAACAAGTTCAGAGAACTTGAACATATACATATTTCTTTGTTGGAAAAGGAAAGACTCAAAGGAATTGAGTCACATCAAATAGGATTTGCTGGAAACCAGAAAGTACATTGTGAAAGATGGGTGCTTGAATAAGTAGATGAGACTGAAAAGTCTTGTGTTTTTAAAACTAATGATTTGTGTATGATTGCAGGAACATCACAGGATGATGAACAAGATTTAGAGTTTATTAAGGAGAAGGAATTGAATCTGAAATCTGTTCAGATTAATGCTGAGATACCAAGATCTCAGAAAGAAAAGGAGATAGAGGGGTCTCATGGAAATATGCCACATAATATTGAAACAAAGGAAGAAAGGCCATCTAATGATTGGTTAACAACAATTGAAGGTATAAAAAGCTGTGTAAAGTTTCCAAATTCTACCCCAATTGAAATTGTTGAGTTATATAGAAAGTTGGATCTTCAAAGAAATGAATTGGAAAAGCAGAGGATCTATACTCAGGATAAATTGCTGAAAGAGAAATAAAAAGAAATTGTCATGAATGAAAGTCAGGAAACATAGGATAAGGATGTAAGAATGATTCAGCAAGAGCAGAGAGACATTATTGAAACATATGATATGAATGAGAGACTAGCTAACAGTCTCATGGAGGATTTAAATCAACATACTGATGTGCTGACAAAGGATTTAGAGGAAAATTCAAAGCAGTATACTGAGATGTTTCCAGAGGAGAAAGAGACATTGAGGTCTTGTATTTTTAATACTGACAATTCATGTGTTAATTATGCAGGTAAAGAAGAACATCAAATGAGAAATGTTAGAGAATCTAATGAAAGGGAAACTATGTTAGCTGAAAACATAGTGAAGGATCATCATCCTATCATGGTGATTGGCACAACGGAGATAACCCTGGAAACTGGAAAGAAAGACAATAAAGATTTTCTGAGTCCTAAAAGAGACTTAGAGCTGCAAGAGGAAGATTTGGTGACTAGATCATCAAATAAGACCATTGGGTCTTGTGATTTTGAAATTTATATTTTGACTGTGTTTATAGGTGTTGCAGAAGGAAATCCATCTCTTGGAGTTGTCTTGAATGAAGATGAATTGTTGCAGTAGAAGGAACCCATAGATTCCTTACTTAATAAGGAGAGCATCTACAAGGAAGGTGAGACAATCATGTCTTATATGAAGGAACTTGTTATTGTTGATGACAAGGAGAAGTTGGCTTGTATGATTGGCCAAGAGAAGATTGTAGGACAAATCCTTAGAACTATCATAGTGGTGGAGAATCAGAATTCTATTATGATAAAGGATGAAGAAATAGTGTCACAAAATGATTGGACTTGTGACAAAGAAAAGGAAAATTGTGGAGATTATATAGGAGTTTAAGGAGAAATTCCAGATGAGGCAAACATGTCTCAAGTGGAAGGAGATTCAATTTTAAAATTTAAGAACCAAGTAAGATATAATGATGAGGAAGATGTAAAGCATGAAGATACAGAGTTTGAAGAAGCTGAATTGATTGTCAGAATCAATCAAGGAAGTGAAGGACAATCACTAAAGGCTGTCAAGGAAGAAGGATATGCTGAAATTGAATTGCAGCATATTGATGATATGTTTCAGCTAAAACAAGTACAAAGGGAACGACTTAAATGCTTGTTGGAAACATTTGAACAAGAGAAAGGAATTGTAGACACTGAAGTGGAAATGTCTGAAGTTATGAAAGAAGCAGAAGCAGATACTAGTTTGCCAAAATTAATTATGCTTGTTAGTATACAAAAAACAGTGAAGGAGTATATTGCTACAACCAAGGAACATAAGATAATTTATTTTTTGAAAATAAATTTGCAGGTAGTAAACAGAATAAGGATGTGTAGAGGGAGATATCTTAAGAGATATTATGGAAATTTGGGAGGTAGCAATAGTATTTGGAGCAATATCTAAAAGAGTATTTGGAGCAATATATACAAGAGTATTTGGAGCAATATCTACAAGAGTATTTGGAACAATATTTACAACAATATTTGCAGCAGAAATTGGAAGCAACAACAAATGGTAGAGTGGTTACCAGTCAAAAAATAACCTAGACATAGAAATCAAAAACATCAGAAGGTTGATGATGAAGGTGTCTTTGAAGAAGACAACAACAGGAAAGCAAAGAAACAACAGCAAGGAAAATACAAGAACAGACTGTGAAAATATAGCTAGTGGGAAGATGCAGAATAAAGTACCAAAGCCTGGAAAACTGAAGCTGAAGAATGATGCAACTTATGGACAACAACAATACAGAATATGGGATCCAAGAGGCTAAAAGTTGGAAGCACATGATCAGGAGATCATGATTAATTTCTACTATGGGAGTCTGATGCAAGAGCATTAGGCTCAGAAAATTCTTTGTATTTTAATAGATATAGGGGGTCTTGTATTTCTTAAGGAATTGGATTCTCATGTAACAAATTAAAATGATTTGTTTGGAGTTGAGTGATTTTAATATTTTAAAATAGGATTAATTAAATATTGAGAGGATTTTTGTAAATTTTCTCGAAAGAGAATATGAGAGATTTGAGAATTAATTGTAAATCCTAAATTAGAATTGGTTTCATGACTCTGGGGATTTATGAGAATCCTTAGGGATAAAAGAGAGATTTTAGGATTTAGAGGATATTTAGGATTTGATTGAGAATATAGTGGATCTAAACCAAAATTGGTTTTAGAATCCAATTGTATAAATTGTAAGCCTCAAGGCATTAGATAAAGAAGAGAGATTCAGGATTTAGAGAGAGAGAGTTTGGATTGGAAGCCTACAGGTAGGAGGAAGAAAGAGGCCATCGATTGAATATCAGGCTAGAAGAAAAATTCCTATGTAAATATTGAGTATTAATACAAAGAACTCAATTTCTGAGTTCGTGTTTCATTAGTGAGATTACATGTTTCTGTGAATGATCTGGTTCATATATTATTTGTATATGTTTGTCTTAGAATTGAAATAGTTAATTAGCTAACGAGAAGCACAGTAGAATTGTGCAAGCACGACGTAGAGGAGACAGACGGACAAGATCTTATCACAGATCTGAAATGGGAGTGGACGATCCTGATTACATCACATCCAGCCATTATATTTTTAGCCGATAGCCAATATTGCGATGTGATATTGCCATCGCATATCACATCAGTCAAAGGAGTTTGGAATTACGATGAGGAGTCACCTATTAATGCGATAGCCGATATTGCAATGCGATATTGCCATCGCATATCACATTGGGTCAAAGGAGGTTGGAATTTGCGATGAGTCTTGATTTAATGTGACTGAAGTTGCGATGCAATTTGGAACCTGTGCTCATGTAGAACCATGAGTCAAAGGTGCAGTGGAAGCGTGGTGGAACTATGCGATTTGGAACCAGGAGTCGGTTGAACGTAGAGCCGTAAGTCGATGGCACAACGGAATGGAGAAGCGGTTTTGAAAAACAAAAAATGGTCTTCGCATGGAATGAAAGTGGTAAATGGTAAATATTGGAGTCATGAGATATAGTTAAGAGGGTGACACGTAGCACCACAAAACCACCTATTTCGCATACGTTGAAATTGTTAATTGTTGCGCATATTGAAATGCAAGTTCCGTCAGATTGGTGAGCGTATATGATCTATGGTGTAAATGTGCGTTTGAAATAGATTGTGGACCCATATTTACTTTGTTGATACTTTGGGGTTTTAACCAAAGTTAAATTCATAAATACGAAATTTTCATAAGTGGGTGATTTCATGTTGTTTATAAACGTGAATAATGAAGAAGAGGAATATCTTCCACATGAATATCGACACTGTTGAGTTCATCTCATTTTATATGCATAGACTTTGCATTTGATATGTATTTTGTGGGTTTACACAGCTAAGGCTGCGTCATTCTGACTGAGAGTTGGAACATGCATCTAATTCAGAAGCTTTTGGTTCGACCACCAAGGTTTTCTTGGCTCGACACTCACTCATGTTGTGAGTGAGGATCTTGTGGAACTCACACCACTTTCTCGTGTCCTTGTTTGTCTTCTTGGTGTTGTTCTTTGATTCCTTCTTTGAGGGGTTTTCATGGGTCACCCCACCTTGTATTTATCCTTTGTTCTGCGGTTTGGGGGTGCCTTTCCCTTACGTTGGATTTGCAGATCCAAAGTCTCTCTTCTTCTGTTTAAAATTTTGCTGAATCTTGATAGCATATAGATAGGTGACACTGAGCAAGGATATGTCCAAGAAATCCATTTTTTCCTAGATGTACTTTTGTAAAAAATTACGATACTTAAGTACCAAATTCCACTCAAAATCCTTGATACCCAGATTCATGTGAAGGGCATTAAAACCATTTGTGAACTCTTACACATCTTGGTCCCTTCTCTGTCGCAAAATGGTTCACTTTATATATATATCTTCATTGCTCTTGACAGGGTAATGTTGTTCCTTGATGGCATCTCAGAAAGAATCCCAAGTGGGTGCCACTGAAAATAATGAGGATTACCTCTCGTCCTTTTGCTCATATTAGGTTTACCACTAGCCCTTGACATGGGGGGCGACTTTGAGGAGTGCAAAAGTAATATTTTCCTGATTAGAAAAGTAATGAACTGAAAAATATCCTTCCAACAAATTTAACCATTTATCTACGACGTCTGCATCTATTTTGCCTTCAAGAATGGGAATGTCAAAGTTAACTTGTACCTTAAAAGGAGTGGCACCCCCAGAGTGGCTCTTGGATGAAGATACATCACTTGTGGGTAGTCATCAAAGGATTTAGGAAAAGTTATCCATCATTGTGTTCCTCTATTTCTCGAGGGCCTCCTCGAGCAATATTTTGAAATCATATCTTACTCCCTTGTCTTTATTTTCTTTTTCCATGGGAGGTCGTTATGGTTTGCGAGGCTAGTCTTGCAAAGGTTCAACTAGTTCGAGCCCTAACTCCTTATGCCCTGAACTTGTTGGGGACATGCAACGAAAAACAGAGAAAGAGCAGACTGCTCTGATACCATCGATCCAGAATTATACAGGAAAGAAATAGAATATAGATATAAGCATAAAAATATAGATGCAGCAGAAATAAAACTTCAATTTCATTAATATTAAATAACTGTAATTTGCTTACATACATAATGGAAATACACTAGCTTGGGCGATGGAAGCTTATCTCTGAGAAGAGATGTGGTGCCTACATGCCTCTGAACTGTGTTACAATTAGGCTCAAGGGAATTTTTATTATTTAACAACAAGGGAAAACCTTAAACAACCACTACCCTAACCCTAGGAGATGGAAGGGCAAGAGTTTGTTGGCCCCGCTGGGTTTAGTTGGGAAGCCAAATTCCACGGTTCGTAACTTGGTCATATTATCTCCGTTTGGCATGCACGATACCTCATTGGAAAGATATCTTCGAGTACTATAGGATTTTCCATAGACCCTTTCCTAAAGCTTTGGGTCTACTATGCACCTCAAAAAAACATCGTTTAGGGCATCAAAACTGCTCCGGAAGTTCAGGACCCGAAAAACTTCGAAAAACAGTAAATGCTGTTATAAACAAGGAAAGTAATGAAATCTAATGGAGGTCTAGGTGGAATAGGTGGGTGGCCACCAATATCCACCTAGATAAGTGATGGTAGTTTATCTATAAGAATATATTTGATAACTACATGTCTTCTAAAATGTGTTATAATGAGGATTGGAGGCATTTTATCATGAAGAACAATGAGAAACCCTAAACATCCAAAAACCTAACCCTGGGAAATTAAGCGCCAAAATCCATAGGCAACGATGGGGTTAGGGCATTTGCGGGAGCGATGAGAGCGACTGCGTTAGGGTTTTGCGCCTTTGATCTCAAACGAAACCCTAGCGCCTGCAGCAACCCGACCGCTCTGCACCAGCACTGACGGCGCTGACCATCTCTGGCAACATCGACTTGGTCCTAGGAATGGAGGTTGAGACGGGGGGGGGGAGGTAAACCCCCCCCTGCAAATGAAGCCGGTCCAGAGATTCGAATGGAAGACACATCTGACAACGGCACAGGGGCTGAAAAAGCCCAGAAATCGTCTTCGGAAGTAAGGACGGAGACACAACAAGCCACATCAACCACTTGCAAGCCCATAGCTTCAGAACGGCCTAAAATTGATCTGCCAAGTCATCGAATAAACGCCAGAATACAGTACATGAGGGATCATGCCCTCATAGGAAAATTTTTCGGGTTTTGGCCCACGGAGAAGGCCCTCCAGGGCTGGATTGCCTCCAAATGGAAGCCCAAAGGAGAAGTCTCTTTGCAGCTTGGAGCAAAGGGGTTCTTCACCGCCACTTTCAATTGTTTGGAAGACAGAAACAAAGTCATGGATGGGGGACCATATTTTTTCAATTCGGCAGGGCTTTATTTGAGAAACTGGGTGGAGAGATTCAACCCAGATCGAAAAAACTTCAACTGGGCACCTGTCTGGATTAGACTCTACTCACTGCCGCTTGAATACTGGGACGAGGAAACCCTGAGGGCGATAGGATCTGGACTAGGAGAGTTCATAAAAATTGCTGAAGAAACCAAGCTCAGAAGGTATACTTCCTATGCTCGCATATGTGTTCAAATGCACTTGGACAGCGCCCTCCCAGACGCGGTAAGTATCTTTCACGATGACTTTGAGTGGATTCAGCCATTGGATTATGAATATGTGCCATTCAGATGCAGACGATGTCATGCCCATGGGCATCTCTACAGAGACTGTCCTCTCACGATCCAAGCTCGCAAAGCCGAATCAGAGGGGAAAGCAGATGCAGATGGATTCACCAAAGTAGCTTCCAGGAAAAGACATAGCAAGAAATCCACTCCAGGGAAGAAACCCACCACTGCCTCCACTCCTTCCACCAGTAATAGTTTCGCAGTGCTTGCCCAAACTGAACCCTCGAATGTTCCTACCCCTGTCACCCCTAGTCCTGCCGGCCCCTCCGTTCCCCCTCCAAATCAACCCAATCCCGCACCATCGCCGCCCATCCCACCTTCTTCGACCTCTGCTGAAAAACCTAACCTCACCCTCACCCTTAATCAGAAACAGGTCACCTGGGACCCTAACCTCCCCTTTTCAGAGGTCTCAGCTCCCCTAGTCAACCTGGAGGCCACAGATCTACTCCAGATCGACCAGACTATTCAAATGGACGAAGACAGTGAAGGTTTTGTCATAGGCGAGCTAGATCTCACAGGTATAGAAGAAGCTTGTGAACGAAAAGAATATGATAAGATCAACCAACGGCAGATTGATACTATAGAGGCGCTTCTGGACAAAGTCCATCAGAACAAGAAACTGGGTGTCCAGTCTGGCAGTCGTTGGGACAGTTTGAAGGTGATAAAAGAATCCAAGAAAAGGGGGAGAACTCCTAACTGGCAGCACACCATGGCCCTGGGGAAAATATTAGTGGAATCGGGACAATATCCCAAGCTCACTAGGTTCTACAAACCTCTCCCAACTAGTTCTCAATGAATCTGATCTCTTGGAATGTACGAGGACTTAATGGTCCCGGCAAATACAGAATGATAAAGAACTTGATATAGAAGGAAAAACCCCACTTGCTCTTCCTTCAAGAAACTAAATGTAACAGTCAAACGCTGAGCTCCATCTTGGCTAGAGCTTGGCCGGGTTGTAGATCTGCAGCTGTGGACACCTCAGGATTTTCGGGAGGATTGGCAATTGCTTGGAACCCTCAAGCCTTGCAGGTGAGCGACCTTCATGCCTCTCACAACCTTATCCAGGCCACCTTCCATCCTATAGGCACCAATATTCATGGACATCTGTCCAATGTTTACTTCCCCCAAGACCTGGCAAGCAAGGTAGCGCTCTTAAATACACTTGCGCATCTCAATTCCAACAGGACTCATCCTCTTTGGATTCTGGGCGGAGATTTCAACATGATCACAAAGCTTGCTGAAAAATCTGGAGGGAGGGCCAGACTTGATCAGGACAGTGCCCATTTCAAGGACTTCATCAACAGCAACTGGCTCATAGATATTCCTTTTTGCAATGGCCTGTATACCTGGAACAACCACAGAATTGGCAGACAACAGATAGCTTCCAAGCTGGACAGATTCCTTCTATCAGACAACGCTATCCATGTGGGCGGAGACTTCACCAGGTCTATTCTCCCTATCACGGGCTCTGACCACTGGCCCATCATGCTTCAATGGCAAAATATGGGTCTCCATCCCAAACGGCCTTTCAGGTTTGAAGCTTTTTGGCTAACGCATTCCTCCTTTACTGACATGGTCTACTCAGCCTGGAAAAGATTCACCCCTCCCAACGGGTCCAAAATGTACCAGTTTCAACAAAAGCTCAAGTGGGTTAAGGAGCAAATCAAAGATTGGAACCACAACATCTTTGGTAACATCTTTGTGGAAAAGCGAATCCTAGAACAACAAATGAAGGATGTCCAGCGGGAGATTATCAACTCTGGCAGATCTGAACCTCTAGCCACCAAAGAGCTTGAACTTCAACGAAAATTGGAAGATAGATATAAACAGGAGGAAATCCTCTGGAGACAAAAGTCCAGAGTTCGTTGGTTAAAGGAAGGAGAGCGCAACACCAAGTTCTTCCACAGCACGACCATCCAACGAAGAATGCAGAACAGAATTGGCCACATCACGAACCAACATGGGGAAAGGATGGAGAGGCATGATGATATGGAAAAAGAGCTTGTTAACTATTTCAAGGACCTCCAGAAGGAGCCACAAGCCAATAGACAGCCTGCCATAAATCAGATCACACGGCTCATTCCAAAACTTATCACGGATGACCATAATCAAATGCTGCTACGTCCAATATCCCAGCAAGAAGTAGACACGGCCATGGCTCAACTCAAGGACGGCAAAGCCCCTGGACCGGACGGATTCACAGCCAACTTTTTTCACCACTTTTGGGCACTCATCCGAGAATAAGTCTGGCACTTGGTAGAAGAATCTCGAGCTATGCACTGGATCCTGCCCTCCCTCAACACTATCTTTGTAGCGCTGGTACCAAAAGAGGAGCAGCCCAGCAGACCTGACAAATTTAGGCCCATCGCCCTTTGCAATGTAATATACAAGGTCATCACCAAGGTCATCGCCAACATACTCAAACCTCTTCTTCCTCTCCTCATTTCTCCGGAGCAAACAAGTTATGTTGAAGGGCGACAAATTCTGGACGGCATCATTCTCACACACGAAATCATACACTCACTCAAAGTCTGCAAGAAGCCAGGTATGTTGCTCAAAATCGATCTTTCAAAGGCCTTTGACAAGCTGAACTGGAATTATATTCAGCAAACTCTAAGTGCTTATGGATTTGATTGCATGTGGATTCGTTGGATCATGAACCTCATTTCCTCTTCCTCTCTTTCCATTCTTCTCAATGGCACTCCATCCCACCCCTTTCGCCCCTCTAGAGGCATCCGACAAGGGGACCCCCTCTCCCCCTTTCTCTTCGTCCTAATGGCCGAAGGGCTAGGCAGACTCATCCATGAGGAAGTCAACCTTGGAAATTTGCGTGGTCTTTCCCTTCATGATGCTCCCACTACCACCCATCAACAATTCGTTGATGACAATATGCTCTTTGGCCACCCTTCCGTACAAGAGGCCCGGTCCTACAAAGAAATCCTCAATCTTTTCTCTAAGGCCTCTGGATTAACAATCAATGACTCCAAGTCTCAGGTCTTTTTCTTCCACACTCCCATTCCCGCTCAAGTTAACATTGCTCGCATTCTTGGTTTTTCTGTGGCCACCCTCCCTGACAAATATCTTGGAGCCCCTCTTATGGACTCAGCTATCAAGCATTCCTCCTGGAACCAGCTCCTTGAGAAATTGGAATCACGCCTCTCTTCTTGGACCTATCGCGCCCTCAACATGGCCAGTCGTCTAACTCTCATTAAAGCCACCTTGCAATCTATGCCTCTCTACCTTTTTTCTGTTCTTGCAGCCCCGAAGTGGGTTCTCAAACAGATCAAAGCTCTGCAAAGATGCTTTCTCTGGGGCTCCTCTGGAAAAAATCGGAAATGGGCCTTAGTGAATTGGGGCACTGTTTGCACCCCCAAAGCAGATGGAGGTCTTGGTTTGAGAGACCCAACGCACAGTAATGAAGTTATGGCTGCCCGAGTCTGGTGGAGATGGATGTCCAATCCCAAAACTCCTTGGGCCAAACTCTGGACAGCGAAGTATGCCAACAACAGAGCAAATGCTGATTTGGTTCGTTTAACCCCCATCAACTCGGGTTCTCTAATCTGGAACGCAGCAAAGCAACACCATGCGCTTATTCAGCAGCATAGCTTTTGGGAGGTGCGCAATGGCCAATCGGCGCGATTCTGGACAGACGCATGGCAACAGGAATCTGTCCTCCTGGAAAAATTCCCTCTCACCAACCTTGGGGATCCCAGAATTGTTTTAGACAGGAAAATCAATGAACATTGGATGGAAAATGATAGCAATGGATACAGGATCTGGAAACCTTCTCATCTCATTATTGCTCAAGCCCAGAATACAGTGATAGATGACCTCGATCAAGAGCTGCAAAGATGACAAATCAGAAGCTCCCCTGACCCTGACATCCTCAGATGGGGTCACACCACCAAAGGCATGTTCACTACCAAAGAGGCCTATGCCCTGATGCACCCTCCCCCTCTTCCCTGGGATCCTCTTTGGCAGATGATTTGGAATCCTCACACCTAGCCTAAAATCTCCACTTTCCTTTGGCTTCTAAGTCATAAACGCATACTCACCTGGGATAATCTTATCAAAAGAGGCTTCATCGGGCCATCCCGCTGCCCAAACTGTGCTCTTAATGCTGAAACCATCCCTCATCTCATGCTGTTTTGCCCGCTTGCCAATTCCTTATGGAACAAATGTAGAATCCGTTGTAAAAAATGCATACCCTCCTGTGATATCACCACCCTTCTTCGAAAATGGCCCAAACGCCCCTATGCCTCAGCCCTCCTCAATGCGCTTTGGCATCTCCTCCCTGGCCTAATCCTTTGGACCTTATGGAAGGAACGTAATAAGCGTATCTTCAAAAACCAAACTAGCTCCATAGATTCCTTATGGCACACCTTCATGGGCAATCTCCAGGAATCCTTGGATCTCCACTCTTGGCAAGAAGAAGATCTCCCTAAGCAGCAGCAAGAAGTCCTAATCTGGAAAAATTGGAATCTTAATCTTGGGATAACTCAGAAGACCCGAAACAAAGTGGCCTCAAACACGCCTTTAAACTGGACTCCTCCTCCCCCAGGGCTTTTCAAATTAAATTTTGACGGTGCCTCCAAGGGGAACTCTGGGCAAGCAGGTTTTGGAGGCATTATTAGAAACTCCAATGGCGAAACACAACTTCTCTACTTTGGTTCGATCGGCTGGGATACCAACAATTCAGCGGAGCTTGAAGGTCTCTGGCAAGGCCTAAGACTGACTCTTCAACACAATTTTTTCCCTATCATTATTGAAGGGGATTCTCAAATCCTCATCCATATTGCTAATCAGCTTCTTTGGGGAGCCGATCCCAATAAGGTAACTCAGAGTTGGCGTTTGGCAGCTCGTATAGGTAAGATAAGTGACTGGCTCCATGACAACAGAGCCATCTCCTTCACTCACGTCAAAAGGGAAGGAAACAAGGTTGCTGATCTTCTGGCTAATTATGGCACTGAGAACAACAGTTTGCTCACTCACGGGGATCTCACTATCATCCATGATGCTGACACACAACAGAATTGCTCCTCCTTGGTGCACAAGGATTGCTCCCCGCCGGATGCGGCTGCGGACGAAAGTTAATGAGCCTTGGGCTCTCGCGCAGCTCCCAACGCTGCACACACGCCATGCCCACATGGCCCATGGCACTACACTTGCTGGCGTTATTAATACGCCTCGATCTGAACAGAGCTGTAGTTATTACACCATCGCTCTCGGGTATATGGTGATGGTTTTGTGGAGCGTTTGCAATATGGAGCGAGTGCAGAACGATGAGGGCCATGGCGGACCTCTGAACCCTCTAGACGATGTTTGTTCGCCCGGATGTGCCAATTCCAGCTGCAAGACGCAGACAGGACGCCGCTGCAGCATTCTCGCCTGTCTGGAGACCATCCCGGGCGTTCATTTCTCCAACAGCCCCTTTTGCCGTGCTTCGGCCTCAATTGGAGCTACAACAGTGCTCATTGCAGGTAATTTGGCTCCCTCTGGTCTCAATTTGCATTCTCGGGACAATTTCTCCTCGAGCAATCGTATTTCTGGTTATATTGCTTCTCCGTCTGGTTGGCATCACCCTGGTGGCCTCCTCACCATTTCTCAAGCTCCTCACCCTCTCTTTGGCAGTCCTCGCACGCGCCACCTTTCGTTAGCCATGCCACGCCTCAGGCAGCGCATGCGCTGCAGAAGGGGCACGAGTCGAGGTCTTGCTCATGAAAATCCTCCTTCCCCGCTCTCTGAACTCAGCTCGTCCTCTGAGGATGACGCTAACACGCCCCCGCCTGCCTCTCGCGGTGGTGGAGGAAGAGGCAGGGGCAGAGGACGACGTGCTGTGAATTATGTTCATGCAGGCAGAAGTCGAGGCCGCGTTCGTGCTACGAGTTCTGGTGATTTCCCCTGTCAGCCCCCTCCCGCCTCTGAGCCTCCTGGTCTTGGCCGTCCTCCTGAAGCTCTTGCTCATTCCAGTCAGCCACCCTCCGACTTCTCTGTCCCTCCCAGTCAGCCCAATCCACGGGATAGTCGCTTTAGGGGCTCTACTATCAGACAAACTACTCAGAATGCTGAGCTCCGATTCCACTGCACCTCCTTCGACTCCATAATCACCGCCTTCATCTCTGTCTCTCTCCGTGAGGAAATCCCGCACTGCTCCACCCCCTCCCCTCCCATTGACCATCGCCCCTCTCCCCCTCCTCTCACGGAGCTGCGTTCTGAAGCTGACAACAAAGATTTGAAGACTGACAGCCATGCAGGAAAGGAGGACAGTAGCGAAAAGAATGAATATGCATGCAGGATTGAAGAGGAACCAATGTCTTCTGAGCACGAGGGCTAAATCCCCTGGCTCATTCACTTCTGGTGTTTTTGAGTTTTGCTGTTTCAATTGCTCCACTGATGAGCAGTATGATGTTTCTAGCTTTTATATTGCTGTTTACATTTTATGTATAAACCTCTGGCCGGTTTCCCTTCTAAGGGCGGCCCAGTACATTATGCTTAATGGGTCGGTTTCCCACTCTGGGCGGCCCAAAACAATCAAGAACAGTGCTGATAATCAGTCCCAGCTAGCTGGCTCACACAGCAGCAGCGAGGGTAGTTTTGTAACAATATTTTTATAAATTAATAGATTTAGTCTTATTTAGAAAAAAAAAAAAACGATGGGGTTAGTTGGAATTTCAATGTCCTGGGGCTGTAACTTTGGTATACGATCTTCGTTTGGCATGCATGATAGTCTGTTAGAAAGGTTTATTTGAGGATAAAAACTTTCACTTGCAAAGATTGACCTTTGATTTAATTTTTCCCGTTTCCCCAAAAAGCGTCATTTAAGGCTTGCAAACGAATCCAAAATTTCAGGTCCTGAAAACTGCCAAAAATATAAAATTGTCGAAATAGGAAATTGTGCTAAAAAATAGGAAATTGATAGAAAATAATGTTGGGAATCCAAGTGGAATAAGCGAGCGACCACCAATATCCACCTGTATCAGAACTACTAGACATACTCTTGGGTTATAATGACAATAATTTGGTTTGATCCCAACTAATCTAAAAACTATCCTGAATATTCCACTAGACAATTCATCACAACGGATCTGAATAAAATTATACTTGAAATATGAAATCTATATTCTAGGGGTTATATTTACTTAGATTTATGGATTTATTAAGTAATTGTTTTCAAGCATGCAATATATAAAATGAAAAAAATGGAGAACATACACAAATATAATTACTCACAACCATAATGTAATAATATATGACTTAATGTTAGGTCCCTATATTACTAGTGTACTTCCTTATTGTTGTTAGTGTAACCCCCTTATTGTTATTTTTGTACCCATGTAGCCCCCATGTGTGTGTGTGCCCCATAAAATATATTGTTATTGTTGTGCCCTTACATTATTATTTTTAGGTCGTCTAGGATTATATTGTGACCCCATGGACTCCTATAAATAGAAAGGAGGTTTTTTCAATTGTGTAATCCAAGAATTTTTTATTTATGTAATGTAAAATATGTTTCCCCCTCGAAGTAGCTGATTTCTAAGGCGTTGATCTCTCTTTTCTTCTATTTTTGGAGCTGGTTTCATAACATTTGGTATTATAGCTTTGGATTCTAGGGTTTCGCTGCTTCAAACAAGTCATCGTGGAATTTTCGCTATAATTTTTTTTCTATGAAGGTTCAGAAGCTAAAAAAAACCCATTTGTGAAAAAATCCCGAGGAACTTCGTATAAAATTTTTAGATCTTGGTTCGTAATATTTGTAGAGATATGATCTGTGGAAGTTGGGGTTTTTGCAGGCTCCCAAATTTCATCTCAAAAAGGTGACCTTGGGAAAATCGTCATAACTCTCTCTCTAAGCATCAAATTGGAATTTTGTAAAAACTGGAAAAAATTACACAGAATGTAGTTTCCTGAATATCAATTTCAGAGCCAAGGGAGGAAACAGTGACAACTGGCACGTCGTACAAGTTCTCACTATGGAACCAATCCATAATTAGGTCATTGTGGGAGATTGGGCATAATTTTGTCTTGAAGAATCCAAATCATGTCAGACCTGTGGCATTGGAAAGAAGATTCAGAGGGCTACTAAAGGACTGAAGATTAAATCTCGGGGATCCGAAATTACAAAGATACACCAATTTCAATATCAAGCTCCTCAAAAGCAAGAAAAAGGTGTTTTTTTTCTTTCAAATTGCATAAGTCTCATTTGAAAAATCAGTTTGAAGTGATTCCAAGGGAATATTGAAGCATAGATATTAGTATTGGGTTCTAAAATCCCCCCTAAAAATAATTCAACACCCATTAAACCCTCAAAAGTCTCTACTATGACTCACGAAGAGGAAGAAGTGCAACATGATATATCAAAATCACACGAGGCTCAAGTGCAACAACTTTCACTCTTGCAAAGAGCAACAAAAAGTGAAATGGTAGTTTTGAAGAAAGGTGTGGAAGCTAAGATGGATGGGTTGAAGAAAGGCATGCAAGCTAATATGGATGGTTTGAAGAAATGCGTGGAAGCTAACATGGATGGTTTAAACAAAGGCGTGGAATCTAATATGGATGGTTTGAAGAAAGGCATGGAAGCTAAGATGGATGGTTTGAAGAATGTCATGGAAGCTAAGATGGATAACATGGAAGAAAAAATGAAAGACAACATGGAAGACATGAAGAATGATCTAAAAGAAGACATGGAAGGTTTTACAAAATTGATACAAGAAATGATTCCTAATGGCGAAAAGGAAGTAGAGGAAACTCATGATGAGAACAAAATAAATGTTAATCATGATTTCATAAACTCTAATGTTGGATTGAAGACCCACCATATTCCAAAGATCGATATGAGGAATTTTTATGGCAAGGATCCCATAACATGGATACTACAGATGGAGAAATATTTTGATCTCCATAATGTTCAAAACACACAAAAGGTACGCATTGAAACTTTATATTTAGAAAAAAATACATTTGTATGGTATTGATGGATTTTCTCCCGTAAATTTTTTTTCACTTGGTAAATTTTTATGGAGAAAATGATAGCACATTATGAGGATAGAAAGAGCAACACATTCTTTAGCCAATTGATAAATCTCAAACAAAAGGGTTCAATGGTGGAGCACATTTAGGACTTATAAAAATTGAATATAAGGGTAACTGATATTCCAGAGGAACACATGATTGATGTCTTCATAGGGACTTTAAAGGATAAAATCCAACATGAGGTTCGCCTTTGGGAACCTGATTCATTGGAGAAGGCATTCAGGTTGGCAAGAAAAAATGAATGTAAAATTATGGTGACAAGGAAGCCTACCACTCACATCTATAAAGATGGAAGTGTTGCTACTCCTAAAGTTCCACAAAATACAAGGTTGTCACCACAAAAATTGGAAGAAAAAAGAGCAAAAGGGCTTTGCTACAGTTATGATAGCAAATACACTAAAGGTCATAAGTGTGCTGAGAAGAAATTATTTTACATGAACAAGAAACTTCAAAAGAAGAGGATATACACCAGGAACCAACCCTAGAGAAAGAATAAATGAGTCCGACCATATCCTGTAAGCATTGGTAGGAATTTCCACTCTTAAAGCGCTCAAGATAGAAGGACACATTAAGAAGAAAAAGGTAATAGTGTTGATTGATTCGTGTAGTACCCATAATTTTATTCATTTTAAGGTAGCCAAGGAATTGAATTGCTTTATATACCAAACACCAGAGTGTCAAGTGATGGTTGCAATTGGAGGAACTATAAATTAATTTGGAAAATGCCATAATATTAAGCTAACCATGGGGGAATATCTATTGAATAGTCCAATGCTTTCCATTCCAATGGGAGGCGCTGATGTTGTACTAGGAGTACAATGGTTACAATCTTTGGGGACGGTAGCTTTTAATTTTCAAGAAAGATAATAAGCTCTAATGTCATGAAAAAGCTTCTGAAGAAAGAACAACGAGGCATAATTTCACAATTATGCTCACTAGAAGTTCCAACATCAAAATCATATATTTCTCGAGATCTCCAAAAAGCCTTGGACAATCATTCCAAGGTTATTGAAACTCCCAAAGGACTCCCACCTATTCGTGATCATGATCATGCATTTCATTTGATTCTAGGGAGTGTTCCTCCGAACGTTAGGCCTTACACATATCCTTATGTCCAAAAGAGTGAAATTAAACATATGATTGCAGAAATGTTAGAGGTTGGAATAATTCAACCTAGTTAAAGTTATTTCTCTGCTCCAGTAGTATTGGTGCACAAGAAGGATGGATCATGGCGCATGTGTCCAGATTCTAGGAAGCTCAATAAGCTCACTATTAAGGATAAATTTCCCATTCTTGTGATTGATGAATTATTGGATGAATTACATGGAGCAATTTATTTTAACAAGTTGGATCTTCATTTAGGATATCATCAAATTAAAATGAAGACTGAGGATATTCCGAAAACAATATTTCAAACTCATGAGGGTCATTATGAATTTTTGTTCATGACTTTTGGCCTTACCAATGCACCTTCTACATTTCAAGGGTTGATGAATTCCATTTTCAAACCCTTTCTTAGAAAATTTATGTTAGTATTTTTTGATGATATACTAATCTACAATAGGTCTTGGAATGATCATGTTCAACATGTTGACATGGTGCTCAAACTATTGGAGGAGAAAAAATTATATACAAAACCTCCAAATGTTTCTTTGGAGTACAAGATGTGGAATATTTGGGTCATATTTTATCTCAGGAGGCTGTTAAGGTAGACCCTAACAAAATTAAAGCCATTAAGGAATGGAAAGTCCCCACAACCATAAAGTAGTTGCGAGGATTTATTGGGCTAACAGGGTATTATTGCAGGTTTGTTAAGAATAATAGGAGAATAACAACACCTCTAACAAAATTATTGAAGAAAGATGCATTTTCATGGACTCCTGAAACAACTAAGGCCTTTGAACATCTTAAAGAGGCAATGTGCCTAGCACCAGTCTTAGGTACACGAGACTTCAAAAAAACCTTTATTGTGGAATGTGATGCCTCAGGAAATGGAATTGGTCTTGTTTTAATGCAAGAAGGAAGATCCATTTCTTTTGAAATTCGTCCAATAAAAGGAAAGTATTTAGAGAAAGCTATTTATGAGAAGGAAATGTTAGCAATACTACATGCACTAAAGAAATGGTGACATTACTTAATGGGAAGACACTTCAGGGTAAAAAATGATCATGATAGTCTTAAATACTTTTTGGAACAAAGAATATCTTCAGAAGAGGAGAAAAAATGGGTCACAAAGTTGTAGGGTTATGACTTTGAAATCATCTACAAAAAATGGAATTAAATATTGTTGCAGATGCACTCTCAAGAAAAGATGAAGAGGTGGAATAATTTCTTTGTGCCATTTCTATTATCCAACCAGATTGGATAACCAAAGCAAGGGATGAATGGAAGAATGACGAAGAAGCGTGGAGACTCATTCAAAAGCTGCAACAAGATCGTAGTACATTTGATACATTTAGTTGGAAAAATGATTCCTTATGGTACAAAGATCGCTTATATCTTTGTAATAATTCCCAATTAAAACAAAATATTCTTTTGGAATTGCACACCTCCCCCTTAGGAGGATGCTTAGGATTTTTAAAACTTACCACAGGGTGAAGACATATTTTTTTTGGGATTGCCTAAAATATAATATTCAAAATTTTGTGGCAGAATGTTTGGTTTTCCAGCAAAATAAAGTTGAGACAATTAAGATCCTGAGTTTGCTACAACCTTTATCCATTCCAAGTAAACATTGGGAGGAGGTTTCAATGGATTTTATCACAAGTTTAACTAAGTTTGAAGGAAAGAGTGTCATCATGGTGGTAGTTGATAGACTTACCAAGTATGCACACTTTTGTGCATTATCTCATCCATTTAAAGCAAGTACAATTGCTACTACATTTATGGAAACAATTCAAAAGCTACATGGAAACCCAAAGATTATTGTGAGCGACAGAGATCCCATTTTTATTGGAAATTTTTGGACGGAATTATTTTCTTGTTTGGGTACTCAACTAGCTCATAGCTCATCTTATCATACTCAATCCGATGGGTAAACTGAGATAGTGAACAAATTTTTGGAAGCATATTTTCGTAGTTTTGTATATGATAAACAAACACAATGGGTCAAGTGGTTACCTTTGGCTAAATGGTGGTATAACACTTCCTTCCATACTTTAGCAAAAATTACCCCATTTATGGCACTTTATGGATATCATCCATCGTCCATCACATCATATTTAAGATAAAATATTAAGGTTCATGCAGTCAAAGATCACATCGAGCATCAACAACAAGTTCTCCAACTCTTTAAGGAGAACATAAATTTGGCACAAAATTGAATGAAACAATACGTAGATCAACATCGAAATGAGAGAAGTTTTTATGTAGGAGATTGAGTATTTTTACAGCTACAACCATACAAACAAATGTCCCTCAAGCAAGCTAAGAAGGATAATAAATTATTGCCAAAGTGCTATGGTCCTTACAAGGTGTTGCAAAATATTGGTACTATGGCATGCAAATTGGAGCTTGCTGCTTCTTCTCGAGTGCACCCAATTTTCCATGTTTCATTCTTAAAGAAGGTTATAGGTGGCAAAATTTTAGTTCAAACAATATTTCCAGAACTTGATGAGGAAGGAAAAATCATATTGGAACTTGAAGTAGTCACAGAAACAAGAATTCGACAGCTACGAAATCGATCAATTTCAAAGTATCTCATCAAGTGGAAGAAATTACCCACTGAAGATTCCACATGGGAGGATGTGAATTTTATACAGAAGCATCGAAAGCTACTCAAGCATTGAGGAAAACACTTTTTTGAAGGAGAGGGGCATGTTAGGTCCCTATATCCATTATTTTTGTTAGTGTAGCCCCCTTATTGTTAGTGTTGTATGCATATAGCCCTCATATTGTTATTATTGTGCCCCATAAAAGCCAATATTGTTATTTTTGTGCCCTTACATTATTATTGTTAGGTCGGCTAGGATTATATTGTGACCCCATGGACTCCTATATATAGAAATGAGGTTTTGTCATTTGTGTCATCCAAGAATTGTTCATTTATGCAATGTAAAGGAGGTTTCCCCCTTGAAGTAGCTGATTTATAAGGCATTGATCTCTCTTTTCCTCTATTTTTGGAGCTGGTTTCATAACACGTAAGAAACCTTTTCGAGAGAAGACCCAGTTGGAAGGTGAGGCTACTCTTCTCTCTCTTTCTTAGAATGGAAATGGATGAAAGTACAAAGGAGTGAGGCTTATGGCCAATGGGATTCTACAATACATAGACCCTCCCCGTTTTCTCTCTTTATATATACACTCTCAGTTGCTCTACTCACCTATAGAACAAAATGCATTCAAATAGAATGAAACCCCTTTCCCTCCTAATGTCCCAATTATAACACAACCCAATAGCCTAGTAGTGATTAGTTTGACTCTTTAAACTCTTAATTGGAATTATAATATTGAATATTTTAGAGTCTTATCAATCATTATCACGTGGCTAGCCCATTTTCCATAAATAATTGGGGTCGACATGCCATCCTCTTGAATCATGGTGGTCAAAATAAGAAGGTCAACTTCCAGGTGGCATAAGTTTTGCATATGGACTCCAATTGAGGCGATTCATGCGTCGTTGGAAAGGCATCTGCGTGTAGAATAATGTTAGGAGGTTTCGCACTTAAGCGGTGAAGTTTTACCATAAAAAGTATTTTTTTATGCTTCAAACTGCTTCTGAAATGTTTTAGACCTTAATTTGCCAAACTGTGACCTAGTGGTAAAAATGGTCATGCGAGTTGATTCCTCTAATTTTTCCATTCTATAAAGCATCAAGATGGATGAAAAATACTATATGGATCCAATATGGATCACCAACCATATTACTATAACGAATCATTGATTTCCCTTGGTTATATATAAAAAAGATAATATAACATATACAATTTGTTAATCAACTTGCATGGTGTGATTATGGTTCTTCATTTTAAATGTTTGAAATAAGTACATTATTTTATATTTTTAATAAATATTTAAAAAATGTTAATATTGTTGATGGAAATTTTGTTTATAAATAAGGTTAACCGAGTTGTTTATGATTGGTTAAGACTTTGTCTTCATTAAACATAATGAAGCAAGGTAATTACACAAAACCAAGGAATTTTGCTATGGTAAAAGTCCACTCCCTTGTGAACCACTTCTAAGTCATTTTATATGGTATGATTTTTTGAAAGCATAATGTAACTAATAGAAATTTTGGCCCCTTATAGAGCATTTTTTCAGTCAATTTTCCCAAAATCCGATAGATATTTATTATAATCACAAGTGTTGAGTTGTGTAATATGTTGAATCCAGGTGCCCAAGGGATTCTTTAGGGTGTTTTATCCATTCAAAAATGCATTTTAAACAACAAGAAATAACAATCTTACACAAAAATGCATTATCAATTTCAGTGGAAAAGGTAAAAAAACGTCTATTAGTTAGGCTGTGCATTTTTTTTAAATAACAATAATTAATAAACCTACATTCATAAATAAAAATTAAATTATAACAAATTTTGTCACCTTCAAAATTGAGATACATCTTAAACCATGACCTATCAAGCACGAGCACCGAGAGGGATCAATTTTTTTAATGTGAATTATTTTATCGCTTAAGTCCATGTCATGTATTAACATCTTCATATTAAATAATTTTAAAAATTACATCTTAAGAAATTTGATCCTTTTGGGTGCTTGATGGATCCATGTATAAGATTGATCTATGTTGGTTTTCGTTTTTAAATATTGTCGAGAACATATGTACATACATTTTTTTTTGTTTAATTATTTTGTTGGTCATATAGATGTGTGCATACATAGTTATACTTTTTTTGTCACGTGATCTTAAGTGACAACATCCCCATATTAGGTTGTAAATTGTTGCAACAAATGATGAATATACATATTTTTTTGCTCTTTATAAAATAAAAAAAAATTATTTTTCAAATTTCATTAATAGCCAACATAAATAAGCATTCATTGTCCCACTGCTGGTTTAACAACTGAGTTATGATAGGTTTTCCCACTATTTAAAAGATAAGCATTCATTGTTTTTCTTATTAAAAACTAATTAAGTAAACTTTTTCATATTAAAAAAAATATACTTTATTATTATTATTATTGACATATGGTAAAATTAACTATATTTTTTATTTTTTATTTTAACTTATCAACATAAATTTAAATTTACTTTAAAGTCAACATTTATTTTTTCAGTCTAATAACCACTTGTATTTTGTTTAAATAAACATTTATTATTATTATCACTCACATATGGTATAATTAACAATTTATTTATTTTTTCTAATTATAATTTTATTTTTCATTTTTTACCATGGTGAATTAGTAACTCATTGGAGTAATTTAGGTGAGACCCAATAAACCAAGTGGCTTCCACTATAACAACAAGAGTAATTCAAATAGCCCATAAACCAGATATACCATGAATTTATGACTTAGTAAGAACCGAGACTCCATAAGGATGGGGGGCCCTACTCGAGCCTTACCACAACAAGCCAAAGATGTCTCCACATTGAAACCGTGGGAGGGGATAACATCCCATTGTGCCAACCACTTAGTCGTCGCATGAGGAGGAATTTCTAATTATAATTTAAAAACATAAGAGGTGACAAGTGTGGGGGTTTCATTTTAAGCCACAGAGGACAAGATGAAATATCATACTCTCGAAGCTTGGGCATAACCTCAAATAACCAAGTGGATTGATATGCCTCATGGAAAAGAATGAAGCTCTCGAAAAATATTCTAGTACACTAATTAATTATATTATAATTGGGAATTCAAAAAATATTATCTGGCATCTAAACTTATGCTCCAACCCATTAACTTGAAGTTAAAACTCATTCAAAAAAGGATTAATTTCAACTTAAGCATAGTTTCAAACCCCTACATGTTCTCCTTGAGCTAAACACCACAAAAAATGGATAAGAAAATCAAGCAATAAGGAGACCCCCTAGGACCTTTTGGGTGAGCAGTTCCACTTAAAGCTACCCAATTCCATTCTTTTACAAGGCAAGACACGCAGGGTTGGTTGGTTGTGAAAGAAATCTGATGAGGGTCTTCACACATGGAATGACCCCGAAAAAAAATATATGTGGAGCTACCGGTTCATTAATGGGCGGGGACAGTATATGCCACTCGTCTAATTTAACCAAGTACATTATCAGATGGGTGGAATATACTTCCCCCACCCATTAATGAATTGATAACTCCACATATATCGTTCGCCAATGACCTCCCCCCTTCCTAGCGATGTTAAACACAAGTTTCCACCCTTCACTTGTGTGGATAGTATGGGGTGGTAGTGACGATACACTCAAGAGTCTCGACATGACAAGAGAGTTAATTCATGCATGGGAATTATGGAGTTGTAAGTTTTATGAGCAAAAACCAATATATATGGAGATAACTCTCCATTAATGGGTGGGGGCAGTATATGCCACCTATACGATAATGTACTTGGTTAAATAGGATGGGTGACATATACCGCCACCATTCATTAATGGAGCGATAACTCCATATATATTGGTTGCCTTTGCGAGCATGGTAAATCCCATTTCGAAATCATGAATTTTGTTGGGTTGATGTGGTTCATTCGTGTAGGCACAATGATACTATACGATAGTTTGCATGTTTTAATAGGAGCACTAAATTAGGTATGAATGGGGAATCCTTGACCAAATCCATTTCCAATGGTGTTTTTTTGTGATGTTGTCTGGGAAATTACGGTACATTCTATGATGTGTACCCAACACACTAGTCAAAATAGGTGATGATAGCAGGTGAAGGAACACACTTGCATACAACAAAATGAATGGAGGCTTATGAGGGAAACACGAAAAAAGAGGTGGAAGCATGAGATGTAGTGGTTTTTTAGCTTCATGAGAGTAGATAACACTTAGTTTGCACATAAACCAATTAGTAGTGGCATTCATGTCCACAATGGCGAACTTGGCCAAGCACATAATATTGATTTCAAGCATGTGAATGAAATAGACAATTTGGGAAGGAAAATAGAGGAAATGCAATTAAAAGAGTCTTAGCCTTCCATGTCTATAACTCCTTCGACATCTTCAGCCAATTCGACCTACTCACCTCTTGTGGCACAAATTAACCTTGACATCCCAATGCCCTTTCTCATTGCAAAGGAAGTTTTATCTAGAAGTAATGTAGCCCAATAAATGCCATGAGTGTCAAATGTTGTAAATATGGAGATTCTTTCTATAGAAATTATACATATATACCTCCATGGATTCTTGTTTTTTTCAACTAGTTAGGGGAAAATGCCAATAACAGGCCATTTGTAGGAAATTATATAAAAACATTAGCTCCGATAATACTATATTGTAATATTGTTATGTGCACACATAATTTTTGTTAGTATAATAATAATAATCCAATTTTAAGGTCACAACCAAGCCAAATACTAAATGGTATATCATAACCCATTTTTGTGCAACAAAGGGCCCATGTCCACACAAAGATTTCACTGTTAAAGTCTATGAAGGCATACATACTCTACTCCCTTCTGTATTTGAACGTGTGACTTCTTAAGAAGAAGCACATGCTACCATTAAGCCCAATCAAACTATACAATCAACTAATTAATATTAAAAAAAACATTATTTAAAAAAACATTTTTTAATTTAACATTATTTAACACTAAATCACAACATTTTCCATTTGATATAATGGCACTAATTTTTATTTTTTATTATTTTATTATATTTATATATATATATTAATGTAAAAAAATAAATAAATATAAAGTTATTTATTAATTTAAAATAATAATAATAAAAAATTAAGTAAGGATGCGACAGTCGCATAAAACATACCTATGAATTCCCATATTCCTATTATTGGCACCTGGAACCCTCACAATAGCAACACAAAACCAAACCTAAGCATGTATTCAAGGTGTGAGTGGGTGGTTTTGAACTATTATTACACAGTAGTGTCGATGCTTGCAAAGAAGAACGTGTGTTGTTGTAAGTTGTAATAGCACCTTGAATTAGATTTGTTGCATGCTTACACTCTTGGAATTGTCGGGAAACATTTTGAAGGTATTTTCGAAGTAAAAAAAGTAAATCGCGTAAAAGGAGTTAACGACGTCTCACAGGAACGAGGGAGCAGATATCTGGTTGTATTACCTGGACTGTGAAATCTAACGAAAAGCTGCAGTCAATTGGCAAGGGATCGAATTTGACTTAGAATCCACGGATTCGACTTTATATTTTGAGCCTAGCAAAGGGTTTCAACCTTTTTGTTACACATCTTTCGTTCAAAACCAGTAAAGTGAAAAAAGGGGTTTTCTTCAGCTTAAGGATATTTATTGTGTGGGTTTATCTTAAAATGGAAAAGCAAATCAATTGTAAATATTAAAAATAGAAATAAAATCTTAGGTTTTGTGGAAACAAATTATTTGGGTTAAGTAAAAATTATTTTAAGAGAAAAAACAGAGAAGTGGATTTGGGAAATGTAAAGTAATATCAGGGAATTTTAAGGTGCAGGTTTGCTAGCAACAAAGAATAAGAAAACAATTTTAGAAAAAGAAAATAAAAAAGAACAATAAAAATAAAGAAGAGTCAACCATTTACAGTGCCACATCTACACCTCTTACTTGGTCATCAGATCTCTATGTCCAAGAACTGATGAAGGCCAAGATAAGGCTGGAGATTTTGGAAGCCAAACAACATGAAAGAAATAGCAAAATTTCAGAGATTTGCAAATCAATGTTTAATGGAAGGTAATAGATTTTTAAAAGAACAGGTAACAATGTTACAAGAGGCTCTAGATACATGAAAACAAGAATGACAAAGCATGAAGACAAAGGCTCTAGATACAGGAAAATAAGAATGACAAAGCATGAAGACAACAAGGCAAACCATGAAAGAATCAATAGCAACAAACAAATATGTGACAATTTCTAAAGCAACTCACGTAGATACACAAGTATCTCAACAAACAAACCTTTCAAAAGAGAAGGAAAAAAAGAACAATAGGAAAGGATCAAATCTCTTTTCAACTTAGATTTATTTTAATTTCTAGTGTAAAAGGATCAACTCTCTTTTCATTTTAAAAGAGGTTTGCATCTTTTAATCTCATTTGGCGCTTGGTGTATACGGAGTTAAGATGCATCTAGGCTAGTTTAATTATTAATTATAATTATAATTATTTATTTTTAATTTAATTTAATTATTAATTATTAATTATTCTTTTAATGTTAAATAAAGTATTACAACATCTCTACCATATTGGGGTGGAGAGTGCCTGAATGAAAGCAATTTTCATGTATAATTTGCATACAAATTATCATTGAAGCAACATCAAAATCATTTGTGAATTCGAAATAATGAATTTAATAATTTTAAATATAAATGAAGCAACATCAAAACCATTTGTGAATTCCAAATAATGAATTTAATAGATTTTTAAAATATAGAATCAACGCATCCTTTTTAAAGAGGTTTACCAAACTCTTTTTGTCTATCATGTTAATAAATAAGATTTAGAAAAAAACATATTTTCAACACCAACTAAAATTGTATCATTAAATTTTTGACATCGATAATATATATATATATGGATTTTTTTATTTTTTCTCAGAAAATTTAGTTCGAGGAAAACTTGACCATTAGCCACAATAGTAAATTGTAAATTTAAGAGACTCAACTAGATTTAACGCTATGACCAAAGGCCTTCCCATTATTAATCGTGCAACAAAGAAGATCAATCAATGCTCATATGCAAAAGTTATGCCTCTTGGAAATTGACCTTTAGTTTGATGACCATGATTTTAGAGGATGCCACAATAAGTCATGTTTCTCACGCAAAAGGAGTTAGCCCCATGTGGACTATGAAAAAGACTCTAGAAGGGTCAATGTTGTAGCTCTAGTTGAGAGTTGAAGGAGTCAAATTTGACCCCTAGTTGGCTATCATGTTATCTTAAAATTGGATCATTACGAGGAGTAGGGGGTTCCATTATATGCTATTGTATCTTGTTCCATAACAAAGCAAAGTAATTGGGATTTGGACTTAAAGAGCATATTAGAGGGGATAGTGTTTTGTAGTGGTCCATTAGGCCACACGTATTAGGCAGATCCATAAAGAGTGTCTTATCCTTTGTACTTGTATTATTTCCATACTAAAGAAAAGAGAACAAAGCAACCTCACTTCTAGTTAGGTTTTCTCACATAAGGGATTCAAAGACCAAATATTTTTGTTCACTGTAGATGGTGTGTGATTGTATTTGTTGTTCTTTATTTTCTGCATTTTATCCATTTTAAACATAAGGAAACTAGTAATTGGGAAATCTTGAATCTAAATAAATTTAACCTTCATTGTATAGATTTCAGTTTATTTTATCAAATATGTTGTGATAAAATATCTAGTGGAATATCATGACGATTTACAAATCATATTCATATTAGAGCAGGTTTCTTTGGGGAATCTCATGGGAATGCAGGGGATGGAAAAACCCGTTTAAACATAAATTCATAGAACCCTACCCATAGCCAACAAGTTTATGAACAATAACCCTCATAATTGTTGCGTGCAGGAATTACACTTAAGTAAAAATCCTCAACACCTAAATTGTCAACCCGGGGGATTCGTAAACTTAGAGATGAAGCACAGGCAATGCCAGAGATGGTATGAATATTTCTAATATCAACTCCTACTTTTTAAAAGAAGAATTGCAGAATCAAACTTTAGAGAAAAAAAGGGAACTCGAACCATCAAAACAATATGAGGCTAGAACAAGAAGAAATGTACTTACAAAAGAGATTCAGAAATAAAGAGGAGCAATCACTCTAGCTAAATATTGATTAGCTATTGAGAATGTGTTTCCTTCAGCAAAGACACCTTAGCAGTTTTCAACAAATGGGCCCCTTCAATCCTACGTATGTAAAGATATCCTTCTTGCGAAAATCGATCTTGCACTAGTGCAGGAACAACGATTTATGCAGAAAGTGTAAAGTAATGTCTTTACTAAAAATGCTTTTCTTCGTGCAAGGGATTTGAACTTTCTCAAGTCCGCAGCACTCAGATCCAATACCAAGAAACTAGTTCTTGTACTCGATCAGAGCTTCTTACACTTTAACTTTTGATGATTTATTACTGTAGTGTTATAAAACCAAATCATATATCAACAAAGATGAATATCTGTAGTCTTTTTTAATTAAAATGTAACTGAAAGCAAGAAAGCTGTTAGAAGTAAACTAGAAAGGCTTGCTGCATCATATTATCTAGCGCTGGTGCAAGAATGCTTCTGATTTTCACCAGGGAGAAACCAAACCAACATGCAAGTAGCAAGTAGCACACTAACATGCAATCAAAAGTGTGAAACTAAATCCGTGTAGAGGAAATAAACCAAATCGTGCAGAAAGTGAATAGCATGCCAACGTGCATTGGGACAGGTAACTCCTCTTGCTTGAACCAGGCAAGGAAAATAAATCAACCGTGTAGAAATTAACTTAACTACTTCACGCAGTAGATCTGCTTCCACTCAAACAAAAATTCAAATGCTGTAAATTAAATCACACTTGACAGTTTAAAACATAAATTACAAGAACAATAAGGAGGGAGAACATGTTGGGTTGGTTGGGCCCTTAGCCAACCAGCGCATTTCCCTTTCAAACGAAAACACTACTCAGTATCAACTCATCAAATGTTTAAGCCAAATGATGAAATGTACGAAGCGTGAGGCGAAGCTCTTCTTATTAGATCCTTAAAGAAATTACATGCGCGATTACATATCCAGCCCAGATTTGGGCGATAACACAAGACAGACCTATTACCACCTTGATGGTTCTATTCTCTGATCTATTCAATTCTAAAAAACATTGAACATCTTGTCCTATTTACATTTATGCTTATATAGATCCTTTTGGCCACAGGCCAAAAGGATCGTTTAACCATTACATAGCCAATTATAGATTTTGTTATAACAAATTACATAACTGGTTGCAGAATAAGCTTTCGGCCTTCAAAATTAAATCGATTTTAACATAATAGGCCACAGCTATCTCCAACTATTTGTCTCTCTTAAGTCCGATCTCAGCTACTCTAGATTTAACTGCTATCATAGCTGGGACTTGGATGCCTTCGGATATGTATTCTTTGATCATAGCTAAGGCAGTACAAAACAGGCAGCAACCCAAGTGATCCAGATTCGCTGCCAAGATTCACGACACTGGTGCTGGTGTGAGATTTGTTCTGCACTAAAAATCAATGGTCAAGATAAGTGTTTATCTATTAAATAGCATAGGAGGTAACAATAAGTTACAAAAGTAATTCTAAGTAAGAAATCACGTAATAGATAGTTAATAAATGCCAAGTTGAGTTAAAAATGTAAAATATGAAGTTAATGCAAAATGTGTCATCGTTCTCGCACTAGTGTAGGATGAGGGCACATAAGATAGGTAAAACAAGGTAAATGATTACAATTTGGGAAGGGAAGAATGGTAAAAAAGAATGCAATTTAGGGGACTAACATCCTCCCATCCCTAAACTGTTGTGTGTCCTCACAAAATTTTTTTACCTCTGCAAAAAACAAAAATTTTTGAATACTCCAACTCAGTCCTGTTCCAGCATGTTGTCCTCAGGCTGCACTATTTCAGGCTTCTTCCTCTTGATGTGCCTTAACTTCTTTGAAACCTTTTTCAACCCCCTGAAACAACATCCAACTCAATATTTCCAAACTTTAACCTCACCTTTATTTTTTTTGAGCTCTGCCATCAATTATCCTCTGCTTTGTTCCTTCTCCTCTTGTGCTTTGGTCACAAGCTGTTCCAAGTTTTTTTCTTAGAGTTCTAATCCTGCTATGCGGGAAATAAGAGTCACCAATTCTTTTCCTTTCTCTATCTCAGTAGAGGCAGTCACTGGCTCTGGAACTTCTATATCTACCATGTTCGCATCAAGGAACTCTTCTACCTGCAGTCCTTATTTTTCCAATTCCTCTTTCTTAGGTTCTTCTTTTGGTTCATCTTCATCTGGTTCCTCGTCTATTTTTTCTTCCTCATGTTCCTATTCTTCCTCTGGTTCCTCTTCTTTCGGTTCCTCTTCTTTAAGTTCTTCTTCCTCTGGTTCTTCTTCCTCAGGTGCTTCCGCATTGTCCTTTCCTTCAGCTCCTCCTTCAGTTTCTGGTTCTTCTTCTCGGGCCACAGCTTCTTCTTGTATCAGTGCAGGATGGGGTTCCATACCCTGTGGGGGTTGTGGTTATTTTCCTACATCCAAAACTTTCCTCTTTTTTTGGGGCTTTATGATAAGATTTTCCAGTGGAATATCATCCCCAATTTGTGCAATATTTGACGCATCTGCAAGAACTGATAGCCTGTCGTGTTCAGAGGCCTGTGCCTGTGTAGAAGGTGTTTCTTCATCAAGTGCGCTGAATGTTTCCTTAGTGTAAGATGAAGCCTTCCCTTCTGTCGATTTCTTTGTCTGCTTCATTTTCGCACTACTGCGAGAAGGAATTTCCTTTCTGCTTCCATTTAGGCCCTTGTTTATACTAGGGGCCTATGTCTTTTCTTCCTCGTCCGACTTCCCATGTAGCTATTTTAACAACTCTTCCCATGTCATACCTTTAATTTCTAGCTGTTTTAAGACCATGTTTTTTATCAGGCTGTGATGGTATAATCGTGCATTGGCCTGGTCCTCCCTTCCATCCTGTACACTTCTAGCCATTTTCTCCAAGATTTTGAGCAAAAAGTAGGGGAAGTTCATCCTCAAATGAATGTGTCGGCCTCCTTCTCAAGCTTAAAAATTGATCCAGGTGGATATCGGTGGCCACCCACCTATTCCATTTGGACCAGCACCATCAATTCTTGCAGATTTTCACATTCAGCACAACTTACTATTTTTAGCAGGTTTTCGGGTCCTCCACTCTCGAAGCCGTTTTGGGGGCTTAATGATCTAGGTGGATATTGGTGGCCACCCACCTATTCCATTTGAACCCCCATCTTCAGTTCTTTCAATTTTCAAGTTGCAACAAAACTTACTATTTTTAGCAGTTTTTCGGGTCCTGAACTTCCGGAGCCGTTTGAGGCCCTAAACGACATTTTTTGGGAAAACGGAGAGCAACATGGGTCCATGAACCGATGTTGCTCATTAAAAAATTTAAGTCCTCGGATAGATCTTTCTAACAAGCTATTGGGCGCATCAAATGGAGATCGGGTGCCAAAGTTATGCCCCCGGGAAGTTGAACCACCAATTTACCCAAACGGGCGCCCACAGTTTTGGCGCCTCATCTCCTACGGTTAGGTTTTTGGACGTTTCAGATTCTACATTGTTTCTCAACAATAAATAGGCCCTCGAGCCTCATTGTAACATAGTTCAGAGGTCCGTAGCCATCACATCTCTTCTCAGAGATTCGCTACCAGCACCCTAGCTATTTTATTTCCATTATGCCTGTAAGCATATTTCTGTTATTTGATATTAATGAAATGAAGCATTATTTCCGCTGCATCTCTATGTTCATGGTTATTTCTATACTTTGTTGCGTTCCTGCATAAATTCTGACCGGTTGTTTTGGGAGCTGTCCGTTCTTTCTTTGTTTTTCTTCGCATGTCCCCAACGCGGTCAGGGTATAAGGAGTTAGGGCTCGATCTGGTTGAACCCTTGCAAGATCAGCCTCGCAAACCCCGACGACCTCCCATGGCGGAAGAAAAGAAAGACGAGGGAGCGTATGGATATGATATCTTAGTTTTTCATTTGCTTTCAGTGTATTTGCTTACAATTGCACTCAACTACACAGTCATAATTGTTCTACCTCTTCCAAAAGAAGGAACTCTTCCAAAATATCACTAATGATGAACAAACAGATTGTGTAACTTCATAGAATAATGCATGTTAGCATAGTTAGAATGCTCCGGAGTTTCATTGCATTTAACTCATGTTCAGTTACTTTGTTTCAAGTTTGATGATGACTTATAGTTCAATATTGTTCTAGATTAGTGGCATCTTAGGTTCATTCTTAGATTAACTCATTGCACTTGCACTTCATATTCAAATTGTCATCCATTGCACAATAGATTATTTCAGTTATTAGGATTAACAAAACAGCCTTCATTATTCACAAACATCTTTTTGTTCTAAAATCTACAAATGATCTATAGCCAAATGAACAAAAGATAATATCACTATAAGGTCTGAAGTATCTCTGCAATTTCCTCATCATTTTATAAACAGAGCTCTTCCTCAAAAGAACTACTTTGAAAAAGAAACCAATAACTCTTTGAGTAAAGGTTCTGTGACATTCAATTAAATTGCAGAATAGAACTAGGAATTAGTCATAGAATAAAAGATCTTAGAACAAAATGTTGCATCATTAGTGTTTAACTGTTTAGTTAGAGGATTTGCATATTTAGTGATCATTTCTCAAGTTTAGTTTGTGTCATTTGCCTAAAAAGTCATTATCAAGCTTTTTCTTTTATTTAGTCATAGTTTAGATTCTGCTTCAGTGTTTCCAATTGCATTTGCCATTCCAAATATTAGGCTTAACTCTGTTTTGACCACCAACTCCTTTCCATTAGTTTTCTCGAAATTTCCATTGTGAACATAAAAATCACCAAAAGACCAAAAACATCATAAATCATCACAAAAGACCAAAAACATCACAAAAAACCACATACAACGCATTAGGAAACAAGCACCTAGGTACATATGGTACACTTCACTTCAGCAGTTTACAAATCCTGGTTGACAATTAAATGAGCTCAGTTTAGGAGACTAGATTGAGACCCAACATTTTGGCGCCGTTGCCGGGGAAGTGAAAACTAGGTAACCTTTGTTTCCTAGCATCCAAAAACAATTTTATGCGTAGGGAGAGAGATTCAAGGGGAAGATTTATAAGCAGCAGAGGCAGAAGTTTGATTTCTAGAACACCACTTGTTTCATCTAGATCCAGAGCTAGTACACCTTCAACTCAAACCCATCTTCCATCCTTTATTGATCTTGGACTTCTAGAAGATCTAAGGTCAACTATTCCATTAGAGAAACCTTCCACTTCATCCATTGAACCTGCCATAGAAGAAGATCTAAAGACTCCTAGTAGGGATACAAATCTTTCCACTTCCACAGGGGATTCAACCATGGCAGAAGAAGGAGGAGGAGGAGTTTTTAATGGAGAAAACACACTATTTGGAGGTAGAGGTAGAGGTAGAGGAGAAGGAGGTAGAGGTGCAAATGGAGGAAGAGGTAGAATAGGAAGCTCTTTTGGGTTCCCTATACTTGATGAAGAAACAAATACAACCATGAAAAACATTTCACCCTCTGTCCTTCCAAACTTCTATGGACTTAAAACTGAAGATCCTGAAACTTTCTTATTCGAATTTGAAGTGCTATGTAGGACTTATGACTACCTACAAGATGCTCAAAAACTGAAATTATTTCCTTCAACTCTGAAGGGAGCAGCATTGAAGTGGTTTATGAGTTTAAACAATAGTTCTATTAGAACATGGGAAGACATGAAACAAGCATTTCTAGAGAGATACTTGGATTATTGTATGCCGGTTAATCATAAGGAAGAAGTGTTCAAGATGTTACAAAAATAAGATGAAAACTTAGAAGATCTGTTTGAAAGATTTAAATACAACATAAAAAGGGCACAAATGGAAAACCTAGATCAAGACACTTTAAAAGCTCTTTTGTTGAAAACAATTAGGGATGAATGGTTGGATATCCTTAACATGATGGGAAAAGGGGATATATCACAACTCACATTACCTGAAATATCTGAGCTATGTATCAACCTTTCCAGAGGGAAATCTAAAACTTTCAAAGGTCCAAGAGATCCTGCTCTTGCAAGGGCAAGTAAATCTGCTTCTGGGACAGTAAGTAGATCAGAAATAGGACACATGCTTGATGATTTTAAATCCGACATCTTAGGGAGTCTTAGTGAACAAATAGACACCCTCAAGATACAAAACAAGCAAAAGGCTGAATCTGATGCCTTGGCAATCTTTTGTCCCAAATGTAGGAAGAAACATGCCTTGAGAGAGTGCCCTTTGGATGTAAAAGCTGTAGAAACCTGTGTTATTTGTTCCGAGAAACATGAGACCAAGAATTGTCCTTCTCTTCCTGGTCTCAAGGCTGTTTTTCAAGAAGAAACTCCTACAGATTCCACAGAATCTCTTAACTTTGTATCTAGAAGACCCTGGCAGGGATCTCAGACACAGGGATTTCATGATCAAATGTATAATCAACCTCCACCTTGGAATTCTTGGCAGCAACCTTGGCCCCAATTTCAAAATCAATCTCAAGCTTGGGCACAAGGATCACAAGGTCCCTATGGAAGACACTCTCCATATTATCAGTATCCACCATCCTATCCACCATATCCACATTTTTATCCTCAAAATTCCCAACAAAATTTTCCTCAAAATCTTCAACAAAATTTTCAACAAAATCCTCAACAACATCATCCGAACCAACCTCATCAAAATCAACCACTTCCATTACCATTCCCTCAAAAATCCAATCAATTGCCAACTCAGCCCATACCAAACCCCAATAATAAGAACCCTCAGAATACATACATGATAGAAGGACAACAATTTCCAACTTATTTAATTACTCCTCTAGACCTTAGTGATGTTCAACTTAGGTCCGGAAGGATACTTGAGAAGAGGAAACCTTCTGTGATTATACAAGAACAAGATAATTCTGAGGAAGACTCCCTACGGGTTAATAAAAGTCTTGAGGAAGATACATCCTTTCAAGACCAAAACATTGAAAAAATAAAACAAAAAGATCCAATAAATCCAACTCCAGTATTAGAGCAACCATCCACATCTACTTCTATACCTCCCTTCCCGGAAAGACTACAAATTGATAAAGGTGTAGAAAAACAAATCATGGTGCCTAATTATGATTTCTTAGATGAATTGAGAAATGTTTGCATTAAAATTCCATTATTGCAAGCCATCAAGGAAATCCCAATTTTAGCTAAAACAATAAAGGAGTTGAGTATGAAGACAACAAGAAAAAGAATAAGAGAAACAAAGAAAATTCAACTGGTAGGACAAATAGCAGACATTATGATGGGCAAGATTACTATTCCAAAGTATCTTGACCCAGGAAATCCAGTTGTCAAAATTCACATCAATGGAATTGAAATTCAAAACACACTCATTGATTTAGGAGCAACAATAAATATCATGAGTAGACAAATCATGGACAAACTGAAACTTCCTAATATTCTCTTTACACCCACACTATTACAATTAGCAGATAGATCTGTGATCAGACCAGATGGGGTAATAGAAGATATTCCAGTGTCCCTAGACTCTTGGGAGTACCCTGTGGATTTCATGATCCTAACTCCTAAGAATAATCTAGGAGGCCATCCTGTTATATTAGGAAGACCTTGGTTGGCTACAGCTGATGCTTTTAATAGTTGTAGGTCCGGTGATATGTATATCTCTGATGGTAGTTCAACTAAGAAATTCACTTTATATCCTCCAGCTAGGACAATTACAGATCTAGATGACACTCAATGGATAGAGGATGAAGAATATTTACAACCACTTTTCACAATTTCAGAAATTAGTGAAGATAATCAAATTCTGAATACTCTAGAAAACTTTGAATCTTCTCTAGAACACAAACAAGAATCATTTCAAGAGAGATCCAATATTGAATTCTTGTCATCTAGGCAGATGTCTCTTCATTCTATGGACAAATTTGGCAGCTCTACAAGTGAAATTTTTCCAGGCAAAACCTTGAACATAAACAAAAACCTAGAAAAATCTCAACAAGAAGAGTTAGTCTAAGTATTACAGAGACATTCTTCTGCATATGCATGGGAATACACTGACATGAAAGGGATAAGTCCCAAGACTTGTACTCATCACATCTATATAGAGGCAAATTGCAAACCAATCAGACAGCCTCAAAGACGGATGAATCCAAATCTTAGGGAAATTGTCAAGGAAGAACTGCAAAAATTATTAAATGTTAATTTCATCTATCCTATTTCAGATAGTCAGTGGGTTTCTCCTTTGGTGATTGTGCCTAAGAAAAATGGAAAGTGGAGGGTGTGTGTTGACTACCGAGAACTGAATAAAGCTACTCTTAAAGACCATTTCCCCTTACCTTTCATAGATCAAGTATTAGATACATTAGCAGGTAAAAAGTACTTTTCATTCCTAGATGGGTTTAGTGGTTACAATCAAATCCAAGTAGCACTTGAAGACCAAGATAAAACCACATTTACTTGTCCTTGGGGTACCTATGCCTACCAAGTATTGCCATTTGGATTATGCAATGCACCTGCAACATTCCAAAGGGCAGTATTAGGAATTTTTTCGGATCTAATACATGACTGTGTAGAGGTGTACATGGATGACTTCACAGTTTATGGGAATACATTTGAAGAGGCTTTAGAAAACTTGGAAAAAGTCTTAAAAATATGTCAAGAAGCAAACCTTTCACTTAGTCATGAAAAATGTTTTATGATGTTTATTGAAGGTATTGTTTTAGGGCACCACATTTCAGTGGATGGGATTAGAGTTGATGAGGCAAAATTTGAAGTCATTTCTAACCTATCCATTCCTAGTTCTCAAAGAGATGTTAGAAGTTTTCTAGGATTCACAGGGTATTATCGGAGATTTATAGAAAACTTCACCAAAATAGCATCTCCACTCTTCAAATTACTCACCAAATATTGTGAATTCAAGTGGACTTCTGATTGCCAGTTAGCTTTTGAAACCCTGAAAACCAAAATTTCTGAAGCACCTATATTAAGGGGACCTAACTGGAAGTTACCTTTTCATATCTCAATAGATGCTTCCGATACAGCTCTAGGAGCAGTATTGGGACAAAAAGATTTAATTCCCTATGCCATCTATTATATCAGTAAAAATTTGACTCCTGCAGAGTTAAACTATACTGTAACTGAAAAAGAGTTTTTAGCTGTTGTTCATGCCATTAACAAATTTAGACACTATATAACAGGCTATGAAACTTTTGTTCACACTTATCATTCTGCAATTAGATATTTAATGAATAAATCAATTACTAATGGCAGAGTTATAAGATGGTTGTTATTATTGCAAGAATTCAACATTACTATTCTAGATAGGCCTGGAAAACAAAACACCGTGGCTGATTTCCTGTCTAGAATTCAAAATATCAAAGATGACACTCCGGTTGAAGATCAATTTCCTGATGAATATCTTTTTGCAATCTCTACTCAAACTCCATGGTTTGTTGATATTGCCAATTATTTAGTTTCAGGAAAATTTCCTTCAATTATGAATGCAAGTGATAAAAGAAAAATCATTAATGATAGTGCAAAATATTCATGGGTCGCTAATGAGTTGTACAAGACAGGTCCAGATTTGATCATTAGAAGGTGTGTTCGTGAAGATGAGATGCCTGAGATTCTCAAGGCATGTCATGATGAACCTTGTGGCGGACACTTTGCAGATAAGAGGACAGCCTATAAGATCCTTAATTTATGATATTATTGGCCATCTTTGTTTAAAGATGCAAGGGAGTATGTCAAAAGGTGTGACAGTTGCCAAAGGGTAGGGAAACCTTCTCCTTCAGGTGAGATGCCATTACAACCTCAGGTACACATTGAACCTTTTGAAAAATGGGCCTTGGATTTTGTAGGACCTATTAGTCCTCCATCAAGACAAAAGAAATACATATTAGTTTGCACCGATTATGTTACTAAGTGGGTAGAAGCTAAACCATTACTTGTTGCTAATGAATCATCTGTAGTTACTTTTCTTTTTGAGGATATTTTCACTCGTTTTGGTGTCCCAAGGGAAATTGTTACAGATCAAGGAACTCAATTCACATCAAGGCTAGTGGAGAAAATGATGGAGAAGTACAAAATCAAACATAGAACATCTACTCCTTATCATCCACAAGCAAATGGTCAAGTGGAATCCACTAATAAGGTCATTGAAGGAATCCTAACAAAGACTGTTCATTTACATAGAAGATATTGGGTAGATAGGCTTCCTGAAGCCTTGTGGGCCTATAGAACTACATGGAGAAACACAACAGGCCACACTCCTTATGAGCTTGTTTATGGAAAGCAAGTTTTGTTTCCCATAGAGTTCCAAATTCAAACATTCAAGATGGCAGTTCAGCTAGGACTTGATCTAACGGAGGCACAAAAGCATAGACTGGAACAAATTAATGAATTGGATGAGATCAGACAAGATGCAGTTCAGAAAACAAGTCTAGTCCAACAGCAAAGGGCTAGATGGCATGACAAGTACATCAAGGAGAAGAAATTCAAAGAGGGTGACCGGGCTCTCTTGTTTGATTCAAAATTCAAGGATTTTCAAGGGAAATTTCAGACACATTGGCTTGGGCCATATGAAATTGTTCGAATTTTTGATAATGGGGTAGTAAAAATCAGAACTATAGATGAAGAGGAGGTCACTTTTCTTGTGAATGGTCATAGACTGAAGCTATACCACAAGCCACTCTCAAGAGAAGAGTTTGTAAAGAAGTTCCAAGAAGACAATGATGTGAAGTTAATGAAGAAGAGTCTCTCTTCTTCATCAACTTGATTAAATTTTCTGAAGCATTTCTCTTCTAAAAAAAAAAAAAAAGGTATAAACATGAAAACCAATCATTGATTGGCATGTTTATACAGAAAAGATAGGGTGAAAATCAGAGTCTCTCTGACACTCTAACTTTTTCCATTTCTGTTTTTATAAGCAGCTGTTATAAAAATCATAAGTTCAGTTCCATAGTGCTTGTGATTCATTTCATTTCACTCCATCCAATTATTCACCCATACTCCATTTCATTCCATCATTTATATTTCACTCCATTCCACATTTCATTCATCCATCTCACTTTTCATGTCAAAATACAAAATTTGCTGTAAGTGAATAAAACATGTTATGAATTGCAATACAGTCCTTATGTTCTTTCACTCCATTTCATGAACTGAATCCATTCCATTATCCACTTCATACATATCATAATCCATCATCCATTTTCATTCATACCATTTAACATTTCACCCATACTCCAAAAACATTCCATTTTCATGATTAAAAGTGCTCTACAGGAACATTCTGCAGCTCAGTGAACATTCTGCAGCTGATCAGCCTTTCTGCAGCCCGACAGTCTTTCCGCAGCTACAAACCCTGAAGGCATCAACCAGCAGACATCAGAATTGCAATAAAATGACCCAGTGTATCCATGAATCAAAAGTATCAAGAAAATTATGAAGACTCCTCCAAAGGTGAACAAGAAGACAAAGGCTACAAAAATCAAATAAAGGGCAGAGGTAACAAGTTTAAATTATAATGGCATTTCATAAAAGTTTAGCATAGTTTAGTTATGGATTGTTCGAAAAGGTTGTTTTAATTGTTTTTATTGATAAACACCAACAAACCCTCTACAGACTTTGGATTAAAATCTTCCATTTCAAATTTCATATCCGATATCATTTAAGCGGTTAAAAAATGGCCGAGGTATTTGAATTCTCCATGTCTCTTAACCAAATCATTCAATGATGATTTCCTCTGCCGTCGTAAAATCCTCCGCCGTCTCTTCAATCATTAATACATTCCCTCCACCTCACTCCACTACTCCATTCCGTGACCACTGCCATAACTTCATTCTGTAGCCGACATTCCATTCCGAAGACGGAGATATTATTATCACCGAGAGCAGAGCCAAAGGATATCAGTTTGAATAGCATTGAGCATTGTAAACGCAGAGCAGAGCAGAAGGGTAAATTTGGAAGTATAACAGTGTGAGGACTTGAAGCCACTTGATCTCGTGGGCAGATAAAATATCACTGTGGACGGAGTTGGAAGCATTTTCACTATCAACACAGAATTGTAGCAGTGTGGAGTTTGACGTCTTTTGTTACCAAAAGACAGAGGTTTTAAAATTGAAACCATTTGCTACCAGAGACAGAGGTGTTGCAGTGATTGAGTTTGAAGTCTTTTGTTAGCAGAGACAGAGGTGTTGCAGTGTTGAGTTTGAAGTCTTTTGTTACCAAAAGACAGAGGTGTTGCAGTGTTAAAATCGAAACCATTTGCTACCAAGAGCCAGAGGTATTGCACAAAAAGAAAATTTGAAGCCATCTGCCACTGTCTATCAGAGACATATCAGCTCGAAATTTGAAACTGCTTTCATTATCAAACAGAGGCATATCAGCCAGAGGTTTTGAAGCTGTTGCCACTATAAATCAGAGGTATTTCATTCCAAAATTGAAGCCATTTTCATTTAGAGCTTGAAGCCATTTCAATCCGAAAGTGAAAGTCATTGTTTTGTGGGTAGAAGAGTGTTAATTTGATATTGAAAAATCATGGGTTTAATTGTAAGGACTGAGCCTGTGGGTTCAAAATATTTAGAAGGTTACCCACAATGCAAGGAAATGTTACAAAAAATAGGATGGCTTCAATTTTTGGAAAAATTTAATGGCTTCCATAAGGAAGTCACTAAAACATTTGCCAGATCATTCCAAGGAACCGAAGTTGAAATAGGGGATGTCAAGTTTACTGTCACTGAAGTTTTTATTGCAGAGGCTACAGGATTGTCCAGAACTGGAGAAAGATGGTTTAAAAATAGGGAATTCCACAATGACTCCTGGAAACAAATTTTAAAATCACCAAACATGGATGTTAGTGTATTCAAGAAAGGAATTCCCAGTACTGCATTGAAAAGCAAATGGAGAAACATACTACTTCTTTTAAAAAAATTTGTTACATGTGAGGGTAGATATGGGACATTTTATGTCTACCACATTAGACTAATGATGCATTTTCTGGGAGAAGACTTAAACCTACCATATTTCTTGCTTCAAAGTCTGAAGAAAATGGCTTCCTGTGTTCAGAGAAGAGTTCAATTTTTAGAGACAACCCTGTATCATCATGGTTTGGTCAAAATTTTGATTGAGCATCATCTAGCTAAAACAAATGATACATGGGATGATTTCTTAATAAGAAATCATTTTGAAGAAGAAAAAGAACCATCACCTGAACCACAGCCCACAAAGAGAAGTAGGAAATGGAGGACTTCAAAAGTTGAAATTGACAAACCAGCTCAAGAGAGCAGTGAGGAAATCATTTTGGAGAAGTTGACTCGAATCAAGAGGAAACTTAAGGAAGAAAAGATAATCAAGGAATCTGTCACAGAGAAAGGAGAGGGATCCTCTCAGCCGAGGAGAAGCCACAGATTAAAGGGAAAACTGAAGAAAACACCAATCAAACAAACAGGGGTAATCAATATAGAAGATGAAGAAACACCCATTGAAGAGGATGATGAAGAGGATTTTTATGAAGGAACTCCTGAAATTGATCCTGCTCAACAGGAAATTTATGACTATGTGGAAACTTTAGAGAGGACAGCTTCAGAAAGCAGAGAGAGAACCCCCAGTCCTCCACTGTCTGAAATTGATATATTAAGAAGGGATAGGTATGAGTTGGAATTATTGAACAGACACATCAAAAATGAGAATGAAATTCTCAAAGATCAAATCAAGCTCAAAACTGATATGAACTCAACCTTATCCCTGCATATAGACAAAGTGGAGAGGACCAATGAGAAGTTGAAGACAAGGAACAAAAAGCTAATCAGGGCACTCACCAACCTCAGTTCAAACTTGTTATCAGGAAACCCAAAATACCTCTAGCTTCCAGACAAAGGAGAAGAAGGGGATTAGATGTCCTTGCAGAAGCCTCTGAATTCATAGGATAATTTGCATGAGGACATGCAAAGAGACAGCAGTGGGGGTATGTTGAGCCTCAAAATTGTGCTTTCCTTCACCTCAATTTACCTCATTTTCCCTTGTCCATTTCTATCTTAGACCCAATTGATCAATAAATATAGTTAAAATTACTTCTAGAATGATTTACATGACTGACTTGTTAAATTTTGTGATTTTTTCCATTGTTAAGCATTTTGACCGGAACTAGCTGCAGAATGCAAACATTCCGTAGCTAACCGGCGATTCTGCAGCTGCCTTCATGTTTGAGTATGTTCCAGGTGGCCTCTTGAGAAAAACCGCATATGAGCATGATCCACGTCATGTCTACATGGTTCGTTGCTCATCATGGAGGAAGAAATGAATTCTGGGTATGGTTTTGAACATGGGGAACACATTTAGGAAGGAAGACTTCTATTAGGACTGTCTCAGTCCAGATGTCTTTTCTTCTTCACGCAGCCACTTCAAAGAATCCTAACGTGATTTGGATAAGGAAAGACAATGTTCCTGAATTATTGTAATTATTGTTACGTGCATTTGCTTTATAAACTCTTGGGAGACCGAGAGCTATGTTAGAGATTTTATGTTAGATTTGCTGCTAGATTTTGTTTAAACTCTGTGTTACGTTCTTGAAGACGCAGAGTGTTATGTTCAAACTATTTCATCTTTAATGGAGTAGACAAAGTTATTTTGAAGGCGTGATTTAATTTGGAGTTGAATGTCGTCAAGTGGTAGAGGGCCCCTGCCTCTTGCACGGATTTATTTTGCGTAAATTAGATAAGTTTCCTAGCTGCCTTTACGTTTTGCATTTGAATTTGTAGTTGTTTTTTTTTAATTAGCTACTGTAGTCGTATTCATTCTAACTCTTCCACAAGAAGACACTCTTCCAACAGATTATAATGATGAATGTTGAATGACTATAGTATTGTAGGATTAGGAGTTAAATTTATAGTTGTTTTAACTAGCTACTGTAGTTATATTCATTCCAGCTCTTCCACAAGAAGACACTCTTCCAACAGATTATAATGATGAATGATGAATAGCCATGGTGCTGTAGGATTTAGTTGTAGTTTTTTCTGATTCACTATCACAGTTACACTTGTTCTAATCACTCTTCCACAAGAAGAAACTTCTCCAAGAAACTCTTAAGAAGTTCAAGGCATGACCGTGATAATGAATGATTTAGTTGTGTGTTTGTACTAAGTATCATCTCTGTTCTTGCTCTTAAACGCTTGCCCAAGACATCATAATGACGAGTAGGGTATGGATATGATAACTTAGTTTTTCATTTTCTTTCAGTCTATTTGCTTACAATTGCACTCAATTACACAGTCAGAATTGTTCTACCTCTTCCAAAAGAAGGAACTCTTCCAAAATATCACTAATGATGAACAAACAGATTGTGTAACTTCATAGAATAATGCATGTTAGCGTAGTTAGAACACTCTGGAGTTTCATTGCATTTAATTCATGTTCAGTTACTTTGTTTCAAGTTTGATGATGACTTTTAGTTCAACATTGTTCTAGATTAGTGGCATCTTAGGTTCATTCTTAGATTAACTCATTACACTTGCACTTCATATTCAAATTGTCATCCATTGCACAATAGATTATTTCAGTTATTAGGATTAACAAAACAACCTTCATTATTCACAAACATCTTTTTGTTCTAAAATCTACAAATGATCCATAGCTATATGAACAGAAGACAACATCACTATAAGGTCTGAAGTATTTCTGCAATCTCCTCATCATTTTATAAACAGAGCTCTTCCTCAAAAGAACTACTTTGAAAAAGAAACCAATAACTCTTTGAGTAAAGGTTCTGTGATATTCAATTAAATTGTAGAATAGAACTAGGAATTAGTCATAGAATAGAAGAGCTTAGAACAAAATGTTGCATCATGGTAAGATTAGTGTTTAACTGTTTAGTTAGAGGATTTGCATATTTAGTGATCATTTCTCAAGTTTAGTTTGTGTCATTTGCCTAAAAAGTCATTATCAAGCTTTTGCTTTTATTTAGTCATAGTTTAGATTCTGCTTCATTGTTTCCAATTGCATTTTCCATTCCAAATATTAGGCTTAACTCTGTTTTGACCACCAACTCCTTTCCATTAGTTTTCTAGACATTTCCATTGTGAACATAAAAATCACCAAAAGACCAAAAACATCATAAATCATCACAAAAGACCAAAAACATCACAAAACACCACATACAACGCATTAGGAAACAAGCACCTAGGTACATATGGTACACTTCACTTCAGCAGTTTACAAATCCTGGTTGACAATTAAATGAGCTCAGCTTAGGAGACTAGATTGAGACCTCACAAACTACTACGAGAAGGACTTCCATTTCTTACTCTATCTCGTACCCTCGCTCGTACTAGGGGCTCCGTGTCTTCTCTTCCTCACCGACTTTCTATGATACGTAACAACTCCTCCCATTTCATACCTTTTCTTTCTATCTATTTAAGCACGATTTTTATCAGCCGTGATGGTATAATCATGCATCGGCTCGGTCCTCCTTCCATCCCGTACGCTTCTAGCAATTTTCTCACATTTGAGAAAAAAGTATGGGGAAGTTCACTCCAACGAATGTGCCGCCATTCAAAATGTTGTGAAAGCAGGCTTCAAATGATACAATAGGGTGCAGTGTGTATCTCCTTCTACATAAAAGTCACAAATTTCACAAAACAAGATCTCGCCATTGACCTAGTGGTGGTCGCTTTGCTTAACTCCACGTTCCAATCGACCTCCATCTTCTTATCCATGACAAAACACTACTAGTGTTTGCTTTCTAGCTTCTAGTTCTTGAACCACTCCACTCCCGTATTCTCCAAACCTGTTGCTATTGCTACAAATTTCTTCGTGACTTTGAATTTGAGCAGCCCAATTCTCACTTGGCCATTTTTAAAGCTTCTTTCAAATTGTAAGGCGACCTCTCTATCATACCCATTGAACTTCTGTAGGAACCATAGAAATCCCGACTCCCGCAATAGTGGAAGACTATTTCGAAATTCGGCAGTTTGCTCAATCTTGCTAAGAGACAGGGGCTCATTTGGAACGGGTGGCATTGCTGCTATCGGCTATGAAAAATAAGTTCCTAAGCTTGCATGAAATACTGGGGATCTGGCTTTCATACATAAAGATCTAACCGTATCTTTGATTCATTTTCCATAAATACTCATAATTTCTGATCAGGCTTAATTGGTACGCGCGACGACGATTTAACGGTTAGGTACAGTAATGACGAGATGTTTGGGATGAATATAGGAGTGGGGGGGGGGGTTATGAATGAAGGACATTTCACATTATGGAGGAATGGGGTGAATTATATGCAAATAATGAATACACGATTTCACATTCCTTCATAATTACAAAAAAGAGACTTAGCATTCATTTAAAAAGATCATGATTCCTGCTTAAAAAACTTTCTACTTTTAACTAATTTCCTCCTAAGTAATATAATAGCGTAACTGCTTATCAATGATATGAAGAACATCATATAACTTTCCATCATGAATACTTTATTATGTCATATGATAACTTGTACTCCGCTGCTGATAAGGTGCATGCTTTTATTGCTCTTTGCACCGAGTAAATCACATCACTCTGCTGGTACTTTTCTGCTCATATCATATAGGACAATATGCTTGCACTAGTGCAAGCATAATCTTAATACAGAGAATTAAAATATAGGCTGGATTTCACATGATTTCCTCAACTTATTCTGAATTTTGCTTCGCCCTTTGATGCTTTAGAGAACAACCTTCTGCTCTTTGTATGCAAGATCCTGCAATGAACTTCATGAGGGAATAAAGGAGCAGGAAAAGGAAATTTTAGAATGGGAAGGAATTTTTTCACAGGGATTCCAGGAAAGTACTAAAAGAGGGAAAATAGAAGTGGGATAGCGAAAAAAAATTCAGGTTTAAAGTGGGATTTCTTCGAAGCGGATAGAGTGAATTTAGAAGAATATGGGAAGGTTAATTATACTAGGATTCCAAGAAGAAAGTTGAGGGAAAATTACAAAATGGGATATGAAGAAAGGCAAAAAAATTCTGGAAGGTCTGCCTGCACTGATGCAAGAAAAAATAACTGTAGCGAGAATTAAGCGTTACTTGGAAAAAATACCAGGCTAATTACCCCAATTGTATAAAGGTTGGCTCTGCTGAACCTGCTTTTACTTCGATGGTTACTAGCATATCTAATGATCAAGAAACATTCTCTTTTTATTAGAAATTTTTGATCTTCCCATCAACAAGCTGGTTTTCAGGTTGATCCTTCTGCAATCATGTCAACGGACCGATTTTCATAATTATAGGAAATTATTTTTTCTTTATTTTTATTTATTTATTTATTTATTCTTAATTTTTTTCTTGAAGAAGAGGGATTCAAATTTTCAAGAGGTTGGTATTACCGTTTACCACTATTGTTCCAAATTATTGCTGAACTTGCTGTGTAAAATATTTCTTGGTAAGTGGTTGAAGATATTTCTTTAATCTGTGTCCATTTACCAAGAATATTGTATCCTGTCCATCAATAGTTTTGACTTCTACTGCTCCATTCTCAAATAATCAGATTACTTCATATGGTCCCATCCAGCGTGTATGGAATTTCCCTTTAAAAATTTTAAATCTAGAATCATAAATGAGTACCCAATCACTTGGTTGGAACTGCTTTTTCTGAATGGACTTGTCATGCCACTTTTTTCGTTGTTGCTAGATTAATATGTTTTGTTGAACAACATCTCTACGAAATTAATCTAACTCATTGAACTGAAGAAGACACTACTGTTGTGCCTCAGAGAGATTGAGCTCTAACTGAACTGAAGTTCTAAAAGTTTTGATCTGGAATTCAATTGGTAATAGAACCTGTTTTCCGTATACCAGCTCATATGGTGTGTGCCTCGTACTATTTCTCCAAGTAGTTTTGTATGCCCACAAAGCTTCTGGTAATCTTTCAGCCCAATCTTTCCGATGCATATTCGCCAACTTTATGAGAATGGACTTGATCACCTTGTTTGTAGACTCCACCTGGCCATTTGTTTGCAGGTGATACGGTGTAGACTTCTGGTGCCGGATCTTGTATTGCTCCATCACTCCCTGTACCAGATTAGAAATAAACTGTGGACCATTTTCAGAAACAATTTCTCTAGGCACACCAAATCTAGTAAAGATTTCAAAAAAGAGAAAATCAACAACAACTTTTTTCGTAGCAAAAGAAACAGCTTTAGCTTCCACCCATTTTGTAACAAAATATGTACAAACCAAAATATGATTTTTACTTAATGATGTTGGATTTATTGGCCCTACAAAATCAATAGCCCATTTTTCAAATGGCTCAATCATAACTTGAGGGCATAAAGGCACTTCATTGGTTTGGTTAGGTTGGCCCATTCGTTGACAACTATCACATTGCCTGACATACTGCTTGGCATCCTTAAACAAGGAAGGCCAAAAGTAGCCAGAATGTAATATTTTATATGCAGTTCGCTTGTTAGCGAATTGACCTCCACAAGGTTCATCATGAGCAGATTTCAATATGTCAAACACTTCCTCCTCTCTTACACATCTGCAGATAATCAAATCTGGACTAGTGTAAAAAAGATCTCCTTGAATCCAGGAGTATGCAACACTTTTCTGAATAATGTTCCGCTTTTAACGGGCAGGGCAAGTGAGGTGGTGTTTTTCTAGTAACCAAATAATTGGCGATGTCAGCAAACCACGGAGAATCTGTAGACACATAAAAAAGATGTTCACCTGGAAAATCATCATTAACAAGAGTTACGTCACCAGGATTATCTAGTCTAGAAATAAAATCTGCTACAACATTAGATTTTCCTGGTCTATCAACAATAGTAATATTGAACTCCTGCAACAATAGCAACCACCTAGTCACTCTACCGCTAGTCATTGGTTTTTTCATTAAATATTTAATCGCAGAATGATCAGTATGAAAAAATACTTCATATCCTATGATATAGTGTCTGAACTTATTAATTGCAAAGATTACAGCTAAAAACTCTTTCTCTATAACTGTATAGTTTAATTCAGTGAAAGAAAAATTCTTACTAATATAATAAATAGCATAGGATTTCTTGTCTTCCTCTTGTCCCAAAGCTACGCCAACAGCCATATCTGAAGCATCGGAGGAAATGTAAAAGGGCAGGGACCAGTTTGGACCTCTCAAAACTGGCGCCTGTACCAACTTTTCCTTCAATGTTTCAAAAGACTGTTGGCAAGCCGTGGACCAAGAAAACTCACTATCCTTAGCTAGAAGTCAGAAAAGAGGAGTAGCTATCTTAGAAAAAATTTCAATGAATCTTCTATATTAACCAGCATGTCCTAAAAACCCTCTTACTTCCCTTTGAGTTTTGGGTGCAGGAAGATGCAGAATGATTTCGATCTTTGCCGGATCAACCTGGATACCTTTGTCAGAAATCAGATGGCCAAGTACCACTCCTGCTTTGCACATTAATCTACATTTCTTGTCACTCAAAGCAAGGTGGGCTTCTTGGAAACAAAGAAGTACTTTCTCCAAATTTTCGAGAGCTTTCTGAAAAGAATTACCAAACACAGAAAAGTCATCCATGTAAATTTCTACAAAATCAAGATCAGCAAAAATAGCCAAGACTGCCCTTTGAAAGGTAGCCAGAGCATTACATAATCCAAAGGGAAGCACTTTATAAGCAAAGGTACCCCATGGGCATGTAAAAGTAGTTTTATCCTAATCTTCGGGTGCAATCTGTATCTGGTTATAGCCACTGAAACCATCCAAAAAGGAGAAATATTTCTTTCCTGCAAGGCTATCAAGCACCTGGTCAATGAAAGGGAGAGGGAAGTAATATTTGAGAGTGGCTTTGTTTAATTCACGATAATCAATACACATACGCCACCTTCCATCTTTCTTAGGCGCTAGCACTAATGGAGAGACCCACTGACTATCAGAAATAGGATAGATAAAACCAACATCTAAAAGTTTCTGTATTTCTTCTTTCACGACATCTCTTAGAGCTGGATTCATTCGTCTTTGGGGTTGTCGGACAGGTTGGGTTCCTTCCTGAATATAGATATGATGTGTACAAGTTTTAGGAGGGATACCCTTCATGTCTTCATAGCCCCAAGAAAATGCACTAAGATGGTTTTGCAACAAATTCACAAGCTGCTCTTGCTGAGATAGGTCTAAATCTGAACTGATATGCAAAGACTTACCAGGACTAATCTCAATAAGAGTAGTATCAGGTTCCGGAGTACTCAAAGGAGTGGTCAAAGACAGCGGTATAGAAGAATGAGAATCATGGTTTTCTTGGAAATCTAGGCTAAAAATCTGGCTCAAAGGCTCGAAGTTAGGCATAGTGTCCAGATTGTTCAGGAAATCTTGAATCTCATCTTCTTGCAAAGACCTAGTATAATGATGAATAAGAGAAATAGACTGAGTCTCCTCATCACTGCTTTGGTCCAACCATAAAGTGTCTCGAAGGTCCTAAATGGATTTGGCAGGGGGGTATAAGGTAACTTTCTTCCTAGAATCTCCATGTGAAATATACATATCTTCAGAACGACATCCAATATATGCATCAGCTGTAGCAAGCCATGGTCGACCCAAGATCAAGGGATGTCCTCCTACCGGGTTCTTTGGCTAAAGCAAAATGAAATTATTAGGATATTCCCAAAAATCTAATGAGATGATCACATCGTCCAATACTCCTTCAGGATTAATTTTGGATCTATCTGCTAATTAAAGCATAGTGGGAGTAGGGCGAAGATGAGATAACCGAAGTTGATCCATGGTTTGCTTAGTCATTACATTAATGGCTACCCCCAGGTCTATAAGAACGTTAGAGACAAGGACATTACCAATCTGAATTGTGACAACAGGGTTTCTGGCATCAATATATTTTTCCACAGACACACATCCCATCATTAACTCTGCTGCCCTACCAACAAATTGAATAGTTTTGGGTTCCAATCTCTTCCTCCCAGGTTTCTTGAGACAGAGTTCCCTAATAATCTTGGTACAAATGGGGATCTCTTTAATGGCTTGGAGAAAAGGTATCTTAATGAAAATATTCCATCGTTCTGATGCCAAATGAGTCTCAGAAACAGGCTCTCTTCTTTCTGTTACTAGCCTCTCTGGAAAGGGAGGCTGGTTGGAAGAAGATGGCAAGGACTCAGAGGGTAAGGGCTGCTTAGTGAAAATTTTAAGAGAATGGTTAAGATTTTCCTCTTCCCCTTTCTCTTCAACAATCACCATAGGTTGTTTCTGACTTTCTAGAATTAAAGTCCTTCCTGATCTTAATTGAATATCTTGAACTCCAACTCGAATATACTGGTATTCGAATGGCAATGATAGGTTTGTTACATGGATCATTTTCACTGCTTTATTATTATTATTATTAGGATTAGGCGTAGGTTGAGCAGGCAACTGAGGAGTTCAGAAGGGTGGAGGTAAAGGTAATGGGGTAGTCTGACTCGGTTGAGGCATTGGATAAGGTACATGTGTAGATGGATATGGTTGCATAGGTGGCTGGTGGGAATATGGAGAATGATTTGGGCCTCTCCAACCCTGTTGCCATGATTGGGAAGGTTGCACATGCTGATATTGATTTCCATACTGCTACTACTGATGAGAATTAGGATACGAATATGCATGTGGATTATAACAAAAATAGTTTGGAGGAAATTTAGGAGCCATACCTGCACCTACTCGAGGCCAATTTCTTCTTGCTCCCATAGTATACAATTGTTCAGCTTTAGGCCTCCCCCCTGTAAATATTGCTTTAAGTCTAGGTATAGAGGGACATTTTCTATGATATGGTCTTCTGCACAAATAGCACACTTATTAGTTTCTTTCAAGTTAAGAGGACATTCTTTAGGGGGATGCTTGTCTCTGCATTTAGGACAGAAAATACATAATGACTCTAGTTCCTTCATAAGTTTTTGTTGAAATTTTAAAGAGTCTAACTGTTTAGTAATAGTGTTCATTATATCAATTTTCATGTTTTCCATTTTATTTTCTAGTCCAATAATCATAGCATCAGTAGATTCAGTATTTCTATTTTTATTTCTAGTTCCTCTACAAGATCTATACTGATTTCTTGAAATTTCCGGCATAATTCACAAATTTGATCAAAATTTTGCTAAGAAATATCACCTTGTCCTAACAGATTCAAATTGTTTCTAGAATTATCAGTAAGTCCTCTTAAGAACAAGGTTCTAATAGTGTTTGGATCAAGCTTAAGTTTTGACCTTTGTAAAATATACAAAAATATTTCGAAATAATCTTCAAGCATTTCATCATCATCTTGTATGATTGTAAAAATTTCATCCTGCATGTCTCGAGTTTTGCAATATTCTTGATATTTAGACAAAAATACCCTCTTAATCTAATCCAAATAAGTTATGGTGTTTCCTCCTCCCCATAAACCAGCGTAAAGCTGAGTCCTTCAGTGTGACAGGAAATAATCTTAACTTCTGAGCCTCAGTTGCATAATCATAACTTCTACACAAAATATCAAACTAAAATAGAAAAGAGTCAGGATCTTCATGAACTTTACCATGGAAATGAGGGAGAGCTCATGGTGGAATATTATTCATCTATGACACAGTATCAATATCCACAATTAGAAATACAAAATTAGATTTTCCTTCACTTACCTGGTTGTCACCAGTTACTTCCAAATTATCTCCTTGGTCTGCCATTGTTCCCTTCTTGCTTGTACCGCTTTCCACAGGATGATCCACACCTGAGATGTTATTACCAGAATTGAGGTGGATTGTTCTTGCATGATGGGTTTGGATTAGATTGGGATTCCTGCTTGCAGAAGGAAACCCAATGTGAGAAAAAATCTTTTGGCCCTTAGTGGGCTTCAAACCCTTACCTTTTATAAGCATTCATTTCAAGAAAGAAAGAAAAATATCAAAACAATTTCTAGTAAAAATGTTATCAGAAATCAATCAACACCATTAAAAACTCCTCGAAAAATACTAGAAAAAAATAAAGGAAACTTACCTCTATTATACAAACAGAAAATTCTTATCGAATCAAATCACCTCCCCGGCAATGGCGCCAAAATGTTGGGTGTAGGAATTACACTTAAGTAAAAATTCTCAACACTTAAATTGTCCACCTGGAAGATTTTTAAAGTTAGAGACGAAGCACAGGAAATGCTAGAGATGGTATGAATATTTCTAATATCAACTCCTACTTTTGAAAAGAAGAATTGCAGAATCAAAATTTAGAGAAAAAAAGGAACTTGAACTATCCAAACAATCTGAGGCTAGAACAAGAAGAAATGTACTTGCAAAAGAGATTCATAAATAAAGAGAAGCAATCACTCTAGCTAAATATTGATTAGCTACTAAGAATGTGCTTCCTTCAGCAAAGATACCTTAGCAGTTTTCAACAAATGGGCCCCTTCAATCCTGCGTATGTAAAGATATCCTTCTCGTGAAAATCGATCTTGCGCTAGTGCAGTCTTCTTGCACTAGTGCAGGAAATTTTTTTTATGAAAAAAGTGTAAAGTAATTTCTTTACTGAAAAAAATATTTTCTTCGTGCAAGGGCTTTGAACTTTCTCAAGTCTGCAGCACTCATATCCAATACCAAGAAACTGGTTCTTGTACTCGATCAGAGCTTCTTACACTTTAACTTTTGATTTTTGAAATCAATGATTCATTACTGTAGTGTTATAAAACCAAATCATATATAAACAAAGATGAATATCTGTAGAAAGTAAGAGAAAAGTCTCTTTTAATTAAAATGTAACTGAAAGAAAGAAAGCTATTAGAAGTAAACTAGAAAGGCTTGCTGCATCATATTATCTAGTGCTGGTGCAAGAACAGTTCTCCTGCTTGCACCAGGGAGAAACAAAACCAACGTGCAGAAAGTAAATAGCACACCAACATTCACTGGTGCAGGAATGAACGAGGCAGAGGAAATAAATGAAATCGTGCAGAAAGTGAATAGTACACCAACGTGCACTAGGGTAGGTAACTCCTCCTGCTCGAACCAGGCAAGGAAAATAAATAAACCATGCAGAAAGTAACTTAACTACTTCATGCAGTAGATCTGGTTCCACTCAAACAGAAATTCAAATGCTGTAAATTAAATCACACCTGACAGTTTAAAACATAAATTACAAGAACAACAAGGAGGGAGAACGTGTTGGGTTGGCTGGGCCCTTAGCCAACCAACACGTTTTCCTTTCAAAAGAAAATGCTACTCAGTATCAACTCATCAACTGCTTAAGCCAAATGATGAAACATACAAAGCATGATGCGGAGATCTTCTTATTAGATCCTTAAAGAAATTACATGCGCGATTACATATCCAGCCCATATTTGGACAATAACACAAGACAGAGTTGTTACCACCTCACTGGTTCTATTCTCTGATCTATGCAATTCTATCAAAACATTGATAATCTTGTCTGATTTACATTTCTGCTTAATAGATCCTTTTGGCCGCAAGACAAAAGGATCGTTTAACCATTACATAGCCAATTACAGAAATCGTTATAACAAATTACATAATTGATTACAGAATTTTCTTTCGGCCTTCAAAATTAAATCGCTTTTAGCTGAATAGGCTGCAGCTATCTCCAACTATTCATCTCTCTTAAGTCCGATCTCAACTACTCTAGTTTTAATTGCTGTCATAGCTGGGACTTGGCTGCCTTTGGATATGTCTTCATTTATCGTATCTAAGGTAGTAAAAAATAGGTAGCGACCCAAGTGATCCAGATTCGCTGTTAAGATTCACGGCGCTGGTGTTGCTGTGAGATCTATTCTACACTAAAAATTAGTGGTCAAGATAAGTGTTTATCTATTAAATAGCATAGGAGGTAACAATAAGTTATAAAAGTAATTCTAAGTAAGAAATCACGTAATATATAGTTAATAAATGTTAATTTGAGTTAAAAATGTAAAATATGAAGTTAATGCAAAATGCGTCATTGTTCTTGCACTAGTGCAAGATGAGGGTGCATAAGATAGGTAAAACAAGGTAAATGATTACGATTTGGGAAGGGAAGAATGGTAAAAAAAAATGCAATTTAGGGGACTAACAATAATATATTAAGGACATGCCCATTGGGAGCCCTGAACCAGGCAGATGTAGCCCAGGAGTGGGGAACTGCCTCATCATGTTGTTGTGTGTTTATGGTGTAGTTATTATGATATTTATTTTAGATTCAAGTTGTTAAACAGTAAATTTAAACAACATTCCCTCAAACTTAAATTCCTAAACATTTACCAAGAACACTTTGTTTTACTTGCAAGACCTTACAAACACTTTGCACACTTAATTTAATGGAAATGAATACTTTGAATAGAAGTACAAATGCTTTTATTTTCAGATCAGATGGTATCAGAGCTAGGGATTTGAGCCTAAGGAGCTAGAGTTTTACTCAACATTTGTTTTTTGCAAAGATATGGTTGATTGTTTGCAAGTTTTTATGCTTACTAGGCTTAAACTCAAGAGATGTGAAGGACACTTGGTTAGTGTGCAAAGCAATCCACAACAAAGAATGGTCAGAGAGCCACCTCCAAGAGCCATCGAAGCAGCTTCAAGCATTTCTTCAAGAGAAGGAGAAGCTCCTAAAGATATGGATCCCAAGGAAGAATAATGGGTATTCCGGAAAGCTTTCTTGGATATAACTGAGATGGTGAGGATACTCTACCAAGAAAGGAATGATAGGCTTGTTGGAGAAGGGTCTAAAAACTAGAAAGAAGGAGAGCATTCTTCAAGAGGAAAGAAAATTGAAGATAGGTCAAAGAAAGGACATGGAGGAAATGGTGATCCATCGTCCCCATCTTCATCCTCTTCCTCTACATCGTCATCCTCGACTTCGGTGAATCAATCTCACAAGTCTAGAACCACTGGTAAAAGTCCATTTTTAAATCTTGATGTCAAAATTGAGTTTCCTATGTTTAACGGTGAAGTCAGTGCAGAGAAAATTGACAATTGTATCAGACAGTTGGAAGTTTACTTGAGGATACAAAACCTTCATGATGATGACACCAAGATACAGTTAGCCTCGTTGAGAATGGATGGAGCAGCATTGGTATGGTGGGAAGCCAAGATTAAGGATGAAATTAAAAAACATGATAAGATAAATTTATCATGGGCTGAATTTATTACTGCAATTAAAAAGTAATTTTATCCATTAGCTCACTTACAAAAGGCTATCATGAATTGGAAAAACTTTAGACAGCTTAAGGGACAAAATTTACAAGACTACACCCAAGAGTTTAGGAGAAGATCACTCTTATTAGGGGTAGATTTACAAAGTCAAGATACTTTGCTGGAATATATAGGTTGTTTGCAAAGCTACCTTAAACATACTATCCTTATGTTCAATCCTACTAGTCTAACGAAGTTTGTGTACAAGCTACACATTTATAGGCTAGAGGGAAAAACACTTTTGATGAGGGTAGAAACAAGCCTTTTAAGCGGAAGGAAAAAGATAAAACCTTTAAGGGAAAAGGCAAAAAGAATGCATCTATCAAAAAAGAGGGTGAAAAATTAATATGTAAACATTTTTCAAGAGATGGCCATGAAGAGAAAAACTGTTGGAAATTACATCTTGAAATAAGAACTCAGTTTAACAAAAACAAATGAAAGAATAAAATTGCAGCTACTACAACTACACCACAAGACTTAGGTGATAATTTAGGTGACGAAACCAAAATTTCAGCCATGGGTTTGAAAAGTATGAAGGGAAAGGAAACTAAAACTAAGCCAAGCACTAGTACTTCAAACTGTCATGTACAAGCTCCAAATGAGGAAGAAAGAATTGAATTGTTCCATGTGAGGGTAATCTCAAAACATACAAAAATTGGCACACAGTTTGACAGTGGGTTACAAGAAAATCTCATATCAGAAGACTTGGTCAAATAGCTTAAACTTGAGACCATTCCACATCCAAATCCTTATCCACTTGGGTGAAAATGCAAGAATGCAAACTTACAAGTCTCAAGAAAGTTCATATTGTGATTCGCCATTACTGCACACTTTATTGACACAGTTGAACTTGATGTTGTAACGCTTGATATATCAGGAATTGTTTTGGGAAGTCCTTACTTATTTGATAAGAAAGTGATCTTCCATCACCATGAAAATAAGTATCATCTCTTTAAATATGGCAAGGATTCCATTGTCAGAGCACATCGCAAGAAGACAAATATAGTGATGGTAAATGCGGGACAGGTAAAAAGGCTAGTGAATTCTAGTAAGAGTATTATACTTCTTACGTTTAAGCCCAAGGTTGATATGAATCATGATTCATTTGAAAATTGTGATTCCAAGCTTAAATCAGATTTATATGATGTAGTTGATGCACATCATGAGATGTTGCAGGAACTGACAGGTTTACCTCCTAAAAGGGAGATTCAGCATGAAATCCATTTACATCAAGATTGTCCTCTTCCTTACATCGACATGTACCACATCTCTATCATGGAGAATGCTGAAATCAAGAGGAAAATTAAAGACCTATTGGACAAAGGATTCATAAACCAAGCACTTCGCCATGTGGGTCATCGATAGTGTTGATTCCAAAGAAAGATGGAACTTGGTGCATGTGTGTGGACTTCAGGGCATTGAACAAGATAACGGTAAAGAATCATTACCCACTTCCAATTATAGATGATTTTTTAGATTAGTTGAAAGATGATAAATATTTCACTAAGTTAGACTTATGTAGTGGTTATCATCAAGTTATGCAGATAGTGACAATTGGAAGACAACATTTAAAACCAAATAGGCACTCTTTGAGTGGCTTGTTATGTCGTTTGGTTTATGCAATGCACCTGCAACTTTCATGCGAATAGTGGATGATGTCTTACGTCCTTTTCATGATGATTTAGCTATTTTCTACTTAGATTACATCTTAATTTTCAGCAAGACTAGAGAAGAGCATGTCATGCATGTTAAGAAAGTACTTGATATTTTGAAGAAAAATCAGTTATTTCTTAAAATATCAAAGTGTGAATTTGGAAAGAATTCTTTGGTTTACTTGGGACACATAGTAGGAGGAGGTGCTTTGAGAATTGATCCTTCCAAAGTAGAAGCCATTGTGAATTGGCCTACTCCCAAATCCATTACAGAGGTAAGATATTTTTTGGGTGTAGCTCAGTATTGGAGGAAGTTTATTTTGCTTTATAACATGCATAGGCTCTATGCATGTGGTAGCCTGGTGTAAAAGCGCACTTTCTAATGGGGAGACTGAGAAAAAAAAAATTTTGAGTCTTTGAAAATGTTGATAAGTTCAGCTCCATTCCTTGCATTACCAGACTTGAGACAGCCATTCGAGATTCAAACCGATGCTAGTGATTACGCCATGTGTGAAGTTCTCTTACAGCATGGTAAGCCTATCACATTTCACTCTGAGACATTTAATGGTGCTGTTGTAAATTATCCTACATATGATAAGGAGTTTTATCCATTGGTACAGAGCGTCAAAAAATGGAAACACTATTTGATGGGCAAAGAAACAGTTGTTCATACTGACCATTAACCTTTACAGTACTTGCAATCACAAAGTAAATTGTAGTAGTCATGACATTTCAGATGGATGGGCTTCCTACAACAATTTCACTTGGTAATAAGGTACAAGAAAGGTATTTGCATTAAAGTTGTTGATACACTTTCAAGGCCTATTATTAGTGCTACTACTTTACTTAAGAATGATTCTATTGTACATGAGAGCTACATAGAACAATATGCATCAAATGTTGATTTTAAGGATGTGTATGTTAACTTGAGTGAAGGGAATCATGTTGAGGAGAATGATTATCATTTTCATAATAATTTGTTGTTTCATATGGGAAAGTTATGTATACCACAGGGGAGGCAGGTGGCATCATGGGAAAACTTGGTTCTCTTGTTAGCACGGACATGGTTATTTCTAGGAAGGTGGCACATTTACGAGTATTTTTATTTAATATCACATAGTAGATAGTGTTTCACATTCATTATAGGTTGTTCATTATGCCTAAGTTCTCTGAAATGAGCATGGTTTCTCATGTTACAGTGCCTTCTAGACCATGGGAAAGTGTTTTGGGTTTTACAATAAGTCTGTTATCTAAAGCATTGCAGTTATCTTTGCTGGTGTCAAACCAGGAGGTAACTCCTCAAATCAGAATGTGTTATTGAATGAAGAATGAACATGCATTCATACATGGAGGTGAGGCTATTGGGATTCATCTCCCAATGACTCTTGACCTTCCTTATTTCCCAATATTATTTATTATACAAAATTAAATATCCACACCCATCCCATAGGATTAGGTGTCAACATTCCCCCCTTTAATCCGAAGGGATGTTGGTGAGCCCAAGCATTGATCTGAACTTTTCAAACTTTTCTCTTCCAAGTGATTTGGTGAAGATATCAGCAGTTTGCTCATTTGTGGAACAATGATGTAGATGGATGGTTTTGGCCTGAACATGATGTCGAATTAGATGGTATTTTGTATTGATGTGCTTTATTCGATCATGGAACTTTGGGTTCTTGGCCAACTTTATTGCAGAAGTGTTGTCGATCATGAGTGGTGTGGAGTACATTTGTTTCATCTGCAAATCTTCCAGGATTTTCCGGAGCCACACAATTTCCTTTGTTGCTTCAGTTGCTTCCACATATTCTGCCTCGGTCGTGGAATCTGTTGGAACTGATTGTTTGCGTGATCTCCATGAGACAGCTCCTGATCCAAGACTCATGGTGTAACCTGTAGTAGACACCCTTGTTTCTTTGTCGCCATCAAAGTCTGAATCAGAGTATCTGATCAAGTTGAAGTCGCCTACCTGTGTATATTTGAGTCCAAAGTCTTGAGTCCCCTTCAAGTACCTTAGCACTCTTTTTGCAGCAGACCAATGTCCTTCACAAGGTTTTTACATGAACCTTGAGAGGATTCCAACAGCAAATGAAATGTCAGGTCTGGTGGTGGTCAGGTAGATAAGACTTCCTACAAGCTGTCTATACTTAGTTGCATCCTCAAATTCCTTCCCTTCAATAGATGTGGGCTTCAAGTTTTGTTCCATTGGAGTGGTTAAGGGATTACAGTCATCCATGCCAAATTTGTTCAAGAGATCTCCAATGTACTTCTTTTGAGAAAGAAATATGAATTTAGGATGTTGAATTACTTCAATACCCAAATAGTAATGAACATGACCCAAATCGGTCATTTCAAAACCTTTCTTCAACTCTTTCTTCATGGATGCAATATAGCTCTCATTGTTTCCTGTTATCAAAAGATCATCTACATATACCACAAGATATACAACTGTTTTTCCAACTTTCTTAACAAACAAAGTTGCATCATCAAGATCAAAATGTTTGAAATCAAGTTTCAGAAGATGCTTGGTCAATTTCTCATACCGGGCTCGTGGTGCTTGCTTGAGGCCATACAACGATTTTACAAGTTTGCAAACTTTGTGTTCTTGACCCTTTATCACAAATCCTTCTGGCTGGGACATATAAACTTTCTCCTTTAGATCTCCATTCAAGAAGGTTGTTTTTACATCCATATGATGGACTTTCCATCCATTCTGAGCTGCTAAGGCAAAGAGAGTCCGGATGGTGGTCCATTTTGCTGTGGGAGCAAAAGTTTCTTCATAATCGACTCCTTCTTTTTGTGCGAATCCTTTTGCCACAAGCCTGGCCTTGTGCTTGTCAAGTGAGCCGTCTGCTTTGTACTTATTCTTGTAGACCCACTTACAGCCAATTGGTTTTGTTCCCAAAGGCGGATCAACCAGCTTCCAAGTGCCATTCTTTATCAAGGCATCATACTCCTTTTGCATCACTTCTTTCCATTCATCATGAGAAGCGGCTTCTTTGAAGGAAGTTGGTTCATGATCTATAGACAAACTCAATTCAAAGTTATAAGCAATATCCATATCAACAGGGGAATCAGAATTATCTACATCACCTTCGATTTGTTGAGTGGAACTTCTTGTTCCTGTTTTTCCAACCTCATCAGGATGAACATTCTCCAGTGTCTTTGTCGGCCATTTGGGAGGACCTTTCTGAGATGGCCCAGGCTGGTCATTTGACTGAGTTGGGATTGATTCAAGATTCAATCTCCCAATTCTGTCAATCACATCATCCAATGTGTCATCCGTGGTTGTTTCTTCATGTGCTTCAGGACATGATTCCACAGTTTGATTCAATATCAGAATCCCCCCTTCAAGATGTGGAATCACATTATCAAATTCTTGGAAGGACTTTTCATGTGTGAATCTATCCAGGCGATCAAGTTGCCGCTCAACAACCTTGTCACTCTTGGAAGATTCAAGAAATATGACATCTCTTGCTATCACAAACTTCTTATTTGCTTCATCATAGAGACGATATCCTTTGGAGGTATTGGAGTACCCCAAGAAGATAGATTTGCGACTTCTAGCACCAAGTTTGTTCCTTTGACCCTTGGGTATCAAGGCATAACAGGTGGACCCAAAGACCCTAAAATGCTTTACCGAAGGAATGTGGCCATGCCACATTTCAAAAGGAGTTTTGTTTCTAATTGAACTTGAAGGACACCTATTCTTTATGTAAACAGCACATAGAACTGCATCAACCCAAACCATCAATTTTACATTCTTGAAAAATAACATGGAGCGGACCATATTTAAAATAGTTCTGTTCATTCTTTCAGCTACACCGTTCTGTTGTGGATTATATGGCACAGTTGTTTGATGTTTGATTCCATGTTGATGAAGATAATTTTCAAATTCGTTTGAAGCGTATTCTTTTCCATTATCAGTACGTAGAGAGCCAATATGTGTTTGTGCATCATTTTCAGTCCATGCATGAAAATTCTTGAAAGTTTGAAAAGCATCAGACTTATTCTTCAGTAAGTAAATCCAACACATTCTGGTGTAGTCATCAATAAATGTCATCATGTAGTTGTTTCCATTTGCAGAAGCAATAGGCATAGGGCCACATAAATCTGAACGAACAAGTTCAAGTTTCCTATGTGCTCTTGAGTGTGAATCATGAAATGGTTGTTTTCTATGCTTTCCTAGAATACATGCATCACATTCCTTAGGTTTTCTAGGAATTGTAGGTAGTCCATCAACACCATTTTTCTTCAACAAACGAAGGCTGTCATAATTTAAGTGTCCAAATCTAGCATGCCATAAAAGACTTGATGGAAATGTACCTTCATCATGATGTGAATTGAATGCAAAGTTTTGAGCATGAGCAGATGAACCTTTCAGCTTCAAGAGTCTCCCTTCTTCTATTCCCTCCATGACAAGTGAGTGATCTGATGCTGATCTGACCTCTACCTTGCCATCAAACAAGTGAACTGAGTGTCCTTGCTGCCGGATTTCGATCAGGGACACTGCCTTGCCATCAAACAAGTGAATTGAGGTCCTTGCCGCCTTGATTTCAACCCGTGACTTGTTTTCAACCTGTGAGGAGAACTCTATAGATATGATCTCGATGACCAGCAAACAATCTACCTTCCACTACAAGCTTGTGGCTGAGCACTTGATTTAAACAGGTTGTTTATCACTTTAATGGTGATTTTTTCAAAAATCTTTTCTAAATGTCATGTGACATGTTGCTCTTGAAACTAGCAACCAATCATCTCTCCATGAAGTAAATGAAACATCAAATAGGTTTTCAGTTACTCCATTGTTACAATGTGCTAGAACATAATGAGCTGATTCCAGTGCTTTACCTTTGTCTTTGTCATTAGTTTTACCTTTGTCTTGATTTCTTTGCTACCTATTTTTCTCCTATGTGTTCGTACACTTGATGCACTGGTGTCCATCTCCTATTCCATTCAAAATGAGCCTCAGTTGTCTGATTGTCACTTCTTTCTTGTGGAAGTTTCTTCCTTCTCCTTCCTCACACCTCTTCCTCTCGATGAATCGAGTATGAATCTCTTTTCAGGCCTAAACAGCTCTTGTGATGTGAATGGGACCTCATCTTTCCCAAAGCTTTCTTTCCCAACCTTAAGTGTACTATTATGATATCTAAGGTTCTACTATTGCTTGCAAAGACTCAAGATAATGTGAGTAAGTTGGATATAATGCCTTAACATATGCTATGAGAGGTATGTCCATTTTTACACCAGTGCTATCAATATCATGCATGATCGATCTAACTTCTGAAGCTAAGGCAAGGGGATCATCATTATTCATTTCAAGACTGAACAACTTAATCATCAATTGAACATTTTCTAATTCTAAATGTGAGTCATAGAGTTCTTTTAGCTTTCTCAAGGCATCATAGGAATTTGAGAAAGATGAAATGTGGCGGCTCACCTCTTCATTTACGGTAGCTGCAATCAAGGCATAGGCCTTGCAGTTCTTGTTTTCCCAAATGGCGAGCTCTTTGTCTGAAGTGGGCTTTGCTGGTGGATTTCCTTCTTTTCCTTCACAGATTCCTCTCCACAACTCATTAAAAATGAGTGTGTGCTTAATCTTCCGAGACCATTCAAGATAGTTCTCTTTTCCGGAGAGAACCACCCCAACAATAGAGATGAGAGAATGCATTATATTACTGGAAAAAAATTCTTCTGAAGAGGAAAAATAATTCTGCTAGAAAACTTTCAATTCTAGAGATTTGCTCAATTAAAGGGGACAACTCTTTGCTAAAACACTGAATTCTAAAAGACAAAAAACTCTTTTCTAAAAAATGAATTCTGCACCAAAAAATATATATGTATTTTTTGTTTTGTTTGGAGAAAAAAAAATTTGTATGGGAAGCAGTTTTATGAAATGGGAGGGCGATATCAATGTTATGGGAGGGTGGTATTATGAAATGTCATGGGAGGGCGGTATATAGTGGGAGGGCGGTATGATATTAATGGTATTATGAATGGTATTAAGGTGGGAGGGGGGCAGTAATATGAGGTGGTATATGAATGGGAGAATATAGTGGGGAGGGGGCGGTATTGAATACTATGAAAGGGGCGTGAATGTATCACAAAGACAGTGTATTATAATATAAAGACAGCGTATTATTAAACAGTGCTTTTGTTATATGGAAGGGCAGTGTTAACATTGGTGAAAGGTCCGTGGGACAAGCCACAGGATATTAAAAGCGCTGTATTAAAACCGTTGACAAAGCATTAATGGTGGGAGGGGAGGGGGCGGTATTACGAACGGCGTGACAGCGTATAGTATGAGTCGTTGCAGGTGTGACTGCTGTATAAACTATTAAAAAACACCGCCAGACAGAGCTGTGTATGAGCGGGTGTAGTGTATTGATGCAGTGAGGGCGGAGTGTTTTGAACGGTTTATAACGCCAGACAGAGCTGTTGGGAGGGGCAGAAATGTAAAAGAGAAAGCGGTATTAGAAGTTGACAGCGTGGAGGTATTTCATGCGATAAATGGAGCGCTGTATATATATATATATATATATATATATATATATGAGCGATATATATGAACGGTTGACATATATGAGTGATATGTATTGAATGGTGGAGGGCATAGTGTATTGATGCAGCGTATGAGTCGACAGCGCTGGAAGGGAGAAGGCCGAAAGGCCACGGGGTAGCAGATGGTGGGATGTAGTGCTGGAGGGCCAAGGGGCGGAGAGATAGGTAGCGTGGAGAGTAGGGGGTCGTAGGGAAATGGGAAGCCGAGGGGAGTGCTCGTAGAGATGAGAGGGGCGTTGGGTAGGTGAGGGAGAAGGAGGCCGAGAGGCCTGTTACAAAAAATCTGGAATAGGATCTTTGTAGGACTGTAGAGGGAGGCTGCAATTTGCAGTGTTTCAGGAACTGCAGGATTGCAGAATCTTTAGGAGCTGCAGGATCTGCAAATGTCAGAGCTATGCAGAGAAAAAAAATGCAGAATAACAGTCTAGCAATAAGTAGGAGCAGCAAAAACTATTATTAAAAACTGACTGAGCAAAGGAGAGGGAGTTACACCACAGGCAGAAATGCCAATAGTGGGACTGGCTCTGATACCATGTCAAACCAGGAGGTAACTCCTCAAATCAGAATGTGTTATTGAATGAAGAATTAACATGCATTTATACATGGAGGTGAGGCTATTGGGATTCATCTCCCAATGACTCTTGGCCTTCCTTATTTCCCAATATTATTTATTATACAAAATTAAATATCCACACCCATCCCATAGGATTAGGTGTCAATAGCACTTGTGTCTGGGTTGGGTAATCCTCTTGTCTTACAGTTTATCAACCCTCATTGAAAGTATTCAGTCGGTTTTGGGTATTATATTTAAGTAAAATGCTGCCAAGTCATTTACAGTGTCCTTATGTGTTCAATAGAAAGTTCAACTTCAATTCATTATTCATTGCAAAGATTTATCTCCATTCGCATTAACCATACCTGAGTTTATCCTTGAAAAATATTTCTTCAAAAATTGAAATAATGGTTTCGTGTCATAGGCCCTCCCGTGACAGATCACTTCCTATCGACTTCAACTCGTTATCAAGGAAGTTGATCTAGAAATCCTATCGGTACCTTTAAATCTGCATTCCTCAATGGCAGGTTTATCACCTTCGATGAGAGGTTTTCATAATTGGCCTTCGATCGAACGACTATATGAGTGTTCAACTACAAATTTTCATTCACATTTCATATATTGTACTAAGTTACATTGAGATCCATTGTCATTACTAGTGATTTCTCTCACACTTGTTAATGGTTTTCATCATTGACCTGTAATCAAGTGTTTTATACCATGTTCAACTTCGAAACAATCAATCACATGGATAGAATCATTCTAGTTTGAGAAGTGGAAATCAAGACCCTGGATCTAGTTTCAACCATCCAGGCAACGAGGATTTACGTATTCATGTTTCAGTAAACTAATTCATAATAGATGGTTGCGTCCATACTGTGTCTACAATTGATGTAATTCTAGGTCACTTATGTACAAGAAAGTATAGTTAGTCTTTCTCTGAGTATGTGAAAGTCTACCTCAGTGATGATTATATATTTGCATTGAATTTTTCTTACAGGTTTTCAACTGATGTCTCTGATCCAATCCTTGGGATGATAAAGCACTTCACTCTCTTGAAAATTTTTCTAAGACTTCACACTTTAGGGGGAAATATGTTACACGTCATTTTATCACCATGACATTTTACCATCAATATGGATCTATCGCCATCCCTTCTCATGCTTCCTTAAAATTCAAAACACTTATATTCCTTAACCAAGTCTTGGGAACTGGAAAAAAAATCTCTTGAATAATCTTAAAGATTTCCTACACACTTTTTGCAGTCACTTCTTGTTCATGAGTAGATATTCCTAACCTTGCATGCAAACATCTACACTCTACTTTCTGATAAAATGTAATATTCCTAATTTAGCTACAGCTAATAGGAATATTAATTTTTCTTTTGAAATCTAGATGCATGAATAATTGAGCAAGGAGGCTCCTAATTTGCTCAAGTATGAATAAAAATCCTTCCTGGTGTGAAAGGGGATCATGAAATAACCAATTCAGGCATCCACATGTGTGAACAAGGTGTAAACTATGTGGACAAGATCAAGTTTGACCAAGTCAACATGATTTATTCTCAAAGGAGTGGATTCTAAATAAAGTCAGCTCAATGTGAATAGAGATCAATCCAGCTAGATAAAATGAAGGCACCTTGAGTGTGAAAAGAGACAGGGCATGAAGAATCAGTCAAGGTTGACCAAATCAATGAAGCTGTCTAGATACATTGCACCATCTTGATGGACAACACATTTTTTTTGGAGGAGCCTTTGCATGGAAGCAACCTCATAGTGGGTGGGACCCTTGGTGAGAGAACTCATCCATTATATAATGAAGGAGATGGCAAGCTTATGGAAATATTGGAGATTATATTTTCATGTGTTTTGATTATACTTCCTACATACTTAGTTGTTTAGCTAAGTTACTACACTGCTTAGTGCAAGGGTTTTCCCGGGTGGGGATTCCCTACTCTTTCTTAGAGATCCTTCTTGAGAAATATAAGAGGTTTATGATCTGAATTTTCCACTACTTGGTGTTGGGCCAAGCACCTACCTTCAGTAAAAATTTAGTTCCTTTAGAAAACTATGTCATTTCTTAAGGTGTGCAGTGGAAGGGGTGAAAACCCCATTTTGAGGAGCTAGTTTCCCAAGAGGAGGATCAGCCTTTCTTTGGGAAAGCTAGGGAAAGCATCTACAACCATTTCTTTTCTTGTTCAGCCATATTATGTAGAGCTTCAGCCATACAGCATTATTCAGCCATAGATTTGCAGGAGCTTTCTCTTGTATATCTTTTCTGTGAAGAAACCCTTGTGGGGTCTTCTTGGATCTGTATAAAAGAGATTAGATCTTTGTTTTTATGCCTCATTGAGTATTCTAATAATATTATCAGATATATTTCTCTATTTTCTTATTTAACCTCTCTTTAGACTGCACAGTCTCTTATGCAACAACTCTAGCATTTTGCAGTCTTGGGGTTTTGGCAATTTCTAGTTGTTTTGAGCATGGGAGGCTTGTTTAACTATGCTAAAGGCATTTGTTTCCGAAATTATTTTGCATAAATGTCCTATATTATCTATTATAAGGGACACAGCCGTTATTTTTCACTGTTATAACTCAGATATTCAGAAAATAATGTTTTGGGGCCGAAACTGCTACTTTTCCCCACTTGGTGACATTGTAAAAAAAGGCATAGTTTGTTGTTGTGATTGTTTTATGAAAGCTATGTGTTTAAATAAATTATATAAGATTATCAATTTCTGTTATCCAAATTTGGAATACCTTAAGGCATTCTTATTGTTGTAGAAAATTCCAGTTTTGGAATATTACAGTGGTATCAGAGCAACAATGTTGGCTCAGCCTGTGAGCTCAAGCATTATGGAATCTTCTCATGGGGAGGAGGAGATTTGCAAAAGAAATCAGAGAAAACCCTTGTTTTCAAGAGAAAGGAGGTTCTCAAAACTTCTCTTGAAAAATCTGCAAGGAAAAAGAAAGGGCATCAAAGAAATGAGGAGGGAAACACATGAAGATCCCTCAACGAAATCTATACAAGAGAAAGATTATAAGTCCTCATCTCTTGGATATGAGCACACAGACATATCATCAGACCTACCACGTTATATCAGCAATTTCTTCATGAAAAGGAAGAAAGGAGATGTGCCAAAGAAAGATACTCTTGGTGATTATTTGCAGGAATATGAAGATCAATCCGAGGAATTCAAAGATCACTTGAATTTCCAAGGGTTTTTCCAAATGAAGGGAAGGAGCACAAGGAGCAAGAAGTAGGGTGAGGGTAGATTCTTTCTATCCACTTTTGATGTATCACCTCTATGTCCAGCTAGGGCTTCGGTGAAGGAGCTAGACACCTTTGTTCAGCAACATCAAGTCTCAGAATTTGAAGTCATCAAAGTAGCAGCGCTACATTTTGAGGGTAAGGCCTATGCTTGGTGGTTGTTTGAATCATTTTCCTTAAAAAATGAAAATACATCTACTTATGCAAATTTAATTGAAATATTAGTAGAGAGTTTTGATGATAATTCATGTGAAACATCTTCTATTGCAACTATCAAACCACAACAAACAAAAATTTTGCATGCGTTGGGAGGGTCTATATATCCAACTCCATTTCTGAAAATCAATGAAGAGGAGGTGAGCTTGTTTGATACTTTTCCAAGGGCAAGATCTCCTTTTGATGAAGGGCTTCCTTCTCAAAAGGAAGACATGAAGATTCCTTCTTCAAAAGAGGACCAAGATCTAAGGTCTCTTGTTGAGGTTAAGGCAACTTCAACTAGTAGAGAAGAGAAAGGAGAGGCAGAAGAAGATAACATAGTCATATAAAGGGCACCTCAAGCACCCCATGAAGAAGAGGATGGAGCACTTGCTCCAAATAAATAAGCTCTTGCACTCTTGCAAGGAGTTCCAAAAGGTCTCACACATAGAGCTCTTAGCATAACACATGAGCAGCATGCACTTTCATTGCCAAGTGATGGGATCTTGAAGATAGGAGAAGGGAAAGAGGAATGGCATCACAAGATGAAGAGCATGTACCCTTCTCTATTTCAAAGTTTGAAAGAACAAGGAAGGCAAGAGGACCTCTGCAACAAAGGTAGGGGCAAATCTGTCCACCTACATTCACACCCTACTCTATGCCTTGATGCCTCTTTGCAAGGAGGAATTTCAGCAAGAAGACCTCCTGATTGGAGGGAAACTAAAGTGTTCTCTCAACTATATACAGTAGAAACATATTTGTTTAAAGAGGGAACCTTGGAAGGAGCCACTACAGTGCTGAAAATAATTAATGGAAGGCTAGGCAAATTTCTGAAATTGACATTGCTTTCTTCCATTCTTCTATTTGCATTGGAGGGAATAGATTCAGAAATTTGTGCTGATATGAGCATAGTATCAAGAGGCTACTCCATAGATTTGGGGTAGCAAAGGATACTCCAATATATAAATAATATTTTTGAACATAACAAAAAAAAAAATTTCCCTTTTGTATGCAGGAGCAAAATTGTGGAAGTTTTTGAGAAAGAGAACCTTTCAAGGTGAGGGTGACTTTCCTAAACTTCAATCTTGTCTTGAGTAAGATCAGCTACAAGAAAGGTAGCAAAAGAAAGCTGGGAATACTCCAACATGTGAATTTGACATCAAGTATGTCAAGGAGGAGAGCCATCATGTGACAAATGCATCATTTCATACTTCTACAGCGTTGTCAATGTTGGGAATCCTAGACCCTTATTGGGAGTCCCAACTCTTGATGGAATATTCTAAGGACCTATTCACATGTAAGGTTCTTGATGGGCAAGCAAGGGATTGGAAGTATAAAGTATTTGATGGGATCATTTATGTTCATGATCATATTTACTTAACTAAAGATTCCAAACTCGAGAATAAACTACTTGACACAACCTACGAGGTCTTGCTTTCAAATCCCACTAGCTTCATTAAAACCTATCATGATATATTAGATGGATTTATATGGGATAATTTCAAGGAGGAGATGCACTCTCATATGAGTAAGTGCATGAATCATTTGTTAGTTGAGGAGGAGCATAGCTCTTGGGAAGAGTTATCATTATCACCTCCTTATTCATTGAGTGTGAGAGGGAGCTCATCCATGAGCTACCTTGCTGATTTTAAACAAGTGTATGACAAACATTATATTGTTGAATCTCATGATGTATTTATTATATACTTGTATTCTCTTAATGCTCATGTGTAGGTCTTGGCTCCAAGAGGTGGCACTTTTTCTGATGGGCTTCATGAGCCACTTTGGGCCATGAAAAATGGTGAGATTGGTCGTTCTTTGGGAGATCTTAGAGAGATGATGTACTCCTCATGGTATGATTCATCATCACCAACCATCATACACCTTCTCCAAACATGCAAGAAGGATAGGGCAGCAAACAAGTGTTGGGGAGAACGCTTGTCATATCATAGCCTATGGTAGTTAGGAGGAAAACTGCACTGGTTGCACATGAGGGACCATTGTCCTTCTCACTTATTGTATATGTCAGCTAGCATGATCTTAATTATGTTCCCACATGCTGAAGATGTTCTTATCTTTGTTGGAGGCATGGTTGGAAGAGAGGCACACTTGTTGGATTTGTCTTTGGGGGAAGAGAGTCCCTACTTTTTCTGCACTACATGTTCCAAGGGGAGCATGAGAAACTATATGGCCACCACTGCATACCACTTGTTTCTTTATGATGTGGACGATATGTTTGGTTGGAGCACTTGGGGCATGCCTCTCATAAGCAATTGGGAAGATATTTTCTATGAATTACCAAGCTGGAAGGTGATTCATTTTATTTGGATGATAGCATGGAGGAGGGAGGCCTCCACTGATGATGAAATTCCCCATGATTGTCATCACTTATATCTTGAGGAGGCCATAGATTAGCAAGAAGGTTTCCATATCAACCTTCCATTCTTTCATGATGAGAGCCACTGGGTTTATTCACCAAAGGCCAACTTGCACACTTGGGAGGAGCCATTGGGAGATGGAATTTTTGTAGAAATTCTGAAGCAATGGGGGAGACTATGGGATGAGAGGACCACAAGAGGAAGAAGGGAGATTTTGTAGCACCCTTGTAGTTTCTTGAGGACAAGCAACATTTGGGAGGAGGAGACTGTAATATTCCTAATTTAGCTACAACTAATAGGAATATTAATTTTTCTTTTGAAATCTAGATGCATGAATAATTGAGCAAGGAGGCTCCTAATTTGCTCAAGTATGAATAAAAATCCTTCCTAATGTGAAAGGGGATCATGAAATAACCAATTTGGGCATCCACATGTGTGAACAAGGTCTAAACTATGTGGACAAGGTCAAGTTTGACCAAGTCAACATGATTTATTCTCAAAGGAGTGGATTCTAAATAAAGCCAACTCAATGTGAATAGAGATCATCCAGCTAGATAAAATGAAGGCACCTTGAGTGTGAAAAGAGACAGGGCATGAAGAGTCAGTCAAGGTTGACCAAATCAACGAAGCTGTCTAGATACACTGCACCACCTTGATGGACAGCGCAGTTTTTGTGGAGGAGCCTTTGCATGGAAGCAACCTCATAGTGGGTGGGACCCTTGGTGAGAGAACTCATCAATTATATAATGAAGGATATGGAAATCTTATGGACATATTGGAGATTATATGTTCATGTGGTCTGCTTAGATTTCCTACATACTTAGCTGTTTAGCTAAGTTACTACACTGCTTAGTGCAAGGGTTTTCTCGGCTGGGGATTCCCTACTCTTTCTTGGAGATCTTGCTTGAGAAATGTAAGAGGAGGTTTCTGATATGAATTTTCCACTACCTGGTGTTGGGCCAAGCACCTACCTTCAACAAAAACATATTCCCTTCAGAAAAATACGTTATTTCTTAAGGTGTGCAGTGGAAGGGGTGAAAACTCCATTTTGAGGAGCTAGTTTTTCAAGAGGAGGATCAGCCTTTCTTTGGGAAAGATAGGGGAAGCATCTACAGCCATTTATTTGCTTTTTCAGCCATTTTATGCATATCTTCAGCCATACATCGTTATTCAGCCACAGATTTGCAGCAGCTTTCTCTTGTATATATTTTCTGTCAAGAAACCCTTGCCGGGTCTTCTTGGATCTGCATAAAAGAGATTAGATCTTTGTTTTTATGCCTAATTGAGTATTATAATAATATTATCAGATATATTTCTCTATTTTCTGATTTAACCTCTCTTTATACTGTGCATTCTCTTATGCAGCAACTCCGGCATTTTGCAGTCTTGGGGTTTTGGCAATTTCTAGTTGTTTTGAGCATGGGAGGCATGTTTAACTATGCTAAAGGAATTTGTTTCCGAAAATATTTTGCATAAATTTCCTATATTGTCTATTATAAGGGAAAAAACCATTATTTTTCACTATTATAACTCAAATATTCATACAATAACATTTTGGGGCCAAAACTGCTGCTTTTCCCCACTTGGTGACATTGTTAAAAAAGGCATAGCTTGTTGCTGTGATTTTTTTATGAAATATATGTGTTTAAATACATTATATAAGATGATAACTTTATTTTCTCCAACTTTTGAATACCTTAAGGTATTCTTATTGTTGTAGAAAATTCCAGATTTGGAATATTACATAAAACCTGCACACCCCATTTAAAAGAAACTAAAAGTGAAAAGTAACTTATAGAAGCATAGTTGGGCACATTTTCTTCCAACTAAAAGCCTCTTGAGTCACACCAATTTGATATATATCCCTCCAATCATGGAACTTATCCCCTTGGATCAAGGAACCCTAATCCCTTCATTAGAGGATCTCATCCCTCTATTGGTGGATCTAAAACCTCCTCAATTTCTCCTATAATTTGAGTTGAAACTTTAGGGTTAGGGGTACATAGGGGTTCATAAGGGTTCACTAGACATAAACTTATGCTGGTCATTCTAGAGTGGAAAGCTTGTTAAACCAAGGAGGAAGATTGTAAAGGCATACGGGAGAAATTTGTACGACATCAAGGCTCGGGTTGTAGTATTTCTCTTATATTCTTGATAATACATATGGATAATTTTTCTCATTGTGTTGTTTTTAGATTCATTAAAACAATGAAAATTATTAATATCCTTGATCATTAAGTTAAGTTGGTACTTGGATTATTATATACTGTCGGTTCTTTTGATTCTTTGCATGTTTGTGATTGCAGGTTCTTCTCAGCATTGAAGGAATTCTTTGGGACAAAAGGCAAGTTCTACATCAAACATCTCATTTAAAGGTAGGAGCATTATCCTCTCTTTTCTAAGTTTTGATAATCTGAATGCTAATAGTTTAGGGAAAGATATATTCATATGGTTGTTTGTTTCTAGTTATCTGTTGGGATACTACGAAGATCGCTCTTGTCTGCAAGAGGGATTTATCCAGAAAACACAACTGCATCAGCCTTCAAAGCTTGGGAATTTCAGAGAAAAAATCCTGAAAACTTGCTTAAGGCAAGTTCCTTATTGAACAACATGGGGGTAAGAAAAAAATGCAGAAAACATAAATGGAAAACAAAGCATGAGAGATACGCAAGAAAATGGAAGAAAAATATGTGAAAGAAAATGCAAAGACTATGGTACAAGGTGTGGAAATGGCCCAAGGGCCATTAAGAGAAGTAGCATTTGAGGTCATGGCCATTCACTAGGATATTTTCAATCCTCCCTCCCAAGGCTTGGAACCTGTAAGTATATTGGCCAATATTTTCTTTAATTTGGAACAGTCCTGCCCACAAGGCTTGGAACTTAGTATGATTCCCTTTGTATTTGTGGACTTTGTCCCATTTGAGGGACAGGTCACCGACTTTGAACTTTCTGTCCCCGATGGACTTCTTGTCAAACCATATTTTGATTCAACTTTGGTGAATGGAAAAGTTCTCCTTGGCATTTTATATTTCCTCCTCTAGCTTAAGCAGGGTGTCAATGCGGGCCTACAATATGGGGCAAGGGGTTCCATGTGATTCTTGAGATAATTTAAGGGAACGTAGTGAAATATTAGGGGGCAAGATGGATTCTTTCCCGTAGACTAAGAAGAAGGGAAAGGTCCCAAAAGAAGGTTTGGGCGTGACTCGGTCGACCCATAAGGTGTTGTTGAGAGAATTGTGTCAGTTTCATTGTTGGGATATCAACATCTTCTTGATGATATGGATTAGGTTCTTGTTGGTTGAATAGGCTAGCCCATTACCTTACAAATAATAGTTGGCATAATGTTTCAAAACTATACCATTTTTGAGAGAAAAATCATACATCTTAAATGATGAAAAATATGTAGTGTTATAAAAAACGAGGGAGGTTGGAATACCAAACCTGGTCATGATGTGCCGATTAATAAAATCTATTACCTCTTGATCATTGATTTTGAATAACGGTGCCACCTCAACCCACATCATGAAATAGTTTGTGGTTGTAAGGATATATCGATGATGTTTTCAGGAGTGTGGTAGTATCTCTCCGATAACGTCCAAACCCCACTATTAGAATGGTTCCTTTACTGCGATAGAATGTAGTGGAGAAAATGACCGAGATTCCCTACCGACGTATTTTTGACATAGAGGGAATTTGAGGGCATAGGCGTGAGCATCCTTGAACAGGTTAGGCCAATAGAAACTGGCTCACATGACCTTGTGTGCTTTAGTGTCACTTGCATAATGCCATCCGGTTGGTCTGTCGTGTAGTTATTTTAGGACCCGTTGTGCTTCCTTGAACTCTAAACATCATAACATGGTGTCATTGTAGTGCTTCTAGAATAATATGCCTTTTAGCATTTGATAGGAAGTGGCTTTGAGCCTTACAACTCATTTATGTTTCATCGTCAGGGTTTGATCCAAGGTCCCCTGACCAATATATTGCATGAGGTCTGAGTACCACGATGGTGAGGCTGACGTGTGTACATGATCTACCTAGTACATTCCAATTTTGTGTTCCCAACACTCCCCATTGTTGTTTTGTGGGGAAACTGCTTTGGTGGCCAACCTGCATAACCCGTGGCTATTAACTGTATGCATGGGATTGAACTCTAGGTCATACTCTTGAAGACATGACATCTAGTTTCCCCATCAATCACCCATCTCTTGTTGCATGAACAATAAATGAACTGATGGGTGAGGGACGAAAACTGTCACATGGTTCTTCAGGATATAAGGCCTGAAATGCTTTACCTCCTTGTAAATCGCATATTCCTATTTGTTGATGTCTGGATGGTTAAGCTTCATGCCTTGCAACCCTGCAGTCATGAATGATATGGGTCATTCGTTATGACTATCATCCTTTTGGGTGAGGACAACTGCTAGTGATGAGTCAGAAGAAAAAGTGTACAAGACAAAACCTTTGTTGAAATCCGGGCTATACAAGGCTAGGGCTTTTGCAATTACCTTCTTGATATTTTCAAAGTCTTCCTTCTCTGCCTGATTCCATTTTAACCTTGCACCCTTCTTGATCATGCTTTAGAGGGGTTTCACAATGTGGGTAAAGTTAGATATGAACTTGCAAAGGAATTTGATTTTCACAAGGAAAGATTGCATAGCCTTCTTGCCACTCAGGAGGGTAATTTTGGAAATGGATTTTACACGGTTATTTCAACAAAAATTCCATATTTGGTTATAATGTGGCCCAAAAAATTCCATTCTGAGACTGCGAAAATACTCTTCTTGGCATTTAATGAGATCCCATACTTTTGGCCTTGCTCGAAAATCTGTTTTAGGTGGTGTAGATGGTAACCCCTTCAATTTGAAAATACTATGACATCATCCAGGTAGACCAACACACTTTGTCCCATTAATCCTCTAATGTGATGTTCATGGCCCTATGCAAAGTTTATTTAACATTAATTAAACCGAAGGGCATGCGTCGAAACGCGAACTTTCCCCACTTTGTTATAAACATTGTCTTCAAACTGTCGGGCTCAAAAACCAGCACCTGGTTGTATCCTGAGAACCTGTCCAACAAAGAGAACATCTCTAAGCCCAACACATTTTGAAGAATCTATTTCATGGGGGGAACAAGGTAGTTATCCTTGTTCGATGCCCATTTTAGGTTTTAGAAATCCACGCACAATCATATTTCACCGGTCTTCTTACGCACAGGGACCAAGTTCGAAACCCATGTTGAATGATTGACTTTGAAAATAATATGGGAATCTAGGAGTTTCTTGAGTTCCTTCTGAATCAGTAGGTCTAGAGTCAGATGCACCTTTCTCAGCTTCTGTTGAAAGGGTCTAACGCCTTCTTTCATAAGTATCACGTGATGGATAATCCAAGTTTCATATGTCCAAAGGTCGTCATGCATCCAGGAAAAAATATATCGATACCTCTTAAATAAGTCGATGAACAACTGTCTTTCCTCAAGTGTGCATCCGGTACCAATATTGACAAACTTCGGATCAATGTATGTACTTGTGTGATAAGGCAGAGCTTTGCACTTTGGTGTTAGGTGCCCCCAAAATTCTCTTTTCAAATCGAATAACTTCTCGAATGATACAACCCCTTTGGGCATAGGATTTCCCTTACATTCATCTGCTTCCTTTTGCAAAGACAACTCGTGTTCCTCCTCTTCGATAACGACATCTTTGAACACATCAGCGTTCAACATTAAGTCCAACACCTATTGATCATCATTGAAAACGTGCAAATTATTCACATTATCAGGCACTACAGGTTTATATACAATTTCAATGGAAAAATCGTCCCTTAACGGGGTAAATATAGTAGCAGCATTAGCTAGAGTATCAGCCCTGAAATTATTCATCCTAGGAACCGAATTAATGTCAAAAGAATTGAAAGCAGAAATCAAATGCCACATCTCTTTTTGATATCATTTCAAATGTGATGCTAAAAAATGGATGGTATTGTGTACCTATATTGTGATGATTTCAATTGATTGCTTTCAGACACCCAAATTTGAGATCAATCACTTTCATGAACCCGAGGATTAGCGCTTCGTATTCAACAATATTATTGGTGCACTAGAACCTTAACCTATAAGAAATCATAAAATTATTCTTCCGATGGTCTATCAGGATAAAAACCACACCAAATTCATCCTTATTTTTGGAACCATCATAGTGTAGGGTCCAAATTTCATTTCGGGTTGCCTCCAGGATGCATGGTTTATAGACGGGGAATTTAGCTTGATGGCGTCAGGCAAAGAATATATCCCAACAGCGATAGGTGGTGGACAAGGGATCAATTCTAGCTGAGTGTCTGGGGTGACGAGGGATGGAGCAGTCTGGTGACATCTGAATTTGACCTTTAAGAAACACATCCATAGTTCTTCCTGAGCGAAGTTCAATGGTTCGTTTGTGGCTTCAAGGTCAGTGACGTTGTATTTCATGTACGACTCACTATTGACCCTGATCTGGTTGTTCCTTCCTTTGTACAGGAACCATAGATGGGACCAATTGGTGGCAAAATAACCTTGAATCTTTCTTGACCAGTCATGGCTTAGTAATAGGCCATACGCTTCTGGAATATCAATGATGACAACGTTAATGCATTGATGTACTCTAAAATCTTAGGAAAATCAGATCAGCACATTGGTCAATTCACCAATTACGGGGACCTCAGATCGTTCTAATTGGATGATCCTAGCGTTATTTTTTTCTGGTTGGATATTCAACTTCTTGCACACAGATAGGGGCGTGAATTTGGTTGACACTCCTGAGTCAACGAGGAAGTTATGAACATTGAAATTGAAAATTTCAAATGATAAGAGAAATAGGGGTGTGGACCCCCATGATTTGGCATTTACAGTGTTGACAATAGACTAGAGGTTGACCGTGGCTTGGGATGGTCTTGAACTTCCTACCCGCGAAGAAGGGGATGACATACTTACTGAAGGATAGGTAGAAAAATATTTAAGAATTAGATCACGTTGGTTGGCAATCCTAGAGAGCTCATAAAGTGAAATGTTGGCCGACATTCTCTTCATATCATTGATAATGTTGTATACAGACTCCAAGATGTGAGGGTCCTTCTATGGTCACCTGAGGTGAAGTGGGAGACTGTGAGCCTCTGGGCGTGCTCCCGGTAGTGGAGAGGCTTTTCTTTTCCAAGGTGGGGGTCGTGGGTTGGTTCGACTTGTTGGGAGGCAGGATTTTCCTCAAGAACGCTTTTATTTTCTCTTCAATGGTTTGGTCAGCTACCGAGCCTTTTCTCCTAAGGTTGTAGGTTTACTGAGGTTTGGGCTGTATGTTATTGGCCATATAAACCTCTACAAAATATTGGGTCTCCTCTCTGCAAGAAACTTGGAAATATAAAACAACCGATCCTTGATTTTCATCAGGAGGGAACATCTCTTCCTTAGGCATGTCGGCTTCTTCCTCAGGTTCCCCTGCCATCTGTTCTTCCAGAAGCTGATTAACTACATAGATCATACTATTGATCCATAGGGGGAATATTCTCTCTGAGTGAGATGATTGGTGGAAAGAAAAAAAATTATCCTTGCCGATCTCCTTGACATTGAAATTTTCGTTGGGGTTTTGAGGAGGTCGATTCGATGCATTATTGTTCCTTCTAAAGAAAGGTTTTTGGGGCTTGCTACTTGATGCATCGTCACTATTTTTCCTTTTCAGATCTGACACTTCATTCGTTAGGAGTTTCAAAGACTTAGCAATACTCTCGAAGTCAAAGGGGTCTGTATCTTTGTCTCCTCGTTTACTAGTTGAAGGTTGTGACTTCTTTTCGGCGGACTTGGGATCATTGCAATTGTCATGATCCAGGGCCCCTATGGAGGGCATAACTTTCTAGATGAAAAGGACCATCACGAAATTTTCAGCTAGGGTTACCCCAAATTTGTGTTTTACGAACACAACAATGTCTCATGAAAGATCCCTCATGTAATAGTCTATGGTGATGGAATCATCAAGAACCATGTTGGGGGAGAACTTATTCAGAATAGTAGCGAATCATTGATTGAAATCTTTAACCTTTTTCTTCTTTTGGAATTTCAATGTGCTCAACTTCATGAGGAGGATAGAAGGGGTCTTATCCTCCGAGAACTTCTCGTGGAAGGTCCATCAGAACTCTTCCCACGTTCGGATGGAAGAAACAAGTAAATAGAGATATCAGGTAGCGGGCTTGTTTTCCAAGGTGTGGGGAAATAGCATGCATTCTAGGTCATCATATTTTACCCTCATCATCTACAGGGAGAGGTAGAACTTACTTATATGGTCATCGGCTAATATTCCCTCTCAGGGTCGAACTTGGGTAAGTGTTTCTCGGGTTTCCGGGACATGTTGTGGAGGGGACCTCAGATGCCCAGAGGGGTTGTGTCATCCAAGAAAATTGTTGCACTTGGTTAGCTCTAGGCAGGGATCGAATAATGAGAGGTTCAAGTTCTAGGGAAAATTTTAAGGATTGAAGTTTATCTTAAAGTTTAGAAACCTTGGCGAATCTTACTAGTCCCTAATATCCAAATTTTAAAATGTTTGATGATAATTTTGCAAAAATGTTTATATTTCTAATTTTTTTTATATTAGACAATATATAATATTGGCGATTTTTATGGAAAATTAATTTTATACTATAAAGTTTGGGCGAATTAATTTTTAGAAAAATGGAAATTGGTGAATATTGTTTTTGGAAAAAGCATGGAATATTAGCTCACTTGCAAATATTATTCCCTAAAATTTACCCTAGGTTCAACTTCACCTTCTGTTTCGCTTATGACGCTCAACCTGTAAGCTTCGTCGTCATGTTGTGAATGCATATCATCATCTCAAGGAACCCTCAAATTTCTGAAACCACTAAAATTCCTATGAAAATGAAGCACTCGTTAGTTCTGGGGTTGGTTGAGGTTGTGGGTTTGATCTATATTTTGCCGGCCCCTTCTGATGCCCCTCCCTAGTGGGTCATTTGTCTAGATTTCTTCTAGAAATGGTTGGTTATTCGAGGGAATGATATCTTTCCAGATCAGATTATGGACCCAAGTAGCGATGCTCCTCGGGCCCTCCCTTTCAACTGCAGGGGGGATTTCGAGGCCTTCAAACTAGAGCCACTCGACTGCATCCACGTAGTCTTCTAGCATTAGACTTATAAGTTCGTGTATCGAATTCACTAGGAGACCCTGACGAGTGTGTTGCGGATCAGAGATACATGGTGTAGAAACTATATAACTTGTGTTATATGTCCAATATTCTCCTAATCTCACACTATTTTAACTTCATGCAAAATATAGAATCTATTCCACCATTGATCATTTGTGGAAATTAAATAAAGATTGCAATGCACACATGAAACAATAAAAATTCACACACATTAACATAGTTGTTTAATGGGAAAGCCTGAAGCTGAAAACCCCAACTATCTATATATAATATATGTCATAGAGATCATGTAACAATCCTCATACAAATCTGATCATATCAAGCTCTCAGTACAATACAATCGCTACACACTAATCAGGCCTAATATTGCAAATCCATGCACCGATCTTTGCCACCTACAAGCCTACCTCTACTGCGCAATCCCTACTGAAGAATGGCTCTGAATGAGTTCGAATTTCTCCAGCCTTGCTCACGTAATCCTCATTGGCATCTCCACTGAGTGTTGGATGCAATCAATGCATCACTATAGTCACAATTGATAGTCTATCTTGCCCTTTCACCTATCTCTCCACTAGTCTCCACTGAAACTTTCATGCACTGTAGTTAACTATTGTATTGTTCAGTTGATTAACGAGTTATTATTTGTGAATTAATTAAATAATTAATTCACTCCACTCTCACTAGTGTAAAAATCATTTAGACTAGATACAACTAGCTCAACTGAGTCTAACTGAGTTAAACTGAATACAACTCCATAACTACTTCTTCCAACTGGGTCATAACTCTGCCACTTGAGTTCTAACTGAGTCCTCCGTGCAATAGCTCCAGTAAACCCTTAAGAATAAGCGTAATTCCTTCTGTCAGCTGATGTGCCACATCTGTGCAGTGAACTGAAGTGCTCCAAGAGAATAAGTTGTTGTTTAGAGTCTAAATATTATTAAGAGCTAATAATATCCAACATATCTATTTTTAGACTGGAAGTCTAAAAATAGACTCCGCCCAAAATGTCTAAAAATAGAAGTCCATCTATTTTTCAAACTTGACCAACCATCCACAAATAGCATCCTGCAACTCATAGAATATGATCGACATGTCTAAAAATAGACTTTGTGCCAAAAATAGCTTGCGGGCCCACTTAGTGAAGGCGACCCTTTTCACTAAGCTCATCATATTGTTGAATATCCAAACTCCCTCTCAACAAGATAGGGATTATCTACCATCCCAATCCTGTCTCTATGGTATTCAAATTCGCTCCTCGTGAGCGCCTTCGTCAGAATATCTGCATCCTGATCTTCCATAGGAATGTAAGAAAGCAACATGATCCTCCGTTGCACACAATCTCTGATATGATGGTACTGGATGTAAATATGTTTAGATCTATCATGAAATACTCGGTTATCGGTGCTTGAGAGTTTGATACAGCTTTCATTATCACAATATATCAACGTAAGGATCTAAATGTGAGCACGAACAAACCAACTAGGATCATCCTCATCCATATGGCCTATATGCGACCAAACTGATGCCATGTACTTGACCTACGTGACCCGAGTGCCACCAGGATCTTTCTGCTATCTCGAAAACTGTATGAATCCGTCTTGCGAAAATCCCTCCGGATGTGTTCTTTACGTAGTTGGAGCTTCTGCCCAATCTACATCCATGAAGCCACGGCTTCACACTCATTCCCTTGTACGTACCACAATCCATACTCAAATGTGCCACGAGATATCTCAATACATGCTTGCCCGCCTTCCAAAAGAGCTTGATAGGCTTAACCATAGCTTGCGAAAGCTGGTTAACTGCATAGCATATATCGGGTCGAGTATTGACCAGATACATCAACGACCCCACCAACTGTCGATAGACAGTGGCATCCACTACCTCCTCCGAAGTAGCATCTCCCTTCCTCCAACCACCAGGAAGAGGAATGTCGATAGGCTTGCAGCCTTGCATGTGAAACTTCTCCAGTATCTCCCAGGCATACTTGCCTTGAGACACAAACAGTTCACCTTTCCGCTGCCAAATTTCCAATCCCAGGAAATAATGAAGGAGGCCCAAGTCCTTCATCTCGAACTCCTTTGCAAGATCTGCCTTACATGAGTGTATCAATAGTTCATCACCCGTTAGTATTAAATCATCTACATAAAGCACAATGATCAAAATCTTACCCTCCACCACAATCTGGTATAGGTTTGGATCCGCCTCACTCTTGGCGAAACCAAGTCCGGTGAAATAACTGTCTATCTATGTGTACCAAGCACGAGGTGCTTGTTTCAGCCCATACAACGCTCTTTTGAGCCTGCACACATGCGACTCGCTGCTGAAGATTTCGAATCCTTCAGGCTGCTCTATGTACACCTCCTCCTCAATGACTCCATTGAGGAACGCAGTCTTCACATCCATCTGATGAATGTGCCACCCCATCTGCACTGAGAGAGCAAGGATAGTCCGTATGGAATAATACCTTGCGACAGGGCCAAAGGTTTCTTCATAGTCGATCCCCTCGATTTGTGAGAATCCCCAGGCAACAAATCTTGCCTTGTACTTCGCAATGCTTAAATCGACAACTTGCTTCCTTTTGTAGATCCATCTCGAACCTACCATGAGTTCCCTTTCGGCCTTGGGACGATATAAGGTACCTTTGTTTCGACAATCGAATCATTATCTTCCACCATGGAATATACCCATGCGGAATCCTCACATAGCTTCCTCGAAAGCGGATGGTTATGTCACGATACACTTACTCATCAGAGCCATGTATCCAGTAAATCGGTCAGGTGATTGTCTCTATCTGCACTGTGATGTAGGTGCTCCTACATTCTGCGCTGCATCAAGATTCAATTTCTCAGCTTATGTAGTGCGCTTCTTCCCTCTGATGTTTGGTGTTGCATGAGTGGTTTCTTCCACTCCATGAACCTCCTCTTGTGGCTGATCCACATCCTAAGGCTCATCTTTAGAAAAAAGTAGCTCCTCATCTGCATGCAAATGTAGCTCCCTCTCAAGCGACAACTTCATGGCTTTCTCCTCATGAAATTTGATATCTCGTCGCACGATAGTCATCCGACTGTCTGGAAAATACACACGATAGTTGTGGGGTGTTTCTATGTACCCCAAAAATATCCCAACCTCTGCGGTCAGTTCCAGATTCTTCCTAGCATCCTTCGTCACATGAATGTAAACAGGTGAGCCAAAAATCTTCAAATGAGAAATATCAGGCTTCTTACCAGAAAACGCCTCTTCGGGTGTACTCATGCCAAGTACTCTATGAGGACAACGGTTTTGCACATAAACCGCAGTGTTGCATGCCTCAGCCCACAAGTGTATGGGAAGGTCCTAATCATGCAACATCGCCTGTGCAGCACCCACGATCATTCTGTTCTTCCTCTCAGCGACCCCATTTTACTATGGGTTATGAGGCGCTATGAGTTCCCTTTGAATTCCTTCTTTGCTACAGAAGTCTTTGAATTCGCCAGAGATGTATTCACCACCATTATCGCTCCGAAGAGCTTTCACTTGCTTCCCCGAATCTTTCTCAGCCAGTGCCTCGAACTCACAAAAATTTGAGTATGTCTCGGTATTCTTCTGCATGAAGAAGATCTATCACTTATGAGAAAAGTCATCCAAAAATATCACATATTACCTGTGCTTTGTTGTTGAAGCAACCGAGAAAGGTCCACACACGTCTATCTGAATTCTCTCAAGGATCGTCGAAGCACGACTATCCTTCTCATGAAAATTGGTCTTCACAAATTTTCCCAAAGTACATCCCTTGCACTGATCTGACTGCGCAAGTGTACCTTTAGGAAGCCTGGTAGAAATCTGCTGCAAAATTTTCAAAGCGCCATGGTGAAGATGGCCCAATCTCCTATGCCACAATTCACCCTCATCTCGGCTTACCACTCCTTATACTTTGCATGCCATTGCAGGGCAACCCTCTACCTGCAATTGATAAAGATTCTTAACTTGAATCCCTATCCTCCTGGTTTGACCAGTTGTTTTATGGCGCAGGAAATCTTTTCCCTTGCTAAAAACAACATCATAACCCTTGTCTTCCAGCATCGCCACGGAGATCAGATTCTTCTTAAATCCTGGAACATGCATGTAATCCTTCAAGATGAAAGGTTTGCTAGAATCCCTCTCAAATTAAATGGTCCCGATACCAGTCGCACTGTATCTACCATCATCGCCCATCTCGATGTGCACTTCAATATCCTTTTCTTCCAAATCACTAAACAAATTTTTGTCTCCGGTCATATGGAAAGACGCACCACTATCAAGAAACCACACCGATCCCATCACACTTGAAACCAAGAATGCGATCAAAGAAAAATCTAGCTCAAAATGCGAGGCTAAGGCCTCTCCAGCTGCAGATCCAACAGCCTGCTTATTCTTCTTCTTCTGTGGACAATTAGTGGCAAAATGCCCGTGCTGGTGACAGTGAAAACACTTCACCTTGGAAAAATCCTGCTTCTTACCTTTAGCTTTGGATTTGGAAGATTTCTTCCCTTTTCCTTTCCGAGCTTTGGTAGCCAAAGAGAAATTTTCTTCATCTTCATTCTTTGATGAAGATCCAACCCTGGTACCCCACCTTATCTCCTCTTGCACAAGATCGGACCAAAGTCGCTCCCATCCTGGCAGTTTCTCCCGTCCATTGACAGAGTCTTCGTAGCTATGCCAACTCTTCGAAAGCCCAAGGAGAGCCAAGCTCTCCAAGTATTCTTCATCAACAGTAACCCCCACACTTCCCAACTCATCCTTGCATTGGAAAAACTTCGTGAGGTATTTTGGTATACTGTCGCCTTTCTCCATTTTTATTTTTCTGAGCTTGTCTTTAAGCGCCAACTTCCTCTCATCACTTCTGCTTTGGAACAAGTCTGTCAAAGCCTTCCACATTAAGAATGGAGTGGATTTCCCATGAATTTTGGACACAATGTGGTCCTTCACACCTTCCAATAGAATCCTTCAACACTTTGTTACCTTCTTTTGCCATGCGTCAAGTGTGGTTGCATCGCTAGAAGCAGGCTTCGGAATATTAGCATCTATGAACTCCTTCAACCCATTATCATCCAGCACCGCCTCCATCCTGTCCTTCAATGCTATGTAATTCGAGCTCCCATCAAGGGCATACACCAATCACAATCTGTTGAAATACATTTCAATGAATGCTCAACTTCGACACCAAGAAAACACTGCAGCAAATTCGAATTCCACCAGCACAAAACTCAACCGCTTCAATAATTGCAATCTCCTCCAATGATCAACACAGCTCTAATACCATGTAGAAATTATATAACTTATGTGTTATATGTCCAATATTCTTCTGATCTCACACTATTTTAACTTCATGCAAAATACAAAATCTATTCCACCATTGATCATTTGCGGAAATTAAATCAAGATTGTAATGTACACATGAAACAATAAAAATTCACACACATTAACACAGTTGTTTAACGGGAAAGCCTGAAGCTGAAAACCCTAACTATCTATATATAATATTTCATAGATATCATGTAACAATCCTCATAAAAACCTGATCATATCAAGCTCTCAATACAATACAATCGCCACACACTAATCAAGCCTAATCTTGCAAATCCATGCACCGATCTTTGCCACCTGCTAGCCTGCCTCCACTGCGCAATCCCTGCTGAAGAATGGCTATGAATGAGTTCAAATTGCTCCAGCCTTGCTCATGCAATCCTCATTGGCATCTCCACTGAGTTTTGGATGCAATCAATGCATCACTATAGTCACAACTGATAGTCTATCTTGCCCTTTCACCTATCTCTCTACTAGTCTCCACTGAAACTTCCATGCAATGTAGTTAACTGTTGTTTAGTTGATTAATGAGTTATTATTTTTTAATTAATTCACTCCACTCTCACTATTGTATCAATCAGTTAGACTAGATACAACTAGCTCAACTGAGTCTAACTAAGTTAAACTGAATACAACTCCATAACTACCTCTTCCAACTATATCATAACTCTGCCACTTGAGTTATAACTAAGTCCTCCATGCAATAGCTCCAGTAAACCCTTAGGAATAGCGTAATTCCTTCTGTCAGCTGATGTGCCACATCTGTGCACTGAACTAAAGTGCTCCAAGAGAATAAGTTGTTGTTTAGAGTCTAAATATTATTAAGAGCTAATAATATCCGACATGTCTATTTTTAGACTGGCAGTCTAAAAATAGACTCTACCCAAAATGTCTAAAATAAGAAGTCCATCTATTTTTCCAACTTTACCAACCATCCAAAAATAGCATCCTGCAACTCATAGAATATGATCGACATGTCTAAAAATAGACATAATCTAAAAATAGACTTTGTGCCAAAAATAGCCTATGAGCCCACTTAGTGAAGGAGACTCTTTTCACTAAGCTCATCATCTTGTTGAATCTCAACACGTGGGTTCAGTAGTGAGATTGTGGAAGGGAGGATCTAGAGACTCCTAAGGAGATGACGAGTGAGTGGACGTAAGGCTCTCAATTGACCAATCGTGACTTCATAGAATGGGGAATCCTCCTCAGGCAGAGTATCCTCAAGGAGTGGAGGTCCAAAGTTACCAAACCTGATATCTCTGAAACTTAGACCTATGAATAGGTGTTAGGGAGTTTGCAAAGGATCATTACTAGCTTGCTAGGAACTTTCTAGCTGATGGCATGCATCAGTACCTGCCATTTAGGCCCTCCTTCTAGCATCAAATCTGTTGACGGTAGAAAATGTATCGCCAACAGTAATGAGACCTCCCTGGTGCAGAATCTCAATTAAACTCTGCATGTTTGGTTTAGGGATCCAATTTAGTATGTAGGATCAATTTCCATTAAGTTGGTGAGGATTAACTTTGGAACAGGAGGGGACTCGCTGAAAAGGAGAATGCACGGGTGTTGAATGAACACAAATTAGTGATCGACGAACGCCCTGTGGAACACAATACCATGAATAGAAAATCAAAATTTAAAGCATGAAAATTACGAAAATCATTGTTAGAAAAACTTTACCAAGAGTATACTTATAAAAACATTCACTTAAAAAACGAGAAAAAAATTTCGATGGTTAAGAATTTCACTTATAACCTATGCACATTCCAATAAATATTTAAATCAAATATCGACAAAGCAATTCATCAACATATCTTTAAATTCAAAGCATAATATACCATCCATGTGTTGTAAGGAAGCTCATAACACAAGAGAATACATGAGTAGAAAGGTGCACCAATACTTGAAAAAAGCATTCATGCATTTCAAAGAATCATATTCATAGCACAACCACATAGGAGATTTTTGTCGGATTCAATAGTGAGATCTAGTAACACTTCTTTGTATTCATCAAAAGGAATACATTTAATAAGCAACAATGTGCCTCTCCAAAATTCCAAAACCATAAAAAGTCCTTTTCAAAGAACTCTGAAGATGTACATGTAGGCCGAGATGACTCTTGGGTTACCCGTGACCTTTGGTCTTCCCCGACTCTTGGAATTTCTTGTGACTGAGGGGAAGTTCTGACTTGAGGGTAGTTGCAACTTCAGGTGGATTGCAACTTGGTGGAGTTGCGACCTAGGGAAGTTGCAACCTAGTGGATATTTCTTTGGAATTTCAGTTTGCCTCCCCTAGGTTATGTGGTGCAAAAAAAGGACGACTTCTTCTTTGTATCAGTATTTTTCCGATGACCAGGTGATTGATAAAGTTGGGGCATCAATTTGTAGCTTCTCCTTGAGGTAGGTTTTCCAAGCCTTGTAGTTAAAGGCTACCGGGGCCAGCAAGGGCATGTCTTCTAAGTGTCTATGTAGGAATTCCAGGGTCCCCGGGATCAACGTGCCTCTCTTGGCGTTGATATTGTTGACTAAGTTGGACAAATTCGTATATATCCTAACCATACCTACCACGTACTGTGTGATTATTTCATTGGTCACCTGCAGGTCATCTGAGCAAGAGGTTTTCCTGGTCAGGTCAAGAAACGTTTGGATTTCACGCAATACTTCTTCTTGACTCTTTTGATATGTCAACTTCCCAATGGAGGGTATGTGGTGTACTTCTTCCATTGAATCTATCCTGCTTAGGAGGTGGTCATATGTGGTCATGACTTTGTCCAAGTCCCTAGATAGGTTTTCACAGGATTGGCTCTTCATGCGCAGCTGCACCTTATCATTTTGGGTGGTGATCCAGTCTCTCTTAGGCAAGGTGTCCGTAGCTCCAGGATATTTTTAACACTACTCCATGATGTTGTCTAATGTCGTGGATGCTTCTTTCAATTGGGTGGATTTATTCCTCATATATACTTTTCTTTTGGCTATAGGGGAAATTTCTTGAAACATCTTAATTATCTCCTCATAAACCAGCATCATGGTTCCCCCCAAAGTGTCCACATCATTTTTAATGGCGGATTGTAGCTTGCTTGCATTAGCAGGTGCTAGTCGTAGATCCTTGTTCTCTGCCTCTAGAGCCTTCTTCTATTCTTCTGCTTTGGAAACTTTTGTTCAGTAACGCGAAGTATGTTCTACCATTCTGCTATCTTTATGATCATCCTTCCTACGTTAACCTCAGTTGCATCTACAAAAGAAGTTCTAAAAGCTATCATTTTAGGGTTTTTTCTAGTGTCTAAGACTATGTCCTTCTCAGTCGTTACTCATAGAGGCTTGTCTGGATTCCTGGCAAGGTATTTTCTTCTTTCTTGCCTGATCTTGTGGCTGAAATAGTCATAAGATAACCATGTTAAGTATAGCACCTCATCTTCCCATTCCTCCAAGATGCCTAGCTCCGAGAGGGGTAGATTACCGCATGTGATGGGAGTAGCTTGGGGAAATTCAAGTGGGGGAAGGTCTGCGCAGTCACCCAGGTGTAGTTTTTGTGTCTTGATCTCTTCGGTGCTTCTACAGACTCCCTCTTGCTGCCTTCTGGGTGCTTTTTTGTCTCCTTCTTTTCCATCTCTTCCCTATGCTTCCCCTGTTCCTTCAGTATCCTTCAATATTCTTCTATAGCCTATTCCTACCTCTTCTTCTCTTCTTCCTCTTTCCTTATTTTTTATTCGAACTTCTTCTTTTCTTCTTCCTTTTGCCTTACCTATTTCTTCACTTGTTCTTCTTGTCGATGTTTCCTCTAGCACTCTTCCTCTTGCTGCCTTTGGCTTTCCTCCTCTTGTTTTTGTGTTAATCTGTCTTGAGTACTTTTAAGTTCTTCTTCCCTTTTATTCTTAAGTTATTTCTTCTTCCTTTCCAAGGAAATATTCCGTTGTTCCAAGGATTCATCACCCCCTTCTTCTCCTACATTGTCTGGGGAATTAGTGATCGTGGTGTTCCTGGCTTTCTTCGATTGGGAAGAAGATCCCCCTATGTGCGTCCTTTTCTTCAGAGTCATGGACCTTTCCTAAAAAATTATGTTTTCTTAGGAATTCTCTTCCGATTCTTATTTTCCTTCAAGTTATTCACCTGGACCTAAGTGCCTATTTTCATTTTACCAATTCCTCACTTCATCTTCTTGAGCTATCTCCATGTGTTGATAATACCAATTGAAATTGGCCTTCTTGCAGTGAGATGGTATAGTTATTTTAGGGTCATAAGATAGACAGCTCAGGGGTACGAACCAGAATCCTTTCATCTGTTTGGATTCAACTTCTACCTCTTTGAAGTATTTCACTGTGTAGGCTCTGATGGTCAGTGGGAGGGCCAGCCATGGTTTCTTCTTCCCTTTACTCAACATCTTAGAGAATCTTCCAGTCATCTGATAGCAGACTTCCTGAAATAGCATATTTTTAGTCACAAACCTTGGCAATGCGTGGGGTTCCTTGAATGACCCAAACACCCTGATGTAAGTGTCTTCAAGTATGGGAAACCAGTGTGCTACCTAAATCACCATCTCTATCGTTCTATTTGACATGCAAGGCAAGTCTTCTCTGTACAATAGCAGGTAGAGTGAGGTGATAAAGAACTCTAATATTATGTCGAGGTCCTTCTTGTATCGAGAGTCCCAGAATATCTTCAGATCCTTGTGGATAGGGCCCCCGGTTAATGGGTCCCTGTTGTAGGGCCACTGGTCAAAACAACATCTAGCACATACAACATCTAATAGATATGAAGCCATGCAAAACTATGATGCTAGTCCCACTTTTGGAGCTTGTGCTACTATATGTTTGCCCTTAGTGCCGATATTATCAAGTGAGCCCAATTGAAGACTATCCCACGGGTGGCGACCTCGTGCATTATCGATTCCCATGTTCCGTTAAAGGTTTTGGCATCTACTCTCCCATACATCTGACACATCATGGCTGCAATTAGTCGATATACTTTCTTAAGGCCCTCTGTTTTTTATTCTTGGTCCTTCTTTCCCTTTAACTTTGAGGGGTCTTGCCACCACCTCCTCATCGTATCCTGAACAGGGAAAAAATGTGTTTCCACCCACTGGGTATTGAAATACTCTTCCTTTTCTGGCATCTTCTAATATACTTCGGAGTCTGCAGCAGAGATGTTGGTGAATGGTTTCCCAGCATGATCCCTTATAACCCAATACTTGGAATCCATATTTTGTAAGATCCAATCGATGGCTTCCATGCATGGGAGGACCGGGGGGAGTGATGATACATGGTGAAATTTCTATCTTTTGACATTTATGTATACTGATAAATCCACCTGTTCTTCTAGACTGTCCTGCCTGGCGAACTCATTGTAGATATCATACTAGGTCTTCTTCATATTCCTGCTTAAAACACAATTTGTGTCCCTGTAGATAGGTGTTGGTACCAGGGGTGGATCATTTTCAAGTATATTTATTTCTAGGATCTTGTGTCATCTTCGTACTGTTGGAGGTGCCATTTCACCTGAAGCACAAGAGATTGAGACACAACCGAGCTCATCTTCTACGTCACCTTGCAGTCTCAAGACACAATCCCATGATAAGACAAACAACATGGATGTAACAATATGATAGTGAGAGTAACCAATCCAAGCCGCCTAGTATCCAGGTAGGTCCGAGTCGCTGAGTTACCAACAATAAAGGTTGAACATAGGATTTTTTAGGTAGTTGCGACCCGTGCGACCTATGTGGTTGGTCCTAGTGGTTGATAAATGGATATTTTTTGACTTTGCACCCGAGTCACAGGGTCACAAGGTCGTACAGGTCGCAGAGATGGAAAAATGGCAAGTTTTCGACTTGGCAACGAGGTCGCAAGGTCGCTCTGGTTGCGAAGTGACTTCGGTCGCACTAGGGCACTAGTCACAGCATTTTCTTGTGCGACCTGCACGCGAGGGCCGAAATGGTGAATGGAAATGGAGAAAAAAAAAAGGCTAGGTGTGGTCCTGGGCTCTGGGAAGAGTGGAAAACAAGGAACAAGGATAGAGCAAACTGGGCAGGGGAAAGAGGCCTGGAGAAAGAATAGGGCGAAAGGAGAAATGATATGGCTCAAGGTGATAACAAAAGAAATTAAAGGGGTAAATAAGTGGCCTCATAGCTAAGGTGAGGGAGAATCAGGGGAGGTTGGCTTCTATGACACTAAAAGAAAATTACTGGAAGTTATGATGACTTACCCAAATGAAAACGATCTCCAATTGGGCAGTCAGACCACTTTGGAAGCTCCATCATGCAGGTTGAATGCAACCAGTGTGACCCTTATATATATAAAAATTTTGCACGTACGAGAAATAAATGTAGTCGCTAGGTCGTTGGGTCGTAAGGTCGCAAGGTCAAAACTCTTGGTGAATTCTCCTAGTGCAACGACTGTTGCGACTCAGAGGCCTAGGGTTGCTAGGTCGCATGGGTGGTTTTCTAAAGGGGTTTTGACCTTGAAACCTTGCAACTTTATGAAGGTTGCAAGGTCACCAAGTCGCAATAGTCGCAAAGTGTCAATTTAGAGGGGAATAACGACCTTGCGACCTGAGGAGGTCGCTGGGTCGTAAAGTCACGAATGGTCAAGTTTCACGAGGGTTACGACTCTGTGACTATAATTAGGTAAAAAGGAGGGGAAAACAAAATTAGACCATTAATGATGCTATTAACCGCTTTTGAGTCAAAAGTGACCAGGAAAAGGGAATGCCCCTGGCCCGGGAAGGTTGTCTAATGGGTGCTCCCATTATTATGGATCTTGTCAAAAGTGCATGGGTTCTGAAATTTCGCACTGTTACCAAATTTTGGAGGGTATTTGTAGTGGCTACAATAGGATGATAAAGCAAAAAAAATCATTTGATGCGTTGAAAAATGTATTGATTCACACACCTATTTTACACCCTCCAGATTACCATCGATATTACTTTTCGTACCTAGCGACTTCAATCAATACCATTGATATGGAACTAGTCCAAGAAGATAATTCACATGATGAACATGTGATTTAATATCTAAGTAGGAACCTCACCACTTTTGAAATGAAGTATTTCCATGTGGAGAAATTGGCCTTGGTGGTTGTTCAAGTTGTTCATCATTTTTGTCAATACATTTTATTGTGTAACTTCCATAGTTATTTCTAATTGCAACACCATGCAACATATCCTTACCCGGAAATTTCTTGGGGGGAAATACTCAAAATGGATAGCCATCCTCCAAGAGTTTGGTTTGGAATTCATTCATTCCAATTCTAATAAATCTTTGGTTTTTGTTGAATTAATTTGTGATCTTCCCTAAACTTATACAAAAAATTTGGAAGAGGATTCTATTCTAGATGAGACTCTTTTTCTAATCAATTCATCTAACCCTTGGTATGGAAATATTATTGTTTATCTCCAAACTCATAAATTTTAGCATAAGTTTTCACGTGTTGAACACTGGAAAATTTGATACCAAGCTAGACAATATATTATTTTTTGTGATACACTTTATCATCATGGTTTCGATTTAATTTTTCGATGTTGTTTAACCCATGAAGAAGTCAAACAAGTTCTCAACGAAGTTCACTTTGGAGCCTATGGGGTTCATATGTATGGGTATGCCACTATCCAAAAAATATTACGTGTAGGATATTTTTGGACCTCTTTATTTAAATATTGTATTCTTGCGGTCCAAAAATGTTATGCATGTGAAATTCATAATCATAAAATGTGTGCATCCCTACTCTATTAGATAATGTATTTTTTGTTGGCCCTTTTCCAAAACAGGGCATTGATTTCATGACATGTATCCATCACTAAATCAGGGGGGGCATGGCTATATTATCATTGCAATATATTATTTTACTAAATTGGTTGAGACGATGCCTACATTTTCCAATAATAGGGAGACAATGGCACTTTTCATTTTCAATCACATAATTTTTCGATTCGGTGAACCCCAAGCCATAGTTGTTGGAGAGGTAAATCCCCTCTGCGGACAGAGGCGATCCCTACTAGCCCAAATCGGGTCTAGCAACAAGCGAGTCATGCTAAGACGCAAGTTCCTAATTGCAAAGGACCAAGATGCGACAAGAGGCCTACCTTAAGTCCTACGTTGTCCTCGTTTGTGGAGAAGATGGCGCTTCTGTCCCCTGCCTTGGCAGATCACAAGTCTCCCACTCGATGCGATTGAACACCTGCACATACAAGAAGGAACAACAAACAAACAAACGTAAAACCTAATGCATGCAATTATGTATCAGTCAGAGAAGATACAACTCATAACATGAAACATGAACATCTGAGTGGAACCATAATCGAAGTCTCTTATTATTAATCAGAACAAAGAAAGATACAACCTGAGCTCTGACGCTGGATCTTCCTTCGGTGGGTCGACAGAGGAGTACGTCACGGTAAAGCTAGTCGAGACAAGGACAAGTCTCTCTCTCTTCGGTTGTCTGACGATAATCTCCTTACAATTGATTCAACTCTATTCAGGCTACCAAGACTACTTTGCTCAACCATTCAGCCCCTTCATCAATGGAAGATGGCTAATTTATAGAGGAGAGGAGGAGGTTGGGATCCCTAAAGTAGTGGAAGGGAGGCCTTATCCCTTGGGAGGTTCCCCATAAGGTGGAAATAAGAGGCCAAAGGAGGAAGGCCGTGGTTATTCAGTCGAAACCACTCCTCATGACTCATCCACGAAGTTTTTGTAATCGAAACTTCGCCTCTTTTTTTAAAAAAATTTCCATAAGCAGATTGGCGCGGGTGCTTAACTGGGACAGAGCACTAACTGGCATGGGCTCAGTGTCAATTTTCCTCATTGGCGCGAGGACATACCAGGCTACCAACGCCAAGGAAAAAACAGGTTTTTTTAGGGGTCTGCTCAAAAAATGTTCAACAGAAGGAATGTTGTCCTCATGCCAAGGGATGCAATGATGGTATTTCCAAGGCATGACACTTATTATTGGTCACAGAAATGACCCTCCAATGGGTGAGATGGGGATTGCAAGGACGGTGACAAATTGCTGTGTAACAGATGCCCCCTAAAGCATGAGGCCTGAGAGAGAGAGAGAGGGGTGAAATGATTTACGAGAATGTGTCCAACTGAAAACACTGTCGTCGAAAAACCTGCATAAGCAAGGACAACTGATATCTAAAATACATGATATATGTGGTATGGGCGCAGCCATCCATAATAGAGTATACAATAATCAAGATCCAAGGCATGGACGTAGCCATCCAGTAAGGATCGATAAATAGACTCAGGTATGGTCGCAGCCATCCAATCAATGAGTCATGTAACCAATCATAATAATCCACAAAATCGCAGCCTGGATTCTAACAGACAAAATCCAGGGTCTTGCACTCCATCTCGACCCGAAAAAAGTACAAGTTCAAGCATGTGAATAAGTGAGCTGAAGTCAAACATGCAAGAACATCGTCTGATTACCAGCCAATGATGTGAAAGCTGTTAACAAACACGATAGGGGGGGCATCTGTTACACAGTAATTTGTCACCATCCCTGCAATCCACATATCGCCCATTGGAGGGTCATTTCTATGACCAATGAGTAGTGACATGCCTTGCAAATACCATCATTTTATCCCTTTCCATGAGGAAAACATTCCTTTTGTTGATCATTTCCTGAGCAGACCCCTAGAAACACCTGTTTTTGCCTTGGTGCTGGTAGCTCGTTATGTCCTCGCGCCAATGAGGAAAATTAACACTGAGCCCATGCTAGTTGGTGCTCTATCCTAGTTAAGCACCCTCGCCAATCTGCCCCTTCATCAATGGAAGATGGCTATATTTATAGAGGAGAGGAGGATGTTGGGATCCCTAAAATAGTGGAAGGGAGGCCTTATCCCTTGGGAGGCTCCCCATAAGGTGGAAAAAAGAGGCCAAAGGAGGAAGGTCATGGTTATTCAGTCGAAACCACTCCTCATGAATCATCCATGAAGTTGTTGTAATTGAAACTTCGCCTCTTTTTTTTTTAAAACTTTCCATAAGCAGATTGGCGTGGGTGCTTAACTGGGATAGAGCACCAACTGGCGCGGGCTCAGTGTTAATTTTCCTCATTGGCGCGAGGACATAACGGGCTACCAGCGCCAAGGCAAAAACAGGTGTTTTTAGGGGTCTACTCAGGAAATTATCAACAAAAGGAATGTTGTCCTCATGGAAAGGGATGCAATGATGGTATTTGCAAGGCATGACACTACTTATTGGTCACAGAAACGACCCTCCAATGGGCGAGATGGGGATTGCAGGGATGGTGACAAATTACTGTGTAACAATAGTCATTGACCATGGTACCCATTTTCAAAAGTATATGATTTCTGAATTATCTACCAATTTAGTTTTACAGCATGAAAAATCAACTCCTTATTATCGAAAAACCAGTAGCCACGTTGAAGCGGTGAACAAAGTTCTTACATGATGCTTAAAAATTGATAGGGATTAATAAATAAAATTGGCATTAATGTTTTTTTTGGAATTATGGGCATATCGAACCTCTGCAAAAATAGCCATCGTATTTACCCCTTTCCAACTTGTATAGGTTTGGAGGTTGTTTTATCATTTGAATGTGAACCACCATCTTTAAAACTAGTGTTAAATTTCTTCCTACTACTTCTACTGAGGAGGAACATTTTGTGTTTGGCACGCCTAGATGAGACTCGTCATGACACCACATTGGTTGATGAGAATCATAAAAATTGTGTTAAGGCTTATCATGATAAAAGTGTGAAACCTCAAGTTTTCCCGGAAGGTGACTCGGTCCTGTTATATGATCAAGAGCATGATAAATTATGAGATGGCAATTTTGAAACCATATGGTGAGGCCCTTATGTCATAAAACATGTATTAGAAAAAGGGTGCTATGAGCTAGCTGATTACGATGGAATTACATTGGAAGAGCCCAGAAATGGGCTTTACCTTAAAAATTTCTATGTTAATTTTTTCTGCATAAGTACTTTGTACATGTTGTACCATATTTTGGTGTGCTTGTTTTTCTTTTTGTAAACATGTTTTGTCCTTCACTACTTATTTTTCATTTGTTCTTGATTTGCATATTTCAGTGTTCCCTTTACCTTATATTTACTTTGCTCATGGTGCTAGCTGCAATACTTCGAACCTTGCATTTGTTGCATGCGCTATTTATTTGCCAACATATCACTTGGTGAATTGACATGGTATATTACTTGGTGGCTCAACTAATAATCTTTTGGAATATAATACAGTTATTAAACTATTATTTGATGCCATTTTGATTAGCATACGTCATTTAATTGTTTGACTAGAATCCAAACTCGTAGCACTACAACTAAGTAATGTTTATTCTGTTAGAATTCCTACTCTTTTATGAGTATATATGAGAGTTCATTTCTTGGAAAGAGAATTTGATTATTTAGAATATCAGCACATTCCAAGGAATCTAAATACATTAACAAATATTATGGCTAAAAATTTATTAGATAAACATTTGAAAATTCCAAAGATTCAAGCAATTGTAAGATAATAGTCGAATACAAACCATTTTCCATAAACAGTTTTTCAAAAACAAATTAAAAAAAAAAAAAAATCCATTGAGACATCATAAGGCCCATCACCTTTATTTATTACTACATGTCAATAAAAAAAAAGTTGTTGGACATTTCCTAAACATCTCTAAGAACAATGTTCATGGTAGCATACTACTTCCTTAGCAACTGAACGAAGCAAATAACACATGCGCTCAGGTACCCCCCACAGTATGGATTTGATAACATTGAGGTAAATCCTCTACTTGAATATCTTCTACCCCTTAAGTAAGTCCATCAATCATTAGGGTATTTTGAGTTCTAAAATGGGCCTCCTACGGAAAATGTACAATCAAAATTCACTTTATGAGAACCAATCACATTTTAGGGGATGACATTATCCCCAATGGTTGAAGTGGCATTGCTTGAGTTGAAGGTACTTACTTGTCACATTCTTAATGGTGAATAAAAATTCATGGTTAACCATGGTAGTGATCTAAGTATTTTTAAAATCATAAAGTATAGTACTCATAATAAAAGTCCTTTCATACTTTTTGAATAAAATATTATTATTGTCTTTTCATATTTTTTGAAAGAAACAATGCATATCCCTATAGAACTTTCATGTCTTTACACACTTTTCAGTAAATATTATAATTGTATATTTTCACATATTTATTTTAATATTCATCCCATTTTATTTAATATTACAATTTCAAATTAATTATATGTTAATATATATACATATATATTATACATATGAAATCAAAATCAAAATAAAAATGTAACTTTGTAATTTTAGGATAAATCAAATCTATGAATAATATTACTATAACATTAATAGCAACACAAACATATTAAAATTAAAGATAAAAAGGTATATTAGTTGTGCATGATTTATGGATTTTTTCAATAAATTGATCTTACAAATTTTGCTTAATTTCAAGTTATTGAATACTATGTAAAATTATGTTATTATAATTTTTTTAAACAAATCAACATGATAAGGATTATAAAAAAATTTATTATATTTTTCCAAAGTAGAAAATAATGAAATTTTATTATGTTAATTACAATAATAATTTTATTAAAATATTTAATGATTAAAAACTGAATATAATTTTTGTTCCTACAAATTCTCTTATATTAAACTTAAAATTATAAAATAATATGCAAATTGCGGTGTGATGTTTATCATAAAAAATCAATAATATTGATTTTTTACATATATATTTTGCATTTTTTTTTAATTTAAACCAACGAAATAACATTTTAAATAGTTATTAATGTTATAAAAAAAACTTTGAAATGTTTCGTGTATTTGGATACTTCATCTATGATTCATGCTAAAGTCTCATCATCAATATAGAAGTCATGCATCCCTTATTTATGTTATTGAATTTTGTTTTCAATTTCTTTAATGTTCCACTTGATTAATAATGAGATATTCCTTTTGTATGGAATAGAAACTTCCATACACTACAACAAAAAAGGTCATTGGAGAGGCTCATGCCTATGAAGGACCTTTAAGTTTTGTCACACTTGTTGCATCTAGTGATGGTCCTTAAAAAATCATTGGCGTAAGTGCATCTAGTGACGGTCCTTTAAGGTTTGTCACCAAAGCCATTTTTAGTGACACTTTTGGTGAGGGTTGTTAAAGGCTCATCACTAATTCTCTCTTTGGTGACACTTCTAGTGACAATCTTTTATTGGCCCTCACCAATGCTCTTTTTGGTTACTTTCAGTGACAGTTAAAATATGTTTGTCATCATTGATCATTTTGTAATATCCCAAAAGGGAGAATGCAGTAATACTTAAACACAATATAAGAACTGCAACTAAGTAAACAATAAATCTCAAGACAAAATCATAATTTACAGAGAAGCTGAGCCATTTTATTATATTGGAGAATATTCAATTACACAAGTACAAAATATGAGTAGATCTAGCCAAAGAGATGGCTTAGGATCACCCTGAAAACATGCCAAAGTAGGCACTGCGTAATTGAAGAGTCACTGAAGCAAATACTGTGTTGTCCCTTTAGTAGAATATGAATATATGACTGCAGGATAAAAAGGAAAATTCATATCTACTCAAATTTGGAGCTCAGATGATGCCAAGATTCAAGATCTGGCCAATGTAATGGATTCCCAAGATAACCCAGAAAGGATTTTCTAGATCTACAGCTTTGGAATATCACCCTCCTAGGATTTGTTCCTTGATATACTAGGAATTACAGATCTAAAGCTAGATCTGAACAATATATGGCTAAAATATGTCGCAAGATCAATTCTAAGCTTGAAGGGTTGATCCCTCCTTCATATCTAGAAGCTAGAAGATCTAGATCTAGCTTCTCAATCCTCCAATGATGATTAAAGTTGTTGTAACACAACTGCCAATAGAAACTATGTTGTGAGGGAAACAGAGGCCTTCTGCCTTCTGAAAAATGCTGCAATAAACTCTAGGCTGATGGAAATAATGATGGCAAGATGAGGGGATGATCCCTCACAGGATTACTAGTTGAAATGCTAGTAACTTCCTTGCTCCTTTTGGATATGTAAAATGGACAGCGTAATTCCTGAAGGTATTACTGCTACTAGGAGGTCAATAAATTTTGGCCTGATGCCAGATCTGAAATGAAGCTTTGGGAATGTTGATCTATTTGATAGGAATAAACCTTCACCAATTCTCCAGTTGAAGTACTGAAGACAACTTCCACCTTCCAAACTGATCTTTAGAAATATGCAATTTTTGAATATGAATGTTCTGCAAAAAGTAGGAAAATATATGTAGCACCAATGCTTAATGTAGAATGAAGTACAATACTCTTTACAAAACTACTCAAAAAAAGAGGTGGGATTCCTGACTAGGAGCACCCTGTGCTAAACATCACTTGCAATCTCTGCTAAACAACCCAAGAAAGCAATGGAATGTCACATGACAATTCCATATCTAAAAATATCCTCAACATTAATAATCACAAGCATGTCCTCCATTGTTGCCTTCATATTCTTTATATAATGTTTGAGCCTTCCCATGCCTTGGCCCCCATCTAGACTGCGCTGTGCATGTTGACAAGATCCTCCATGTTTGACTGCACTATTTGACCAAATCATCCATCATGTCTAGGTGCAATGTACACCCTCTCCATCATGTGTGCATTAATTGCACAACTTCCTCCATCATCTTATCATGAATGCTTCATGATCTTCTGTTTTGACATATTCAAGATCTTAGTTGATTGTATCAACCTCCATGATCTTCTATTTGATATCTTCCAAGATCTTAGTTGATTGTGTAAACCTCCATGATCTATCTTATTAATGGGACATGATCTTCAATTTCATTCACATTAGTAGTTGCTCAACTACCTCTTTATGTAGATCTAGGCTTAGTTAATCCACATTCACACACAAAAAGTGGATATTTATTCATATTGAGGATAATGGGTACCTCCAACCTTTTATTTACTTAATTCATTAAGAAAGTTAAGAACTCTAATATTCCAAATATCAGGTGAAAATTTGGGAATATTATAGTCCCCCCCCCCTGGAAAAATGTTGCTTATCCTCAAGCAACTGCAAAATTGGATGTTAGCAAATATCCTCCCTTCAAATGGCATCCTCATGTGGAAGGTCTTCCCATCTATCACAATATGTCATGTATCCAGCTCCAATGCTGCCCCTCTAGAATGTCTAGAATGGCCCCCAACTGAAAAGTTAGATACCCATCCTCATCAATTAATCTCCATGTGGAAACCATATGATGATCAAAGTTCTCCTCTATACATGAGATACATAAGATAAAGTGGTTCATTCCCAAAGTGGAAAGTCCCAACTCATTAACTATCTCTCCAACCCATGATACATAGAGTAGATTACATACATCAATGCCCTCATCATTAGCCATGTTGGCCATGTAGGAATAAAACATCACATCATTATAGTGAAAAACAAGTGGGAAAACATGAAAAATGTCAAACCATATTCTCCTAATAACAACCAATGCATCAAAGCCTTCTGCTGCCATGCTAGATCATCATGAAAACAAGTAAGAGAGCCATACTCTCTCAAAAGAAGCCACCTCAACAATGCTTCTTTTTTCCATGACAAATCATCCATGAGAATATGAGAGCCATACTCTCTCAAAAGTATCCATCTCAGCAATGCCTCTTGCTGCCATACCATATCATCATTGTACCAATTGTAGTGACCATATTCTCTCAAGAGAAGCCACCTTAACAAGGCATCTTGCTGCCCCATCACATCATCATTATACCAAGTATAATGACCAAAATCTCCCAACAGAAGCTAACGCTGTAAGGCCTCCTATTGCCATCCTCCAACCAAGTCATGCAATGTATGGGAAGAATTCAGCCCATACTCTCCCAAAAGTAACCAAAGAAACCAGGATTCTTGCTGCCTCCTTGCATTAACATGATGCAAGTCATGGAGCAACAATAAATAAATGGACATGTGAGATGTCTCATCAACATAATACAAACAAGCTCCTCTATGCCACATCATGTGAGAGTGATACCTTCTCCCAACCCCAAGTACATACATGAAAATGAGATACATCCCAAACAGAAATAAATGTAGATATATATGAGACATCCCCCAAACAAGAGTAAATACATGGACATAAGATTTAACATGTGATGTCCAAACTCTCTTCTTAACAACCAAAGTAACCATGCCTTCTTCTTATGCATTCTATCATTGAAACATAAGGCATGAGACAAGAAAATATGAACCTTTGGGTAGTAATCATACTCACCCAAGAGGAACCAGCGCAGCCATGCTTCTTGTTGGCCTGTGTCATAGATCTAAAAGTGGTTTGGCAACCCCTTTCTCCATACTATTAGTCGTTCATCCCAATGTGGATGATGGATCTCATTCTGCAAAAACTTGGCATCCTCTCATTGTAAGACACCAACCTCCTCAAACTAAGGAAGAACTTTGCACCTCATGAAATGTTGAAGTGCACCTCCAATGATATCTCTTGATGAGATCTTTTTCTCATCCATGGCCTTCCAAAACCAATGAGGTTCTGGATCTGCTGCACGTAGAAGTCTCTCTTTGAGCTGTGAGATACTCATTGAGAAAATGTCATCAAGAAAGGAGAAAATATTTTTCATATCTAGATGTCTACCATTAATCATCTTATCCTCCATTGCTTCATGAGGGAAGCTATCTTTAGAATGCTCCAAGAATAATGGGGCCTCATTATTATCACTGCTACTAAGTGATAGCGCTGTAGATATGCAAGGTAATACATCTACTGTCTCAAAGCAAGATACAATACTGATATCATAACCAGTCATTGTACATAGGATCATGCTCGTCCCTTCTTCTGAAACTCTACACTTCAACTCAAGAGGTTGAATGTAGTCCATACATGAAAAACTGGGATATATTTTCATCTCCTCCTTGATTAGCTTAAGGGTCCTCTTTGCTGTGATAGCTTGCTTCTTCAAATCAGCATTTTGTTCTAACCCTTGGTCATGCATTGGCCTTGATGGCATGTCCCCATAAGTTTCAATAAGATCTACTGAAACAATAGGTGATGAATTTGTATGCTTACCTTGGATCAACTGATTTGAGGGAACCTCTTGACAAAACACAAGAGTTCCTCCAACCGGGATAATGGTGTCTCCAACTGTTGGTAAGAGATAGGGTTGCTCTTCTTCCAATGTGCTAGTGCTGGAATCTTCCTCTTCTTCCTCATACATCTCTTGAATCATGCATGGGACTCTATGTGTCAAGAGCTTAAGACTACCTTGCAAGGTTTCAAGTGTCTCTTCTCTAGATATAAGTACTTCTGCAGCTGGTGGTGAATGTGGTGACCTCTTGTCTAAAGTGACAAGAATGACATCCTCCTTTGTTTCCTTAAGAAATGTCTCTTTGTGGCACATCTCTATCTTCTTCACATCAAACTTCTTCCTCAACTTGTGAAATAAATATGAATATTTAGTCACCTTTGCATGCTCCATGCGACTAAACCACCAATTCTTGGCTCCACCTAAAAGATGAAGTGCTACAATTTGGACAGCCTCTTTTTCAGCCACAGGATGTAGCCTGAAAAATGTATCCACCTCTCTCCTCCAAGCCTTAACATTGCTTGAGGAAGATCCATAAAATGTAGGCAAATATAATCTATTGTGCCTCTTCCTTCTATTGCTACTATAGGACCTTATTTCTTCCTTGAGTTCAAAGAACCCTTTGAGAGTTAGACTTTCCTTGAAGGCTTTATACTATTCCTTGTACTCCTTAAGATAAAAACTGAGAGTCTCATGATTCTCAGGTTCTCTTCTTTCTTCATTTCTATACCTCTCACCTTATTCAAAGAAAATGGGCATAGTAGATCTATGAGGAGATCTATGATCCTTTGGTTTTCTTTTATGCTGATAGAAAGTGCTTGGGCCTTCCTCTTCAATTCTCCTTCTTGGATCCTTCCTTTGTCTTTCCTTCTTCATTTGATAGACCTCCTTGGAGAGATCTTGCATAGATCTAAAGAGAGGAGTGGAAAATTTATCCTCCTTCATGATATATCTCATCTATATGCTTCTTCTTTTGATGCAAAAGATGAAGTTTCCACAAGCTGAGCCAAAGATCATGCTCTAATACCACTGTAATATCCCAAAAGGGAGAATGCAACAATACTTAAACACAATATAATAACTGAAACTAACTAAACAATAAATCTCAAGACAACATTAGAATTTACAGAGAACCTGGGCCATTTTATTATATTGGAGAAGATTCAGTTACACAATGTAGAAAATATGAGTAGACCTAGCCAAAGAGATGGCCTAGGATCACCTTGAAAACATGCCAAAGTAGGCACTACGTAACTGAAGAGTCACTGAAGCAAATACTGCGATGTCCCTTCAACAGAATATGAATATATGACTGCAGGCTGAAAAGGAAAATGCATATCTACTCAAATCTAGAGCTCAGATGATGCCAAGATTCAAGATCTTGCCAATGTGATGGATTCCCAAGATAACCCAGAAATGATTTTCCAGATATACAACTTTGGAAAATCACCCTCGTACGATTTGATCCTTGATCTACTAGGAATTATAGATCTGAAGCTAGATCTAACAAATAGATGGCTGAAATATGTCACAAGATCATATCTAATCTTGAAGGGTTGATTCCTCCTTTAGATCTACAAGCTAGAAGCTCTAGATCTAGCTTCTCAATCCTCCAATGATGATTACAGTTGTTGTAACACAACTGCCAATAGAAACTGTGCTGTGAGGGAAAGAGAGGCCTTCTACCTGCTGAAAAATGCTGCAATAAACTCCAGGATGATGGAAATAATCATTTAAAGGTGAGGGGATGATCCCTCATAGGATTACTAGCTGAAATGCTAGTAACTTCCTTCCTCCTTTTGGATCTGCAAAATGGACAGCGTAATTCCTGAAGGTATTACTACTGCTAGGAGGTTAATAACTTTTTGCCTGATGCCATATCTGAAATGAAGCTATGGGAATGCTGATCTATAAGCCCAAGGTGATAGGAATAAACCTTCACCAGTTCTCCATCTGAAGTACTGAAGACAACTTCCACCTTCCAAATTGATGTTCAGAAATCTGCAATTTCTAAATATGAATATTCTGCAGAAAGTAGGAAAATATATGTGGCACCAATGCCTGATGTAGAATGAAGTACAATACTCTTTCCAGAGCTACTCAAAGAAAGAGGTGGGATTCTCGACCAGGAACACCCTGTGCTAAACAGCACTTGCAATCTCTGCTAAACAGCCCAAGAAAGCAATGGAATGTCACATGACAATTCCAAATCTAAAAATATCCTCAACATTAATAATCACAGTCATGTCCTCCATTGGTTCCTTTATCTTCTTTATATAATTTTTGAGCCTTCCCATGCCTTGGGCCCCATTTATATTGTGTTGTGCATGTGGACAAGATCCTCCATGTTTGACTGCGCTCTTTGACCAAATCATCCTTCATGTCTAGGTGCAATGGACACCCTCTCCATCATGTGTGCATTAATTACACAACTTCATCCATCATCTTATCATGAATGCTTCATGATCTTCTGTTTTGACATCTGCAAGATCTTAGTTGACTGTATCAACCTCCATGATCTTCTGTTTGATCTCTTCCAAGATCTTAGTTGACTGTGTCAACCTCCATGATCTATCTCATTAATGGGAGATGATCTCCAATTTCATTCACATTAGTAGTTTCTCGACTACCTCTTTATGTAGATCTAGGCTTAATTAATCAACATTCACACACAAAAAGTGGATATTTATTCATATTGAGGATTATGGGTCCCTCCACCCTTTTATTTACTTAATTCATTAAGAGAGTTAAGAACTCTAATATTCCAAATATCAGGTGAAAATTTGGGAATTTTACGCATTCCAATGAGTTTTTGATGACGCTATGTGATTGTTGCTATATTTTTTGTCAAAATATAATGATTTAAGATCATATTTATGGAGTCTTTTTCATTATGTGTCCAAGGCCATAGTGGTTAGATTCAACCAATTTGTTAAGAAGTAATTAGTGTTTATCATTTCCCTCAAGTAATGAGAATATAATTTCTTATTAGTTAACACATGATTAATATATGTTAGGTTTATCATCTAGCAAATTCCCTTTAGATGAATTTCCGCTAGTGTACGTAGGAACCATAATCAAGCTCGATCAATTTTATTAATGATAAATACCTAAAACTCCTCGACACTCCTGGAAAACCTTGACATGCTTTGGAAAACACTAACATTCCTTGGCACCTCACATGTCTAGAACATCTTGCCATGACTAGGACACCCATGCACATATTGACATGCCCTAGCAGAACATAGCACTACCCTAGCATATGTTGGCATGCCCCGGAACACCTTGGCATGCATTGATATACAATAGTTCTTGGCATGCATTTCAAATTGGCATGTATTGAACCTACTGTTAGTGTGCCTAGTATTCCCCTTTTGAAAAAGGTGAAGTAGAAAATTATTAACCCTCTTATGTTTTCATTTCCTTGAATTTTAGCTTGGTTCTCCCTTTTTTTTCCTTGTCACTCCTTGACACATATTGGCACACCCTAGCACCCAACACATCCTAGCATGCCTTAGCACCTGGCATATCTTGGCATGCCTTGGAAATATTTGGCACATGTTAGCACACTCTAGAACTCTCTAACACATTGGCACTTCTTAACATGCCCTAGTATTCCCTAGCATGCCTTACCACTACCTAGCATACCTTTTTACTCCCTCCTTGGTACACCTAGAATTTTTTGACACTCCCTGACACACCCTCATATTCAGTCATTTCCATGCATTTTGACCTATTGTTCCCTTGTGTTTCCCTAATACTCCCTAACACTCCTTGGTATGCATTGGCACTCAGGCACACCCTAGCACTCTTCGACATGCCCTACAACTCCATAACATATGTAACACTCCCTGACACACATTGGAACTTAGAATGTGTTGGCACTTGGAAAGTCTTAGCATACTTTTCAAGCATTGAAAATGCCTTGGTATGCTTTGACATTCATTGGCATGGTTTGGCATGGTTTAAGATTAAAGTTGTTTGAGATCAATTATCAGAAAGGAGAGAAGTAATAGAGGAATATTCGGCACTTAGAATCACTAACACTTGACACTTGGCACGTATTAGCACCTACACTACTATAAAATGCCTTTAGGGGTGGTTAGGCTTACGACAGTCTTGTCAAAACCTCCTCTAAAAGTGGTTTTAGGGATTTAGGGGCAGCTTTTGAAAAACCCCTCGAAATTCATGAAAATTTGAACCTTTTTGGTGGGGATTTCTAATAACCACCTCCAAAAGTGTTTTCTCATGATCTTTGGAGGGGGTTTTTAAATTATTTCCCCTAAAAATAATTGCGATAATTGAACATTTGGAGGTATTCATTTAACAACTGCCTCTAAAATTTAATTTCTCATGACTTTTGAGGGGGCCGGGGGGTGTCCAAAACCACCTCCAAAAGTTCAATTCTTGTGACTTTTAACGAGGATTGTTTTACAACCGCCCTTAAAAGTCACGACAATGTAAAATTTGGAGGCAGTTTTGGACAACCACCCTGCCCCCCCAAAATTCATTAGAATTAAAATTTTAGAGGTGGTTGTTAAATGACCACCTCCAAATGTTAAATTCTCATGAACTTTGGAGGAGGAAGATCTTTTGGTGAGTTGAACGGGGAAAGGGGACATAAGGGTATGATGGATGGTTGGAAGTGAAAGGTTTGAACATGGTTTAACAAGACCTATAATCTAACATTAGGGAAAGAGAAGGGGCTTTATGTCCTCATGGCATAGCGGCTAGGGGGCCTAGAGGGAAGGATGTTGGAAAGTGTAACTAGGATCGATCTTCATATTGACTATGTAATTATGTATTTATGTAATTAAGAAGATAAATATAATAAAATATATATTTTGGGTATGCTTGCTTCATGGGTTTCATGAGCAAGGTTTATTATAGGTCAAAATAATTCTTCTTTATGTCTTTTACAGATTTTTCATCTTGTCATAAATGTAATAATTAAGAGTCATGTTTATGACGAGTCAAGTCACACTTGTATGCCTCAATACGTTGTCACATAAGCCTTGAATTCATGGCTCAGTAAGTGGCTCAAGATCAGCATTGAAGTAAGCTCTCAAGTCGGCCTCCATACCCCGACACAAGTCTTCTTAGAAGAAGGCTTTCTTGTCGACTCAAAAGGAGGATTTGTCCTCTATATATATAAGGATGGTATGCGGTTCATTTGATACTATAACTTCAGAAAAATCAGAGGAATAAGTGTGAGATTAAAGTTTGAGATGATAATGGTTATTCATGTCTAAAATGAGTGTGAAGTGAGAAGTCGTCCTCAATATCAAAGTGCAGAGAAGGGACTGCATACAAGTGATGAAAAGGGGTTGTGTTACAGTGAAGAAATATGACTGTGTCAAGTGAAATGACAAGCCTGTGGTGACAGAATTGCGTTGACTGTGTCAAGTGCAAGGACAAGCCCGTGGTGACATAAATGTGTTGAAATTATGAAGTACATCAAGTATGCTTAGCAAATAGAGGGTATCATTATAGTATGGAAAGGATTGTTCATTAAAGGAAGACTTGGGTGTAATCTAAAGATCAACCAGCAAGGTAGAATAAATGTGAAAGGTGTGCACATGCCTGTTCACAACAACGAACCAATATCTCAATAAGGTTCACATACATTCAAATAAGGAAAATTAAATGAGAGATCAATTTCTTTAGCTTGGTGTAGTAAGGTGCAGGACAGTGTAGAAAAATAAGCATCAGCTCAAAGAGTCAATGAATAAGCAGTGATAAAGTCTTGGAGGCATACAAGGGTCAAGGTTCTATGTCATGGTCATGGTACTTGTCATATAAAAGTCTATAAGAATAATTTCTTCTGGGTTTTCCTCTCCAAGAGGGAGAGGTTTTGGCCCTGGCTCGAAGAGCCTAAATTTGTGTCTCTTGTATTTTGGTAATTGACTTTATGAAAGACATAATAAGGTAAGAAGTAAGATCAAAAGTAATTATCAAGAAGAGAATTTGAATTAAACCTAACCCTACCTAATTCTCAACATGGTATCAAAGCGAAGGTGCTAAAGATGAGGGCTACCTGACAAAGAGACATTCAAAGAAGCAAGAACCAAAGTCTACATTGAAAGGTCAATTCAGATTAATAGGAAGATTCTCAAGCTATTTCAAGAAGACCTTCAATATCTTTCAAATGATTCACTAATAAAGAAGGTAATTTTTTTCATCAAAGATTGATATTGAAGACATTGTTGGAAGATACATCATCAAGTACCATTCAACATTATCCAACACCTTTGCAGACATCCTTTATCATCCAAGGTCACCAAGGTCACCTTCACTGGAGAAATCAATCTAAGAGGGAGTTCCTAACTTCATCATCATCAAGGAATATTCTAGAAGGAGGAATTTACCCTATTCAAGTAAGTATCTATGACCTCATATAAATATGTCAAAATGAATTATTGCAAAGAAAGCAACAAATTGGTTGGGTCATCAAGCTTTAGTGCATGGAATAAGAGGACAAATTTGAATCTAATAGAAGACGAATTTATGGGCTACATCGAAGGATCTACAATTCAACCTTCAAAATAAGATGCTCCAGCTCATGCCAAATACATGAAAGGAGAAATCATAGGCCAGGTGATTCTCACAGAATCCATTAAGGACTCATTCATACCCTCTATATCAAAACTAGAAACTGCAAAAGAAATACATGAGAAACTGGTGGAGCTATTCTCTGTGAGTACTGCAAGAGAAGAAATCTCTTTAAGACAAGAAATATACCGGATGAGATTGTCAAGAGAGGAACGAATCACTTCATATTTTATGAGGATTTCTGAAATTAGAGACCAACTACAGGAATTGGGAGAAGTAATGTCTGATAGTGAGATGACTACAGTGGTACTAAATTTTCTACCGGAAGAATGGGGAAAATTCACTTCAAGATTATATAGGAAGAAAGAAGCAACACAATTCCAGGATATATGGTCTCTATGTAAAATAGAGGAAACATTATTGAAATCCAAAGCCGATACATGATCAAGTGAAGGGACTCAAGCCTTTGCAACCGTGTCCAGGAAGAAAGGAAGATTCGGTAAATTTGGTCCTCAAAATAAAAGAGGAAATATGGAAAAAGTACAATGCTTTGGATGTAATGAACTTGGGAATTATAAAATGGATTGTCCTAAATATAGGAAGGACAAGAGTAAAAATGAAGAAGCCCATGTCACATATGAAAGGGAAGAAGTTGATGCAAAGAAATCTAAGAAAGAAGAAGTGAAAGATATTTATTATGATTCAGATCATCTTCCTATTTAAGTGATTTTTGTTGGTTTTAAAATAGAATGATAGGAAACAATGTATATTAATAGCATCATGATAGAAGAATGGAAGGAGCACTTGAAGAAGTGGCTCCTAGAAACCTCATTGACAACAATATTGATGAAAGGAAGTCATCAAGATCAAGGGTAATCATCCAATAATGAATATGAAAACATGTGCTAACATTTTTCTAATGGAGTCCTCTCTAGATTCACTAACTATAAATAAAGCAAAAGGTTTCATCGAGAATTATATATTGCATAATTATTGGATTAAAACATGATGACATATTGATGAAGCGGTTCAAGGGAATGAAGTTCTTCATTCTAGTGAAATTTCTACAGGATGACTCACAAGGAAAAGGATGAGGTACATATATCTATATGCTGACATTGGATGTTGTGAAGTCATTTCATATGGTTGCAAGTGATGGACTTATATCTTTGGAAGTATGATCAAATGGAATAAAACATATGTCATCATATGGAATATGAGGTGATTGTTTACAAACAAGGAACTGGATACTGAAAGTTCGTGGGAATGAAGTGTTGATAATTTGGTAGGTCAGTGATTAATTCAATTCTATCTTTTGATAATTACTTATGATATTACTCTTCTTACTTATTTCTTCTCCTTCATTAGCTTATTAGTTTTTTCATCGAGTCAATTATCAAAACACAATGGGCACAAATTTAGGCTCTTCAAGCTAGGGCAAAAACCTCTCCCACTTGGAGAGGAAAACCCACAAGAAATTCTTCTTATAGGCTTTCAAATGACAAGTACCATGACCATGAGATAGACCCTTGACCCTTGTATGCCTCCAAGATATTGTCACTACTTCTTCCTTGACTCCTTAAGTTGATCCTTCTTTTCTGCACCATCATGCACCGTTCTGCACCTTTTTTCACCAGCCTTAGAGAGCTCGGTCTCTAGTCTTCTGTTTCTCCTTTACCTTGGATCCTTATTGGCTTGTTCTTATCTAGATTTATATCCAAGATAGAGGTACATAATTATTTACCTATTCTTTACATGCAACCCTAGACTGTAGTCATAACAAGCCTTCTTCACAATATATAGATATCCTTTTCTCTTGTATTGTTGTAATCTTCCTAAATTAGCATGCAGCTAATAGGAATATTAATTTTTCTCTTAATATCTAGTTAGATGAATAAATGGGTAATGAGGCTCATAAGTTGCTTAAGTAGGCATAAAATCCCTCTTAATGTAAAAGGGGATAATGTTAATAACTAGATCAAACATCCTCATGTGTAAACAAGGTCTAATATGTGTGGACAAGGTCAAGTTTGACCAAGTCAACAACATTAATATGTGAGGAGTGGATCATAAATAAAGACAGCTTAGTGTGAATGAAGATCAATCTAGCTAGTCAGAATAAAGACACCTTGGGTGTGAATGCAGAAAATGCATGGAGACTAAGTCATGGTTGACTAAATCAAACATCAATGTAAATAGAAAATTGGGACTAATGGAGACAACGTAATTTTGGATGAGGAACCTTTGCATGGAGGTAACCTCATGAATGGGTGGGACCGATGGTGAGGAAGCTCATCAACTATATAATGGAGGGAATGGCAGCCATATGGGGCATGATTGAAGATATGATTTTATGACTGGGTCTGTTTATAATTATTGCATGCTTCAACTGTTTAGCTAAGTTTTTTGCACTATTTAGTGCAATGGTTTTCTCAGGCAGGAATTCCCCACTCTTCCTTGGAGATCTTGTTTAATAAATCTGAGAGGAGTTTTATGGACTTCATTTCCACTATCCGACACTTGGCCAAGAATTCACCTACAACTACAGTGAAATATCTTGGAGGATCTGCGTTATTTTACATGGTGTTGCAATGGGAGGGTTTAAACCCTTGTTTTACGAGCTAGTTTCTCAGGAGGAGGATCAACCTTTTTCCCGAAAAGCTATTAGGAGGAGCTACAGCCATTTCTTTGCATTATCAGCCATATTTATGTAGTTCTTCAACCATACAACATGATTCATCCATAGATTTGTAGCATATGCTTCTTGTACTTCATGTTTATCAAGAAACCCTTGCTGAGTCATCTTGGATTTCTGTAAAAGAGGTTAGATCTCTGTTTTTTGGGCCTCATTGATTAATATATATGAAAATCTATTTTTTCTCTCATATTCCTGAGTATAACCCTCAATAAAATTTGATGTCACTTTATGTAGTAATTCTGTGTTGCAGTAGTCTTGGGGTTTCCGTGTTTTTGGGATTTTTTTAGCATGGGAGGCATGTTTAACTAGGCTATAATGATTTTTTTCCGATTTCCTTTCAGATTTGGTTGCTATAATGTTAGATATAATGGATCCATGGGCTGAATTCATCTGTTAATGCATAAACTTCTAAAAAAATGTGGTTTATATGCATATATTGCTGATTTTCCCATTTGGGAATATTACAGTGGTATTGGAGCTCTAATCTTGGCTCAGCCTGTGTACTTCAAGAATTATGGAGTCTTATCATGGGAAGGAGAGGATATGCAAAAGGGATCAAGGAAAACCCTTATTGTCTGGAGGGAAGAAGTTCTCAAAACTTCTTCTACAAACCCTGCATGGCATCAGTAAAGACATCAAAGAAATGAGGAGGGAAAAACATGGAGATCCCTCAACAAGATTTGAACATGAGGAAAGCTCTAGTTCCTCATATTATGGGTGTGAGTATTCAGCCACATCATCAGATTTAAAATTCTCTACCAGCCATATGTTCATGACAAGAGAGATGGAGAAAGGAGATGTGCCAAAGAAGCAGACTCTTGGTGATTATTTTCAAGAGTATGAATCTCAATCTAAGAGGTTCAAAGATCACTTGAAATTCCAAGGGTTTTTCAAGGCCAAGGAGGAAAAGAGCACAAAGGGCAAGCACCATGGTGTGGGTAGATTCTTTCTATCTACTTTTGATGGATCACCTAAATGTCCAGCTAGGGTGTGGGTGAAGGAGCTAGACACCTATGTGCAGCAACATCAAGTTTCAGAAAATGAGGCCATCAAAGTAGCAGCGCTGCATTTTGAAGGTAAGGATTATGCTTGGTGTTTGTTTGATTCCTTTTCATTAAAGAGTTCAAATACATCTGCTTATGAAAATTTCATTATAAGAGTATTGGAAAGGTTTGATGAAAAAATTTATGAAACATCTTTGATGGAGCAAATCAAACCAAAACAAACATAACCTTTGCATGGGTTGGAAGGATCCATAAACCCAACTCCATTTCAGAAAACCATTGAAGGGGATGAAAACTTGTATGATACCTTTCCAAGGGAAAAATCCCCATTGCATGAAGGGATTTCTTCTCAAAAGAAAGACATGGAGATTCCTCCTTCAAGGGAAGACCAAGATCTAAGGTCTCTTATTGTTGATGAGGCATTTTCAACTATTGATGAGGAGGAAGAGAAGGTTGGAGGTAACATCGTTGTCATATCAAGAGCACATCTAGTACCTCATGAAGAGGAAGATGGAGCACTTGCTCCAAGGAGAGAAACTCTTGCACTCTTGCAAGGAGTTCCAAAGAATATCACATATAGAGATCATGGCACAATCCATGTGCAACATGTGCCATCATCAGAAAATGGTGAGATATTGAAGATAGAAGGAGATAAAGAGGAGGACAAGCATCATATGATGGGATCACACACCCCTCTATATTTCAGAAAATTAATGCACAAAAGAGGTAGGAGGATTTGTGCAATGAAGGCAAGGACAAATCAGTCCATACACATATACATCCTACTCTATGCCTTGATGTCTCTTTGCATGGAGGAATTCCACCAGGGAGACCCCCTGATGAGAATATGAATAAAGTGTTCTCTCAAATTGTTGCAGCAATGACATATTTGGCTAAGGAAGGAGCCTTGAGAGGAGCTACCACAGTGCTGAGAACCTTTGATGGGTTCCAAGGGGAGATGAGAAATTTTCTAAAATGGACTTTCCTATCTTCCACTCAGCTATTTGCGCTGGAAAATAAGGATTCAGAAATATATAATGACATGAGCATGGTGTCAAAAGGCCACTTCATAGCCTTGGAGCAGCAAAAGATACTTCTATATATAATGAATATTCTGAATATGACAAGAGGGTATTACCACTGTTGTATGGATGGGCCAAACTATGGAATTTTTGGAAGAGAGAAACCTTTCAAGAAGAGGTTGACTTTCATATACTTCAATCTTGTCTTGAGCAAGGTCAACTGCAAGAGAGGCAGCAAATGTGGAGTAACATTGCTCCAACATGTGGCTTTAGCATTGAGCATGTCAAAGAGGAGATTTATCATATGACATGCACTTTATTTCAAATTTCTACAGCGCTATCATTGTTGGGAACCTAAATCCATATTGGGAGTCCCAACTTTTGGTGGAATATTCCAAGAACCTCTTCACATGTAAGGTTCTTGATGGGAAAGTGATGGATAGGAGGTATAAAATGGTGGAGGGAGTCATTTATTCTCATGATAAGATCTATTTTACTAGAGACTCCAAGCTTAAGGATGAACTACTTAATGCAACCTATGAGATCTTTCTTTCTAAACCCACTGGTTTCATTAGAGCATACCGTACTATCTTGGAGGGATTAATGTGGGAAAAATTCAAAGAGGAGGTACACTATCACATGAGGAAGTGCATAGATTATTTGTTGGTTGAGGAGGAACATATCTCTTGGGAAGAGTTATCATTACCACCCCCTTATTCATTGGGTGTGAGAGGGAGCTCATCCATGAGCTACCTCACTCATTTGAACCAAGTGTGTGGTAAGGCTTGCATTTCTGAACATCATGATATATTTTCTATATACTCGTATTTTCTTACCACACATGTGCAGGGCATTTCTCCAAGAGGAGGCACACTTTCTTATTGGATTCATGGGCTACTTGGAGCCATGAAAAAAGGTGATTTTGATCATTCCCTAGAAGAGTTTGGGGAGATGAAGTGCTCATCATGGTGTGATTCACTAACACCAACCATCGTACACCTTCTCCAAACATGCCAGAATAATGGGGTAGCAAACAAGTGGTGGGAGAAACACTTGTTATGTCATATCCTAAGGCAGTTAGGAGTAAAACTGTGCTGGTTGCACATGAGGGACCATTGTCCTTATCCTTTACTACATATGGAAGCTAATATGGTTTTAATTATGATTCCATTTTTTTAATATGTTCTTATATTTGTTGGGAACATGATTGGAGAAGAGACACATTGGTTGGATGTGTCCTTGGGAAAAGAAATTTCAAACACCTTTTGCACTGCATGCTTCAAGGGGAGCATGGGAGATGTTATGGCCACTATAGTAGACCACTTGTTTCTTTATGAGGTGAGCCATATGATTCTTTGGTGCATGCCTCTCATGAGAATTTGGGAGGAGATTTTCTATGAATTACCAAGCTAGGAGGTGATTCATTTCATTTGGATGATAGCATGGAGATGGTATTCTTTCATTGGGGATGAAGTCTCCCATGATTGTCATCACTTCCACCTTGAGGAGGCCATTGAATAGCAAGAAGGTTTCCATATAGACCTTCCATTATTTCATGATGAGAGCCATTTGGTTTATCCACCAAAGGCCAACTTACACATTTGGGAGGAATCACTGGGAGACAGAATTGTTGCAGAATATCTGAAGCAATGGTGGAGACTATTGGATGTGGAGGCCACAAGAGGAGGAGGTGAGATTTTGCAGCACCCTTACAGTTGCTTGAAGAAAAGAAACATTTGGGAGGGGAAGACTGTAATATTCCTAAATTAGCATGCAGCTAATAGGAATATTAATTTTTCTCTTAATATCTAGTTAGATGAATAAATGGGTAAGGAGGCCCGTAAGTTGCTTAAGTAGGCATAAAATCCCTCTTAATGTGAAAAGGGGTCATGTTAATAACTACATCAAACATACTCATGTGTACACAAAGTCTAATATGTGTGGAAAAGGTCAATTTTGACCAATTCAACAACATTAATATGTGAGGAGTGGATCATAAATAAAGACAGCTCAATGTGAATGAAGATCAATCTAGCTAGTCAGAATAAAGACACCTTGGGTGTGAATCAAGACAATGCATGGAGACTAAGTCATGGTTGACTAAATCAAACAATGCTGTAAATAGAGGAATGGGACTAATGGAGACAGCGTAATTTTGGAGGAGGAACCTTTGCATGGAAGTAACCTCATGAATGGGTGGGACCCATGGTGAGGAAGCTCATCAACTATATAATGGAGGGAATGGCAGACATATGGGGCATGATTGAAGATATGATTTTATGACTGGTTCTGTTTAGACTTATTGCACGCTTCAGCTGTTTAGCTAAGTTTTTTGCATTGTTTAGTGCAAGGGTTTTCTCAGGCGGGAATTCCCCACTCTTCCTTGGAGATCTTGTTTAAGAAATTTGAGAGGAGTTTTATGGACTTCATTTCCAATATCCAAAACTTGGCCAAGCATTCACCTACAGCTACAGCATAGTCTCTTGGAGGATTTGCGTTATTTTACATGGTGTTGTAGTGGGAGGGTTTAAACCCTTGTTTTATGAGCTAGTTTCCCAGGAGGAGTATCAGCCTTTTTCCTAGAAAGCTATTAGGAGGAGCTACAGCCATTTTTTTGCATGATAAGCCATATTTTTGTAGTGTTTCAGCCATACAGCATGATTCAGCGATAGATATACAGCATATGCTTCTTGTACTTCATGTTTATCAAGAAACCCTTGTTGGGTCATCTTAGATTTATGTAAAAGAGGCTAGATCTCTATTTTTTGGGCCTCATTGATTAATATATAAGAAAATCTATTTTGTCTCTCATATTTCTAAGTGTAACCTTCAATAAACTATGCTTTCACTTTATGCAGTAATTCTGTGTTGCAGTAGTCTTGGGGTTTCAGTGTTTTTGGGTTGTTTTGAGCACGAGAGGCCTGTTTAACTAAGCTATAATGATTTTTTTCTGATTTCCTTTCATATTTGATTGCTATAATGTCAAATATAATGGATCCATGGGTTTCGTTCATCTTTTAATGCATAAATTTCTAAAAAAAAATGTGTTTTTTGTGCATATATTGTTGATTTTCCCATTTGGGAATATTACAATTGTATACTTCACTTGAGCAATGCTTACCTTACTTCTCACTTCACTGTAGCTCTATCCCTCCTCTGCACAAAAGTGTAATCCCACAATTTCGCATATATGACAGACCCTTTTATCTAATATACCTTCTAGTTGTTTTATCCTTCTAGGCTTCAATCTACATTTTTGTTCTACTCTTTTCGTACTATATCTTAGTCCTAAAATCTCACACTAAATCTCAGACCTTGTCTAAAAATACTATTTTTTGTTCTGTCTCCTTTCTATGCTGAAACGACAATCCTAAACTTCACACCTTTGTTGATCGAACTTGCTACTAAATTGTCTGAGATATATGTTCAAATGAAACTATAGACCTTCTATATATAGTGTTCCCCTTTCTTTGTTTTAGGCCAAAATACGAAATTGTATGTAGGCCGACTTGCTCAAGGGTATGTGAGCCGACTTGTCCACTTCTCATAGGCTGACTTGAGCAGATGTTCCAGCGCTGATATTGAGCCATGTATTCAAGCTTAATTGACAAGGTCTTGAGGCATACATGAGAGACACTTCATATACATGACTCTAATTAATACATTTATGACAAGATGATAAATCCCTAAAAGACATCAAGAATAAGTATTTGACCTATAATAAAATCCCTTGTTGATGAAACCCATGAAGAAAGCTTAACAAATATACATTTTATTATATTTGACTTCTTCATTACATAAGTACATAATTACATAGTCAATATCAATACTGAACCAAGTTACACTTTCCAACACTCCCTCTTAACTAGGGAGGTATTCATAAAGGTAGATGGTCAATTTCAATCTGAAGAATCTCATAAGAAGAATCAGATGGGTAATCGCACCTGTATAACATCATATCAACCAACATTTTCCTAGTGAAAGGCCTTGACTAACAACCCTATCTATCAACGAGACAATGGGCTACAATGGTGGAGAGACACATGAATTATAGACACCATAGTCATTCTCTCTCCAAAATACATACTCCACCTAGGTGTTCCTAGAGTATGAACTTCTTGGACTATTATTCTCTTGGGTAGCCAACCCTCAAAGAATATCAGTCCCTGACTACTCTTATATTGAATTCCATATCTCATTCTCAAAGAGTATCGAATGTTACCCAATCCTTCATTCTGTCTTCCTAGGTGAAGAACAAAATGATGTGTATATCCATTCTTTCCTCATGGCCTTCACTCAGACTTACAGTTGTTAGTCCTAGTCTAGTGTATGACACATGATTTAGAGAATCATATATGTCACTCCCTCTTAATTTAGGAAGGATATACTTCAATTTTATTCCAAGTAATAAACTTACCACCGGGCTCCCTCTCAACCATGGACCTACAAAAAAAATGGTGAGACACCCAACTACTCATGAAGAATTCTTCCCCTTGATGTCATGGATTTTTATATTGAGGAATCTTCAACTTTTTTCTCTATAGGGCACAGATCATCCATCAATTTCATCCACAAGTCTTGTCAACTATCAGAAAGTGATTCATGAGTCTTCCTCGTTTGGTCCACCTTTATTCCATGTTTCTTTCCTTCGAACCATCTCTCAAGGATATTACATCCTTCCACATGATTGGCAACCATGCTTAAACTCATCACGTTAAACATATACATATGAACTTTTAAATCAAAAGTTACCTCAGTGATGATATTTCACCATGACATATTCTTGTAGGCATATACATCCTCTATTGAGATTGACACATCTCCTAAAGATAAGTTTTTTCAAGGGTATTCTTCTTCACCATACTTATATCAGATTCCACATATCTTCCCAGGATATCTCCTAGTTACATCTTCTTGGTTTCCAGATGATAACCGCCTCTTGACATGGTTTCAATTCATGATCTCTTCCTTGATTTATCTACACAACTTCATCCCTGAGAAATTCCAGTATCCAGTTCCTTGTTTGTGTATAGATGTTGGAGAGGTAAATCCCCTCTGCGGACAGAGGTGATCCCACTAGCCCTAGAGTGGGCCTAGCAACAAACAAAACATGCTACAATATCAATTCCTAGTTACAAAAGAAAAAGCTACAATAGATAGCCTACCTCAAGTCCTACGTTGTTGTTGTTGAAGAAGAAGTGATGCTTCCCATTCCTAGCTTGACAGATCACAATCCTTACGCTCACCGCGTCCGGACACTTGTACACATGTAGAGAAGAAACGACAGCATACAACGTAATAATTCAAACATTTAACTATCAATCAGTCGAAAAATATTGAATCAAATTTCATTACACAGATAAGCAATACAACAGTGGAACCAATAACATAGTCAAGCATGTATTAAAATATGAAAGAAAGATTACAATGAGTTCTGACGTCGCATTCTTCCTTTTGTAGGGCTTCCAGCGGAGCGTGTCTCATAAAGCTTGTCGGGAATTTAGACAAGGCTCTCTCTCTTATAGGGTTCTCCTTAGCTCTTCTTTCAATAGTCGCTCATCTATAGTTTTCTTCCCAATTGTTCAGCTAGGTCGTAAATATAGAGGGCAGGCTTTTATAGAGGGATAAGGAGAGGTTAGGCTCCCTATAATCACGGGGGAGATTCCTATCTCTTAGGAAGATTCCATGAGAGGTGGAAAACCTCTTCCTAAACAAGGAGATATGGAGCCAAACAGCCGAACCTCTTTTTGATGATTCATTCCCGAGGTGGTTAAAGGAAAATTCCACCTCAATTTGTTAAAAAACATTCTAAAACAGGTTGGCATAGGTACAACACAAGGACATAGCACCAGCTGGCACGCCCACAAGTGTATATTTTCCCCATTGGCACGAGGGATGAACTTGCTACTCGCGCCAATGCCAAAACATGGGTTTTTGGGGATTTTCTGAGGAAATGTTCTCATAGAGAATTCTTGCCCTTGTGCAGAAGGATGCCATCAAGGTGTTTTTAGGACATTTTACTGTTCACAGGTCACGAGAATAGTCCTCCAATGTACGGGACGAGGGATTGCAGGGATGGTGACAAAATGTTGTGTAACAGATGCCCCCTAAAGCATGAGGTCCGAGAGAGAGGGAGGGGTGAAATGCTTTATGAGAATGCATTCAACTGAAAACACTGTTGTCTGAAGATCTGCGAATACAAATAAAACTGATATCTCTGATACATGATATGTGGTATGGGCGCAACCATCCATAATAAAGTGTACAAAAACCGAGATCCAAGGTATGGACGTAGCCATCCAGCAAAATAAGGATCAACAAGTAGACTCAGGTATGGTTGCAGCCATCCAATCAAAAGAGTCATGTAATAAGTCATAATAATCCACAAAGAACCCGCAACCTGGATTTCATCAGACAAAATCCAGGGTCTTGCGCTCCATCTCGACCCAAACAAAGTACAAGTTCGAGCATGCGAATATGTGAGCTGAAGTTGAACATGCAAGAACATCGTCTGATTACCAACCAATGATGAAAAATATTAACAGGCGCGAGAGAAAACACCAATAATGACAATGGATATCAAGGTACAAGAGGTACAATCCATGGAATGTGAACAGGGATCTGGCGTCGAACACTCGCAGAATCATTCGATCGAAGGCCAATAATGAAAACCTTGCATCGAATGCAAAGAACCTACCATTAAGGCATGCAGGCTCCAAGGTACCTAAAAGGAGTCTCTAGATCAATTTCCTGGATAATGAGCTGAAGTCGACAAGAAGTGACCTTGATCGAAGGTGGGCCATAATGTTTCCCACATCATCGACATGAGACAGAGGAACATGATGTTTTTGAATCAAGACCAACATAGAATCAGAGGGAGGTTGAAAACTGCAGAGGCCAACTTCTCTTGAACATATCAGCGGCACGACACTGGATTTGGCAGTATTTGACATCAAGGGATCTAAGTTCATGGTGACGTGGAAAAGAGCAGATGAGCGGTCAAAAGAGATTACCCAAACCCATGAAGGCAAGAAGATAATGAGATGAGATGTCCCAACCCGACACGAATGCAAACAAGTGCCATGTTCAAGAGTGACATACTGTCGATACGAATATTATTTTGGTTCCATTTTCCCCCACCATTTCTGGCGAGTACCCCAATTATTTTTGGAAACAAGCTTGAAGGGGATAACATGTGCTTGCAATGTAAGTTTGTCCTTCAGACAAATCTAACCTAGTACATTTTACGAGCCCTAGGAAGGAGAAACTCGAGTAACGTCATTGCGACGGATTCTGATGTCATCAGTTTTTAACGAGTCTGACAAAGGAAGAACTCGGCATCTTTTCATATTTAGAGAGTTTGAAAAGAAGGCAGAAAAGAAAACTCCAACAGTCCTTTTTTGTAGATAGTTCCTCGGATCCGAAAAGGTAGAAAACTGTGTTTGAGAAAACCTCCTAGTCACGATAGGCTAGGGTATTCCTTTTTCTTAAATAATCTATCCCAGCCTGAAAAAGGGGTAAACGTATACTGGGTAGATATCGCTTCGCAGCCAATTTAACGAGCTCAAAACAACAAGCAACTCGGTAATACTTTTAGTTTTAGAGAGTCAGAAAAGCGCTGAAAGGTGACTCTAGTAGTGAATTTTTCATGTTTTTACCGAGTCCTAAAAAGTATAAAATACAACTCGTCTCTTCGTCAAAACCACATGAAAAACCTGTTGCTGCACAAAAGACGCGTGTAAAACATATTCCACGAAAATAATGCAAAAATATATCGACAAACATGTTTTAAAACCTATTTTAGGACTTTGAAAAGTTATAAAAGACCAATAGTGGTAAAAAATATTTACTTTTCACTTTTACCTCTTTGCATAGCAACAGTGACCCATTTCTGCCTCGATCTTCAGGCGACGAGTGTGATCAATCCAGTGGACCAAATCGAATTATGTCCGGTTCCGGTAAGATCTGGCCTCTTTGCCCATCTTTTAAGTTACATTTTACTGCATTTAACTGTTATTTGAGGTCATTTAAGGGAGGATTATCAAATTTTAGGGCTCCACGATCGGCGCGGGTTTTGGGCACGGACCCGCGCTAATCTGCCCTGTTTTACACAGGGGTAGTGCCAGTTGGCGTGGCTGTTAAAAAAACAGTCGCGCCAACGGCACAACTCAAAATCCATCTAAAATTTATCAAAATTGAACCAATGAAATGTAATTTTGAATACCCAAGGAGGCTTATAATGTTCCTATGATTTATTAATGCAGGTATTCATCAAAAAATATGGTTATCGAATGGAAAGAGAGAGAACATAGCAAAGAATATGAACTGGCGATGGAAAATGAGCAATGTACGAATGCTCTTAGAAATTGTGGGCTAAAAAAGTTCTTTCTGATGCCATGTCTCCAGGCTCAGCCCAAATTATTGCAATATATCATCAGTATTTGGGATGAAGACGAGGAGAAATTCAAACTTCGATACCAGGAGCTTGAGCTCGAAGTATCAGATGTATACTTCATCACTGGACTATCACGCAGGGGTCCAGTCCCTATTTTGACCAGTACCAGGCCTTCAGGAGAAAGCATGACGATGGTCATGAACAGGGTGTGCCTAGGGACAAGCAAAGGAACAAGGAGCGGGAAAGTGGACATTCAAACCATCCCCGATCTAGCACTGAGAGTAGTGCCACACACCATTACGCGAGCTGCGAGGTCGCAGGAACCGCACGAGGCCACAAAGACGCAGTTACTTCTTGCTTCAGAGTGTATGAACCCTACTATCTTTGACTGGGTCGAGGCTGTGACCATGAACATCAAACGACAGCTAACAAAATGCAAGAAATCCAAACTAAAACAGTTTGGGTATGGGTCAATTCTGGTGTCGTTCTTCCTGGAACGACTACCTATTTTTTAGCGCCACGAGGCCATAGTCCCGGATCCACCACATAGAGAGCCATGGATAGCTCGATGGGCGGCACTGATGTCGAGGGTAGGGGGTGGCCAGCAGATTTCCTAGAGGCTTGAATTATTTAACTGGCTCCGATAGTTGATTTTCATGGAGGATTGGCCCTACGCCGACACAGATTTTATCGGAGACCCAGACCTTCCACTCTCGGAGGGAGAGGATTGGGATGAAGAACTTGGTAAACTTCATTTTTTATTTTTAGAGTTTTATGATTTTTTAGTATATATGCATGTTCTTACAGTTAATTTGATATGGATGCAGATGTTGGTCCAGAGCGTCCTGCGGGCATGTCTCCCATAGCGAGGCGGACCCCTCGCGACTTTGACCCTCAGGGCGAGGGAATCGACGAGGAGCTAGTACAAAACTTGGAGGGAATCACTCGTGGGGTCCCTGATTATGCGCATTTTGATGACGTACCCCGAGCCTATCAGAGGCACACTATGGGAGTGCCCAACCATATCCATCGCTTGATGAGGTGGTTGGTACGGGTGGTGACGTGCTACCATGAGCACCACAACAACTAGGCATTTAGACTTTACTTATGCATATTTTTTAGAGACATGTTGTCTCATGATGTAACCGAAACATACATATATTAGTTTTTGTGGGTTTTATGATGCACATGGCTTGTGAACAAATGATATATATATATATATATATACATCTATTTTCTACACAGATCCTGGTATATGTGATGATGCTTGTTACAAATTATTACAATTCCTAGTACAATGTTTATCTAATGTATCAGTTAAATAATCTGCATAATAAGTAATGACCCAAGAATCGGGAAAAAATTTCACAAAGGGTATAAAACCTAAAGGTTTCATTTTTATGCAAGCTTGAAAACAAAAGTAAAATATGCTTGAAATTTGGTTTCATGTTGACACAAGCTTGAAACAAAAGTAAACTATGCTTGAAAAATAGGCATGCCCCCCAGCATGGTGACTCAATTCAAGGTGTGCATGCCCCCCAAGCTTCAGTCCATAGGAAATGGAGTGAAGGTTCAAAAACGAGATCAAGAGAAAGACTCGACTAGGATTTTATGAGATCTTACAAAGACTCTAATTGAACGGGAACGTGTTTCAATATTTTAATGAGGTTGACACACTTAAAAGAACTGTCCTCAATGAGTTAATTCATTTTTTAACGAGGTTGACATAGAAGATGAACTATCCTCAGAACACCTTGTTTCATTGTTTAAGGAGCTTGACACAAGACAAGGAACTCTACTCTGACAACCTTATTTCTTTTTTTAAGGAGCTTGACACAAGAAAACAAACCCTGCTCCGACCAGCTTGTTTCATTTTTTAAGGAGATTGACACAAGACAAAGAACCCTGCTCCAACCAGAATTCATCATGATGAATAAGAAGTCATGGCTTCCAAGAGTTCCGCACCGGATGGGAGAAAAACATCTTGGAAATAAGTACCTAATGCCCCCAGCACACTATGCATAATGGCAGTATCACTAATTGCGGGGCATGGGGTAGGTAGCCACATAATTAACCCGCGGCGGGGAGTATACAACGGGCAGATAAAGACCTGGAAGGGACAATGGTGGACCAGATTTCATGCCAGGACCAAAGAATGAAAGCTGATCAATGGTCACGATTTGACCTTTGTGCGGAAAGTAGATCACACGAAAGAGGGAAGAGACAACTGCCCCCATGACATAAGTATAGTCACGCCCCAAGATTAAATTGAAATCTAAGGGGCCTAGAACAACCATCATGTCTATATGGATGGTTTTCCCTCCCAAAGTAACAAGCAACTTCAGAAGGATCCCTAACGGTTGATTGGTTCCTCTATTAAAAGGCAACAGATTTTGGGTAACAGGCATAAGCGGTGGAGAACCAAAAGCTTTCCAAGTAGTTGAATACAAAATACTAACAAACGTGCCTTCATCTATTATAGTGATGGGTACAACCAGATCAAAGGTTTTTACCGTTATCTCAAAAGGCACATAAGATGGAAGGCGGTGTCCCGCAAATCGAATCCAATCAAAGGAAGCGACCAAACTACTTGGGGGGGATACCATCGAACTGAGATGGTGGTCCCCCGGTGTTACCGGAGCAATAGGAGCATCCTCCGAGATGTCCATCATGGGAGTAGGAGGAGCAGTTTCTTGGACTACAGGGATGGAAGAATCTTTCTCCAAGTCCGAAGAATCTGAAGAAACAAGAAGAACATGGGGGGGATGAGACTGACTCTTAACGGAAAAGACCTGATGCACCACAGATGGTTTCAGATCGACTAATTCCTTAGCCAATGGTTGGTCAGGAACAAATTCCTGAACTTGAATTTCAGGGGGAGCAAGATCAAGCAAGGATGACGCTTGACCGATTATGGAATCAACTAGCGAAGGACTCAAGGAAAGCTTTTGGTAACCAGCCGGAAGGCAGGGTGCAGAAAAAGTGGAGTTGACCAACACTCTCTTGGCTTCATCCATATAAGGACAAAGGTGAATGGGATAATTCCCTTCACACAACTTATAGGGATTGGTAATCTTACCCTATTTTTTATGAGTCTTATCATAGCTAGTCAAAGATGTGCCAATAATATGACTTCCAGAAGCCAAAGGCAATGGCGGGTGGCTATCAGACCATGCTTCAAGTTCCTTGGGAATACCAGGGTAGTCTCAAAGAAAATGGTTACCTTTGCAGAGCATGCAAGGGAAATTGACTTTCTGTGGAAGCGTGGATGGTTCTGCAAGGGAAAGCTTATTAAGCACAGTAGCTGCAGTATTAGCCTCTCACTTATCTGACTTCTTCTTCTTTATCATCTTCTTCTTCTTCTTAGCCACCTGGTTACTAGAATCCAGACTTTCACAAGGCGAAGTAGAAGAGGAGGACGAAGAAATAGGTGAAGAAGGGGAGAGGTCCACTTTAGAAGCAACATGATGTTGTTCAGGTGGAGGAGATGGTTGTACGATGGATGGAACACTCGGGACCACCGAGGTCGAAAATAACCATACAGGCAATCCAACAGTTAAACCAGGTAGGGACAATGTTTCCATATAAGGAGCACCAACATTTCCAAAAGCAGGAAAAGGATCAGGATTCTCTTCGGAAGGGATTCCCAGGTTAGTGAACTCTGAAATCGTTGCCATCAAAACAACTTTCAAAACAACACCCTAAAAAAACTAACTTTAACCAGGAATATTTCGTGGGTAGTTAATTTTTTAAAACATTGAAACAAAACTCTACCGTTTCATATTTTAAGAGTCAAGAAACAGTCAAAGATGACTCTAGTCTCTTTCAGTTTTAAGCGAGCACGAAAGGACAAGTGCTCGATGATCTTTTCAAATTTATGGAGTCAGTAAAGATCAAAAATGACTGCTCATGTAGTCTAGGTAAAAGGGTGTACCAAGTTCCCATGAACTGCCATATACACCTTGGTTATAAAATGAAAGAGAAATCAACCAAGGACTTGACATACGTGCAGGTAGTCTCCCCGAATGTTGTGTTCGATGTATCATGGTTACAAGGCGACAGACTCAGCTTCCTACGAATAAAATGATTGCAACCTAGAGGGGTCTCCCTTTATATACTCGACGGTACGGGGAGCACAAGTCTGTGCTAGTGCTATCTGAAGCCAGATGGCAAGCGACAACTGCTAGGTTTAAAGACACCGGAACACGTCTCTAACTTAGACCACTAAATATTGCATTAAGTTTCAATGTTGCCTTAGATTAATTCAGTAAATTTTAAAGTTGATATTAAATTTACATTTCAATTCCAAGGTCATACTGAATGTTGAATCTCACAAATCCCTGAATGCAAGCTACATGCCATAAGACACCATTTCATTCAATGAAGAGCTATCTACGAGAGAGTTAGAGATTTCAAGTGATAGCTATGATAAATCATGTGAAGACATTCACTACAATGCCTGATGTGAGCTAATGAAACTAAAAAACTCTTCCCTAGAATTATATAATGCTAGAAATGCGAAATATTTTCCAATTTTCACTATGCTAATCAAGAATGCAAAAGATTTTTTTTTGGTATTTTTCAATATATCAGAGCAAGCACACTAAATGATATGAAAAATAAATCAAAACACTGATTTTGAGAATGGTGAAGCGAGAGCTGAAACAAAACAAATTCTCTTAACTCAAAACAAGCAAAGCAAGACTCAAACCAATGACAAAATCCTTCAAATCAAAGGAAGATCTCAAAAGAGACCCAAACAAGTCGTGTAATCTAGGCTTGGAGTGACAAGAGTAAAACTGAATGAAAGAGAGGACAAACACTCAATTAACACAATCACTCGAATGGATCCAAGAAGCTGAATGCAAAGAAGCAAAAACGAAGTTGACTGGGAAACCAAGGACCCGAAACTCCCACGGGAGGCTCAGCAGGCTAAAGCACCTAGAAAACCTAGGGCTAAAAAGAAAAACTGACAGAAAAGGGAAAACAACTGAAGGACAAGGGCTGATCTCAGTCAAAAATGACTCTAAAGTACTTGACAATTCAAAAAAAACAACCCAGGATCAAATCTCAAACTCAAATACTCCAAAACCAAGCAAACCACAAACCCTACCAGGGTTGGCGTGCATGTCTGGCTGTAATCTGTGCCAAACAGGGAATGGCGCAGGTAATGAACTGCCAACTCACGCCTGTTGGTGCAACTTTCAGGAAGGAAAATGCACCAAGAAGGTTTACTCAGATAAAAAGGAAAAATGAACAAACAGAGAGAGGTTTGATCTCCAGGGGGCTGAACAGGGGTTTCAAACCAAGCAAGATGAACCAGGAAGAAAAACCAGACAAACAAAAAGCCAAAACACAACCCAATGGGAGAGGGAATAACTTACACTGATCCCCAGTGGAGTCTCCAATTTGTTGGAGAGGTAAATCCCCTCTGCGGACAGAGGCGATCCCACTAGCCCTAGAGTGGGTCTAGCAACAAACAAAACATGCCACGATATCAATTCCTACTTAGAAAAGATAAAGCTACGATAGATAGCCTACCTCAAGTCCTACGTTGTTGTTGTCTAAGAAGAAGCGCTGCTTCCCGTTCCTAGCTTGACAGATCACAATCCTTACGCTCACCGCGTCCGGACACCTGTACACATGCAGAGAAGAAACGACGGCATACAACTTAATAATTCAAACATGTAACTATCAATCAGTCAGAAAATATTGAATCAAATTTCATTACACAGATAAGCAATACAATAGTGGAACCAATAACATATTCGAGCATATATTAAAATATGGAAGAAATATTACAACGAGTTCCGACGTCGCGTTCTTCCTTTGGCAGGGCTTCCAGCCGAGCGTGTCTCACAAATCTTGTCGGGAATTTAGACAAGGCTCTCTCTCTTACGGGGTTCTCCTTAGCTCTGCTTTCAATAGTTTCTCAGCTATATTTTTCTTCCCAAATGTTCAGCTAGGCTGTAAATAGAGAGGGCTGGCTTTTATAGAGGGAGAAGGAGAGGTTAGGCTCCCTATAATCATGGGGGAAAGTCCTATCTCTTAGGAAGGTTCCATGAGAGGTGGAAAACCTCTTCCTAAACAAGGAGATCTGAAGCCAAACAGCCCAACCTCTTTTTGATGATTCATTCCCGAGGTGGTTAAAGGAAACTTCCACCTCAATTTGTGAAAAAATAATCCAAAACAGGTTGGCGCGGGTACAACTCAGGGACAGAGTGCCAGCTGGCCCGCCCACAAGTGTATATTTTCCCCATTGGTGCGAGGGATGAACTGGATACTCGCGCCAATGCCAAAACATGGGTTTTCGGGGATTTTGTGAGGAAATGTTCTCAAGGATAATTCTTGCCCTTATGCAGAAGGATGCCATCAAGGCGTTTTTAGGAAATTTTACTATTCACAGGTCACAGGAATAGTCCTCCAATGTACGGGATGAGGGATTGCAAGGACGGTGACAAAATGTTGTGTAACAATATCCACCTCATATTTCATATGAGGACATATTTATTTACTATCATTAGGTAGCAACTTGTACAATAAGATATATGTAATCACTTCAGTCATACTTCTAAATATATAATTTAAATCACCTACGACCACATAGCTTGTGACTTCCATGACATCTGGTAAACATATGTTTATATTAACCTCATCATGTTCTTTTATAGTCATCCTGCGCTATTTTACTAGAATAAATAACTGTCCTTTGACATGGCTTCATCAATGTGTCCCAGCACGTATCCTAATCCCAGAATTCTAAAACATAAATTCTTGGTGAAACCTTTTTCTTTGATTCTAACCAACAAATCCATGGATAACTCCATTAGAAAGTGACAACACATGTTTCTATATTTATTAAATGATGACCCTTGATCTTGATGACTCCCTTCCATCAATTTTTTTATCACTGAGGTTTCTAGGAGCCAATTCTCCAAGTGCTTCTCCCATGCTTATATCATGATTCTATTAATATACATTGCTTCCTATCATACTGTTTTTCAACCAATATAAATCACTTAAAGAGAAAGATGATCTCAATCATACTAGAGGTATTTCGCTTCTTATTTCTTAGATTTCTTTTCATTAGGTTCTTCCCTTTCATGGTCTTCTTCCTTTTCCCTCTTGTGCTTCCCAAATTTAGGAAAATCTATTTTATAATGCCCAAAAACATTACATTCAAAGCATCGTGCTTTTTCCATATTTCTTCTTTTATTTTGAGGACCATATTTACCAAATCTTCCTTTCTTACTGGACATGGTTGCAAAGGCTTGATTCCCTTCACTTGGTATTGTACCGGTTTTGGCTTTCACTCTTGATTCTTATATCTTACATAGATCCTAGAATTTCGTTGCTTATTCTTTCCCATTAATGTTGGAAATGAAACTTCCCCATTCTTTAGGTAGAGCATTTTGTATCATAGTGAGAATTTCTCCATCAAACATTACTTCTCCCAATTTCTGTAGTTGATCTATTATTCCGAAAATCTCCACTATATATGGAATTATTCCTTCCTTTCTTGACATTCTCAATTTGTATAATTTTTGTCTCAGGGATATTATTTCCCTTGCGGAACCTTTCGAGAATAGTTCCACCAATTTATCATATGTTTATTTTGAGGATTCTAGCTTTGATACATAGGGAATGAGAGAGTCCTTTATGGATTCTATAAGAATCCTTTAGGCTCTTAAGTCTCCCTTCATGTATTTGATATATTCTAGAATGTATTCTTTTGGAGGTTGAAATGTAGATCCTTCGATGGAGGTTGAAATGTAGGTCTCTTGTATTTTTTTAATTGACTTGATGAAAGGCATAATAAGCTAAAAAGTAAGATCACAAATAATTATCAACAAGAGTATTTGAATTAAGCCTAGCCCCACCTAATTCTCAACAAATGAAACTAGAGAAGCTGATAGGGGAACCCCCAATAATTTTGATAAGGGGATTAGGGGGCCGATTATCATAACCCATAAGCCCTTAATCCATAACCACTAAGTTATTATCTTTATCATTTAGAATTATATTTTTAGAGGTGATTGTTAAATGACCGCCTCCAAAAGTTAAATTTTCATGAATTTTTGGGGAGGGGGATATTTTGGTGTATCAAACAGGGAAAGTGGACATAAGGGTATCGTGGATGGGTAGAAGTGAGATTTTTGAGCATGGTTTACTGAGATTTATAATCCTAGCATTATAAAATGAGAAGGGTCCTTAGGACCTCGGCCTGGGGGCTAGAGGCCTGCCTGGGGAAGGTAGAAAGAGAAATTAATAATGGAACTCCCAATAGTTGTGATAAGAGTATTAGGGGCCCCATTATCACAAACCATAAGCCCTTAACCCATAACCAATAAATTACCTATCACCTTAACCCTAAAGCCATAATACCTTAACCCCTACACTCATAAATCATAACCCATTAACCCCTTGATCCATTAAACCCTAATATACTAACACTTTAACCCCAAACTTAGAATCCTTGAACCCCCTAAACCCTATCCCCTTATCCTATTAAACCCTAACCCTAACCCTTATAAACTCAATTGTTCAAATAAATCCATGACAACACTACATCGAATGCCTCATAGTGTTCATGGTTATCATGCAATAAGTAAGACTATTTATTAGTATGATTATTATTTTAAAAAAGTATATGTCGACACCAATCCTAAACATAACTCTCATTCAATTTATTAATCAAGATATCAAGATAAGAAAATATTTATGCCTTTATGATTTTCTAATATCTTTAACAACAAAAGGATGCATGGTGGATGGGAGCAAGCAACTAGACCTAGTATTATTAGAAATATATGGTTTAGAAACAAGGTTTTCAAAACTATCCAATAATAAAACATCATCTGTTGAAAGAGAATGAAGAAGCTTACATGATATAGAATCCATCAAGTCCGAAGAGTTCGTGGCCATAAAAGAAGGATTCCCAGAACTGACCACTAGCACTTTCACCATGACTTGGAATGGAAAGTATTGGAATTCCTTCTCCTTGAAACTAACAATGTCATGAGGTTAGACTCCAAATTGGGTCATTCATGATGATTTACTATGGGGCATACATCAAGGTATATTCTTGTTGGATAAGGTTGTCATTGGTATCAATATGATATCCAACATTGTTGAAGCAACCTCCATATAAATGGTGTCATTGATAATGGAAAGCCCTAGAATTGTTAAAGAATGATGGATGAACATATATGGAAGGATCCCTGGGTCTATGATAATGAATCTCTAAACATTGTGTTGTTGAATATTTTGAAAAAAGCCCTAGGTACAATGGAGAAAGGTTGGGAAAGCCTTTATGGTGTGTGTTCTTCTTTCATCTTTGATTAATGGCATCAAAGTAGTTGTGATCCTAAGATAATTGTATGCCTATATAAGGAAGAGAGGCAATCCCTATTTAGCATTAAATGTCAGATCCTGATATGAAGAAACATTACCAATCATCTTAAGATGAACCTTGGAGTTGATTTTGTTTTGTACTTAGGTTACAATTATTAAATGAAGATAAACAGCCAAAGAGTAGCTCCCTTTTATTTATGATAAATCTCTAAAGTTTGTGCTAAGGTTAAATTATTATCATTAAATTTTAATGTAGAAATGATTTCAGTCGCCTGAAATTCCTAAACGAAGGTCCTATGGTAGGATGAGAACTCTCGGGAAAAAATTAGAATTAATAAAAATTAATTCAAATAAAACAATTATGCACAAGTTGGCCCTCATGTTGGCTCCCTCCTTAACCAATGGGCAATATCTTCTGCCGACTCAGAAATAAGTATAAATACCTAGCCATGATCCTCATTCTAGCAATGCAAGTTGGTCAAGAAGAAGATTGAACTCATATTTGAAGAAAGTATAAGTCAAGAAGGATGAAGATTAATGGACTATTGTTTGGTACTTTTTTGAGTCTAGGAGTTGTGTTGACTCTTGAATCTAAGCCCTCAGGCCTGTGGCAAATACCTAAAATTTCTACTCTATGACAAGCATGTAATTCAACCTAGTCTATGGATTGCATAGAATTTTGGATATGTAACAAAGATCCAATTTGTGACAGGTTTGTGGAAATATCTTTATTATGGGAAGCACAATTTAGGTAAGCAAAATTGTATACCATTAACACAAAATAACAAAATTTATAGAATGTGACACCTATGCTCTTCCCTCTTTGCTTCAGTTGTAAAATGCACATGCAAAGGAATGGCAAATCACTTTGGAGTTATATTTTGGCACTATGGCTTGAATGGATACTAGAAAATCATCCTTCTAAAATGTCATTTTTGCATTGTTGAAAATTTCTTAGGGTATAAAATAATTTTTGGGGGTTAGGAGCTAGCTCCCAAACTTTTGACTACAAAAAATATCGTTTCATGCCTCAAGCCATGGAAGGCTATAATTCGATTCCCCAGACTTCAAATTTCCACTAAAATGGGATCTATACATGTTAGTTCATCAAATTTTCCACCTATAAAGTACTAGGATAGATGCTAAATTGTATGGTGATTCAATATAGATCATTGAGGACATTTTATTTGTCCTTTTCTTCATGTATTCCTAAGCCTCTCATGATTCCTCCATGAATATGGATTCTCCTTTAGATTTGGGTTTGAGGTTATACTTCATTGGATCAACTACTTGGATTTTATGAAGATAAAATGCATCCAAAGAGTGGTAAAAAGAGTTTGTAGAGATATTTAGAGGGATTTTTTTCAAGAATGGTACTCACTCCATATATTAGGATAAGGAGAGAGGCTTGGAAAAAGTTTATCCTTGAGAGAGTAGGTATAAACTCTCCTAGGGGGGCTTTGATTGGATCCAAAAATTGCACCTCCCAAGAGCCAAATCAATTTTTTTCATAAATTTTTAAGGGAATAATGGAAGAACAAATATTATGCTTACTAGAGAAATATTTTTATTGATGTTGGGTATGTTTTATATTCTCCATTAAACACGTGCGTACGTTGCGTCGGGCGTAGCGAGTCAGAGCGGCGCGCCCGGCGGAAGGCACACAGGTATGGGTCCCGCTCATATGCGGACCCACCCATGTTTTGTGCATGAGGTTGCACATGGTTTTGAGGTACGATGGTTTTAAACCCCAGGTATTTTTGCAGTCCGGTCAAGGGAACTACGGTTATGTTCTAATCTGGGGAGTTAATGGATTAGGGTTTATGTATGCTTCGACATGTATATATATGTGTTGTAACACTAAAAGGATTATAATGAAAAATCAAGTTTGTTAGTCCCAATTTGGGATCCAACGGAAAATCTCTGTGTTTATCTTTTTTATGTTTGTATGCTATTGTTTATTTTTACGTATTATAAGATTAGGTATTGTGAATAATTTCTATTCGGGGTTAAAACCTACATTTTTGGTATCGGGGCTGTTTAGAAGCACAGGGAACGCCTTTGTTGTTGAGGTTTTTTTACTTTGAACTGTGGGCGGAACCACCATTCGGTGGGAATACAGGATCGATTCTTGCGGTGAAGAAGATGGCGAGAGGCGGCGGAAAGATAGAAATCGAGAAATTCCAATAGTCGAGTTTTGAGTTGTGGAAGCTCAAGATGGACGATCTGTGGTGGATAGGAATTGGTGGATCGCGGTAGATCAGTGCTAAACAACGGCAATGTCGGATGAAGAGATTGGAAGAAAGCTGGATCGGAAGGCTAAGAGCACAATACGGTTGTGTGTATCGGATTCGGTATTGTTAGATGTATGCGGGAAGCTACGTCGAAGAATTTGTGGGAAAAACTTGGGACTTTGTACCAATCTAGAGAATCTCTGGTGAATAAGTTGTTCTGTTGGAAAAATTTGTATAACACGGATGAAGGATGGAGACTCGGTGACGGAACGTATGAACGCCTTCAATACGCGGTAAGTCGGTACAGCCAATACCGTGATATTAAAATCTCGAGATGAAGATAAGTGCATCGGTTGTTTGTGCTCTCTGCAGAGACTAAGTGAAGACCCAGAGTATGGTTATTGCAATAGGTAGCAGTACAACTACCTTGAATTTTGATTGACATTGTCTCGGCCTTGCGCATCGGAGAAATGAGACGGAAAATATGGAGGAGTCGGAATGGAGATGCCTCATACGTACGAGGAAGGTCCCGGAAGCAGAAACAAGAATAAGGTTTCGGTGGGAGATCTAAATCTAGAGAGATCTAAATCTCCTCGAAAGTTTGTAAAGGTGTCTTGGAAATACGGAAAGGAAGGACACTACAAAAAGGAATGCGGATCTAAAGCTCTTGAGAAAGAAGGGATCGGTAAACCCCCTACACGGAGGCAAAAACCACCTCGGATGAAGGTGGGGATGACAGTATTTTAGGATTCTTCTTCAAATACACATGTAGATCATGAGTCATGGTTGATTGACTCGGTGCATCCTTTCACTTCACTCCCCATAGGAGTGGTTACTGTGATATGAAAATGCCAGTGGTGGTGATGTCTTCCTGAGGGGATGATAGGGAAGGCGAGAATCGTCGAGCGTGGAAAAGTCAGGCACGAGTACACTGAGTGGAAGAAGTTAGAACACTTCCTGGTGTTACGCATATTCCTACGTGCTTCCGAAAATCTGATTTTTATAAGCAAGATGGACAGTACGAGGTGTAAAAACGGTGTTGAGAAAGATGCACCAAGATGGTTGAGAGCCCATGGTATTAATGCGAGGGAGTAGGACCGGAACTACGCCCCAAGCTACAAAGGTAGTACGGTATTGATGGGTGCAACGATTCTATGGTTCTGAAAGTGGGACGGAAAGCCCCTGGTATCTGCGGAGAAAAGACCCATGCTATGGCATCAAAGGCTTGGACATATTGGAGAGAAGGGCCTTCGGATACTGCATAGAGATGGTATGGTAGAAGGTATGTCTAATTGTTCTCTGGATTTCGATTTCTTTGAACATTGTGTATATGGGAAGCAGAATCGGGTGAGTTTTCCTTCTGGTGCTAAGAGGGCAAACAAGATATTAGAACTTGTGCACAGTGATGTGTTTGGGCCTGTGTCAGTTCCATCACTGGGAAATTCTGTGTACTATGTTTCATTCATAGATGACTTCTCAAGGAATACATGGATATATTTCTTGAGGAAGAAATCTAAAGTCTTTGACAAGTTTAAAGAATTTAAGGCTCTGGTGGAAAACCAGACAGAGAAGAAGATAAAGGCGTTGAGGACAGATAATGGTGGGGAGTTCTGCAAGAAGGAATTTGAAGAGTTCTGTAAGAAGTGTGGTATAGCACGGCAGAAGACTACTCCATACACACCTCGGCAAAATGGAGTTGCAGAAAGAATGAATAGAACACTGATGGAAAAGGCAAGAAGCATGCTCAGTGGTACCGGGTTAGGACAAGAATTCTGGGCAGAGGCAGTGGAAACTGCATGTTACTTAGTTAACAGATCACCTTCATCGGCGTTGGAGGATAAGACCCCACATGAGGTATGGACTGGTAAGAAACCCTCTATTTCACATCTAAAGGTATTTGGATGTGATGCATATGTACATGTTCCAAAGGAGAAAAGGACCAAGTTGGATAATAAATCTGAAAGGTGCATCTTTATTGGGTATAAGGATGGTTTAAAGGGTTACAAGCTTTGGAACCCAGAAACAAGGAAGGTTGTGTACAGTAGAGATGTGGTGTTTAGAGAAGTGAAAGATGTTGTTAAACATGAAGTCCTACCAAAGGAACCTGAGAAGATAGAGTTTGAGCTAAAGGAGGATGAATCAGACTCTACAACAGAAGAAGACTCAGAAGATGATGAGCCACAAACTCCATCTTTAAGAAGATCAGTTCGGGAAAGAAGGCAACCAGAAAGGTATAGTCCATCTGCTTTCTGTTCAGGTTTTGCCTTAACTATAACTGATGATGAACCCAGAACTGTCAGGGAGGCAGTAGATTCAGAGGATGGAAAACTCTGGAAGAAGGCCATGGTTGATGAAATGGCATCCTTGCACAAAAATGAGGCATGGGATCTGGTGGAGTTGCCGGCTGGAAGGAAGCCCATCGGGAGCAAATGGGTGTTTAAAAATAAGATGAATGTAGAAGGCAAGGTGGAGAAATACAAAGCTCGGTTGGTAGCAAAAGGTTATTCCCAGGTGCCGAGAATTGATTTTGGTGATATTTTTTCTCCTGTTGCCAAGGTTACTTCTATTAGATTACTTTTATCTGTTGCTGCTGCATTTGATTTTGAGATAAAACAGATGGATGTGAAGACAACATTTCTTCACGGGGATCTAGAAGAGGAGATCTACATGAAGCAACCTGAAGGCTTTATGGTGAAGGGTAAGAAAGAACTGGTATGCGGGTTGAAGAAGTCTCTGTATGGGTTAAAACAGTCACCAAGGATGTGGTATCAGAAATTTGATACCTATATACGGGGACTTGGCTTCACCAGAAGCAAGGAGGATCACTGTGTTTATTTCAAATTAATTGGTGACCGTGTTATTTATTTGGTCTTGTATGTGGATGATATGTTGTTGATTGGAAATGACAAAGAAATTATCCAAGATTTGAAGACCCAACTGTTCTCCAAATTCGACATGAAGGATCTTGGTGCTGTAAACTATATTTTGGGCATGGAAATTAAGAGAGATCGGGCAAAGAGGAAGCTCTGGTTAAACCAGAGGAAGTATGTCGAGACTATATTGCATAGGTTCAATATGCAGGATAGTAAACCGGTGAATGTTCCTATTCCTGTAGGTGTAAAGCTGTCTGCTGAACAGTGTCCCAAGACACAAGAAGAAGAGGAGTATATGTCCCGTGTTCCATATGCAAGTGCAGTGGGTAGCCTGATGTATGCAATGGTCTGTACTAGACCAGATATTGCACATGCAGTGGGAGTATTGAGCAGGTTTATGTCAAACCCAGGGAAGGAGCATTGGACATCAGTGAAGCGGGTTTTCAGATATTTACGTGGCACTAGTGATTATGGCTTGTGCTACCAGGGAAGACCAGGATTGGAAAGAATGTTTGACATTCATGGTTTTGTTGATGCAGACTGGGCTAGAGATCTGGACCAAAGAAGATCTACAAGTGGGTATGTGTTTAGCCTATTTGGAGGTGCAGTCAGTTGGATGAGTAAAAGACAGTCTGTAGTGGCGCTTTCAACTACAGAGGCAGAATACGTAGCAGCCACTCATGCAAGCAAGGAAGCAGTTTGGTTGCAGAGATTGTGTTCAAGTATGGGGCTGGTACAGCAAGCTATAAGGATAGACTGTGATAGCCAAAGTGCAATTTTCTTGGCTAAGAACCCTGCTTATCATTCAAAGACAAAGCACATTGATGTTCAATATCACTTTGTTAGAGATATGTTTGAGGCTAAAAGGGTGTTGCTGGTAAAGGTGGACACTTTGAAGAATGTTGCAGATGCATTAACAAAGTCTGTGAGCACTCAGAAGTTCTCTTGGTGTAGAGAAACAATGGGTGTTGAAGAATTGGGCCAATGACTAAGCTCTCTTGTGACCCCCTATGGAAAGAAAACAACAAGTGGGAGAACGTTGGGTATGTGTTATATTCTTTCCACGACTAGCCCTAATGCTACTGCATTTGTGCCGCAAGCGCAGAGGGGGTCGCTGTGAGGCGGTAACCCCCCTCGTCAACCGGCAAGACTCAATGTAAATGTTTTTGGTATGTCCCACTCATATGCGTGATCAACTATGTTTTGTGCATGAGTTTGCACATGGTTTTTGGGGTACGATGGTTTTTCGACCCCTGGTATTTTGTAGATCTGGTCAAGGGAACTACGGTTATGTTCTAATCCAGGGTTAATGGATTGGGGTTTATGTATGCTTCGGCATGTATATATATGTGTTGTAACACTAAAAGGATTATAATGAAAAATCAAGCTGGTAGCAATTGGGATCCAGGGGAAAATCTCTGTGTTTATCTATTTTATGTTTTATGCTCTCGCTATTGTTTGTTTTCTGTTATAAGATTCGTGTGTAGATAATTTCTGTTCAGGGTTAAAACCTAGAATTGATGGCTTGAACATGGTGTTCTTTGTGCTAGCGATGGTGTGACTTAAACATCTCAAGCCTATTTTGGAGGAGTATAAAAATAAACATCAAATTCCTCATGGTATTTTTGTGCCCAAACATTCCACCTATGAGGATTCCTCATGTATTATTATAATTTTAAATAAATAATACGAAAACCAAAACCAAACCAAGAAATCTATCATACATTGAGTTAATGTTTAGAAAAACGATATTAAGTTAATTATTTTTTTATAAGATTTAATTATTTGAATTCATCATAAAAAAAAAAGGGATTGTAAATGGATTGTAAATGGCGGCAAAGCGCTTCAAATGGTTTTTTTTTTGCACTATTCCAAAGGCCGACAACCATTAGGATTCATTGTTGCATAAGAGGGACGAGTTACACTGCTCACAAGGTCTAAGTTTAGACAATATTTTTTCTCCACATTATCAGATGCAATATGACGATTCCCCAACCCATCATTCAGGTAGAGTTTTTTCCATAGCCTGTTTAATATCCAAATCCACAAGTTTTGTGCTAGATTAAAGCAACATGCATAGGAACAATTAGAGTATCTTTGGGAACAACCAGGTGTGTATCGAACAGAAAAACCATTCGCATAACATAATAGAGACCGACCCATGAGCAGATAATATTCAATTTCATTGGATGAATAGTAAACAAGTAGAATAGATCCTGTTGAGCAGCACATCGAACACTTTATTGTTGCTAGTTGTGTGTGTACCTTTGTTGAAGGTCGATCTGGAGAGCCTTGTTTTGTTTTTGCATGGTAGCTAATTCATTTATAGGTTGTGTGTTGTGCATATAGACTCACATCTACCTATGGAAGAACTGGTTTTTGAGTTATACATTCACCTGTGATAGATTTCTCTCAAAGATTATTTGTCCATGCTAAAAAGGGGCTTGAATTACCTCATTGTCCTGAACATGTAGATTGTTGATCATTATTATTGTCCCCTTGCTATTCTCTACATCTTTGAGACTGGGTATGTTCATATCTATATTTTTATCTATGTGGAAATAATAACTTATGTTGTTGGTGGTACTATCTTATTCTAATAGTCATCTACAACCATTCTGTGCACTCTAGTCCACTAGTATTTCTAATCTCAGCCTCCTTATTTGTTGAATCATGATAATAACTCAATGCAAAGTGGATATCAATTGTTACTAAATGTTTTTATCATATATTTTTGGCATTGTTTGTGACATTTATGTTGTAACATTTTACAAGTTACCCACTGTACAATGTCTGCAAACTATTTGTGAAAGTACCACAAAGAAGAACCCATTAAACTTTGAAAAATGTGTGTTTATTCCATGGTATTCGTGGTATGTATTTTACACTTGCAATCATTTTTTAGCCTATACTAAATGCCTCAATAAAATTGCATCTTTGTTCCACATGTAATTATCCCCAACAATTTTCTCATAGACATCGAGGGCATTGATTTGTTTCACTAACAATGTTTGTGGTTTCACGTCTATTTGTGCGTGTAAAATTGTAAATTCTTCAACGAAGCCAAGCTCTACTTCATTTACAAAATAAACTTAGATGTTGACTTGATCAAATAAATGTCAGGTAGATGCCTCAACCTTCTAGTGTGGCCTAGGAAAAACATCAAAAAAGAATTAAAAATATAACCTACAAAAACCCTAAAGCTACCATCCTAAATTCCTTAATTGCTTTCTTACCTCATTTCACTTCTCAAAACATACAACTGAATTTTTGGGATTCTAGAGATGAAAATTTCCTGTCAGCATGGGTTTGGAAATGATTTGGCACTATAATTGATTTTTTGGGATTATGGAGATGAAAATTTATTGTCAGCATGGTGTTGGAACTAATGAAAAATTCAGAGGGGAATCCATATATGATTATTGTTTACCCATGTATTTAGAGCCTGATTCTTCATGTATTATGTCACAATTAACTATTTTCATAGAAATTTGGTTTTCTATATCTTGTAACTTGTGTCTCAAGGATATTTTTCCTATTTTTACCCTTGCATTAATGTTATCAAAACCAAAATGATGATCGAACTAGAAAACCCTTGGAAACGGGAACCGGTAAAAAACAGACCAGAAAAATGGTTGACCAAAAACACATAAAAATATTCATCTTTTAAACAAAAACATATATATTATGTACATCCATGTGAACCAAACCATTTATACACAAATAAGAATTTTTTTTCATTTATATAGCTTGTTGAGTATAAAGTGTAGGACTGCCCTTAAGTGCAACTATAGACAGAGTGGATCATTTTATCTAAAATTGGTCCTTAAAACAATATATGGTCTCTTATATTGTATATGATGGAATCCATGATTCCATATGAAACTTAATCATCCATGCCTATGCTAAAGTAGTTATGGAATACACCTTCAACGCAAGAAAAACCACCAGGTGAGCTTCCATCTAATTTATATTTAAGTGACATGGTAATATATATGCATATTGTAATGTCAGTCCAAAAGAAATGCCTAAGATACATATCAACTCAAAAGTGTGGTAAATATATATATTCAAAGCTTCATTAACAAGTGGAATTATATGTTGCTCAATGCTTTATTTCTTTTGTATGTAGCAGAATTCAATGGCTCAACGACACCCTATGAGTGAGTTGCAATCAGTGGTGTTATAAAACAAAATTGATGATCAAGTAAAATGGATTCCAATGCCAATAGCTATTAGGTAATGGGTAACAATGAAACCATCAACAATTGGAAGCCATGCAATAAAAAAAAAGGTGTTTGCAGGGAATTAACATCCATTGGAAAGGTTTAGTAAGAGGATTTATGATGAGTAATGGAGGAAAAAATGTGGCAGAGATTCAAGTGGCACATGTCTATAACTATAGAGAGATGTCAAAAGAGAAAGTTTTTAGTCAACTAGATTTTCCCAAAATTTATTGCAATTGTGAATATGCATAACCAATTTGGATATCATGTTTTTTTATGGTTAATATTTATTGCAAGCTTCTAGGATTTCCACTCTCTTATCTTTATTTTATAGAAACATGAATTATTAAATTTATCCTAGATTTATGCATATCAAATTGGAAGGAATGGGAGCTAGCTAAATGCATAACAAGTGTTTTCCACGTTATTCATTCAAAACTTGGAGAACTATTGTATGCTGGCAAGGATCTTGGATGGTTAAAGAAGGAAGGTATTTTATTTTAAAAATATGAATACATTATTTTGAAAAGAATGGGATCATGTGGATATCTCAAAGAAATTCCTTTGCCTTCACTAAAATTATTAGAATGGCCACATGTAAATGAGTCTTCAATAAGTTCTTTCCGTTACAATTTATTTTCCGAAATGCAAATTGGAATGAAAGAAAAAGGTGGCAGCCATGTACGTAGTGGAATTTTCATGCCATTCTCTATGTGTGTTCATCTATTTCATTATGAGAGTTCAATTAGGAAAACTGGTAAAATGTATGCTACTTCAAAACCTTCCAATGAGCTACTTACAATTTTGTTTTTCACTAGGTGGGATAGAAGAGTGCATGACCAAAATGGAGAAGAAATTGAGTGTAAATTTATTCATGACACCTTGTCTTTCAAGTAAGTCATTTCACTATTCTTTTATTTTAATAGTATCATGATTCTTAATTTTAGGGTAAAAAGAGGCATAAAGGGAGTTACTTATGAATGTAACAAATCATATACTAATACAAAGTATTTTCATTCGATTCTTTCAGGTATTGGATTTCAAAACAAATATTATATCTCTCATTTAAATTTTGTAGGTGGAGACGTGTTCAACAAATGGGGGAATGGGTTTTGGTTCCAAAGGAAAAATATGTTGATGATGGAACACATTCTCCAATACTTTCACTTGATGTTCTAAAAAATGGTGAATTCTTTTGAACATTATTAATGGAGGAGGATTGGACACTTTTTGAAGTTAGAGAACTGTTGGAGCTGCAAGAAGATTTTGACCACTTTTCATTTGTACGCAATGGTAAAATGGTGAGAATGTGAAGATGAATATCATGATTTTAATATGCAAACTCAAAGTATAAAAAATTATTGGCACATTAAAACTTTATGGAAAATTATTGAATGTCTTTTATTGTATTTTGTAGGTGGGGAAAATGATGAGAACATAATGTGCATTGTAAAGATTGTGTCAGACCTTCTACCATTGAAATTAGGGAGCACTAAAAATATGTGATTTGAAAATATAAGATGGATAATTAATCCACATTATAAGAGCATTCCCTAAATGTAGTGGACATTTTTTTTTGCAAACACTAGTATTTCTTTTGGTTCTACCATTCAAAATACTATAGCAGTCCATATATGACTATATTGTACCTGGACTTTCTTCCAAATAGTTGAAGTGTTTATAGACTTCTAGTGCGTATTTTTCTTTTTGTAATTTCCTCTATGTGTATGCACATGTCTTTTTAGTTTTTTATTCAGTATGGTATGATACATGATTAACATTGAATATTATTTATGAACTTTATTTGCACATGTGCATCATGATTTACTTGAATTCATTTCTACTAAACTTGAAGTTGATAGTTATTTTTCATAAATCGTACATTGTTATTTTAACATTATGCATGTCCAGTGTTCAAGATATTCAAAATTGATAGAAAATCCATTGAATCTTTGGACACGTTTTTGGGTTTAATAATGCACCTTTTGTTCTCAGTTCCCATTTCAATATAGTTGAAATTCTGGGTTGGGTTGTGTATTTCTATGCTGCAAATTGTTTCATGCCTACAAAGAGCCATAAACATTAGTAATTTGGGATAAAAACTACCAAAGGGTGTACTCTTGGTAGGAGCTCCAAGAACATGCAAATTCATTAATATAGTTCCTTTCCTTTGTGATTATTGGAAACGATGTAAGAAATGGGTTATAAAATAATAGGTATAGGTGTCGGCTCCTTCCTGAAAAACTACTTGTACATTTTGTGTTGTCTCCTTATCCCCATGTACAATATTGTTTCAGGTTCGATCATTGTGAGATGGGTGCTCGGCTCCAACCTTGGATGAAATAACAAGTCTGTGCTTCTATGGAGATGAAGTGAAGTCTGAAGGTCCACTTGTTAGTTCCCTGAATTGAATGAGAAGAAAATTTTGGAGGTCCACTTGTCTGCATGAGAACAAAAGGCCCAGGTGCCTTTTCTTATTAATTCTAAATTTGTCTTCATAGTACTGTATGTGCTAGAGCATGAGGTTAGATGAAAGGTATGAATCCATCTTGGATACAAAATTCAAATGGACCATCAAGTACTTCAGCTTCAGCTCCAACATCAACTTCAACTTCAGAAAGTTCATATTCTCAATATCTGCCTAATACATGCGTTAGACACAAGTAAGTTTAGTAATACATTCTATTTCTTGTAAATTGTAAGTGTTGAATGGAAGGTTATGTTAATTTTATCTATGTTTTTATTGTTTGTGGAGGATTATTGTGTTATATGTTTTTTGATAGAAAAATAATTCATGACAGTGAGATTGCAAAGTGAATAGATGAAATGAGTGCAATAAAAGTGGAGAGCCAAACATAGACTTTTGTTGAACTTTGTTGATTTTTGCTCATGGTATAACAAGGATGAAATCTCACATCACTCATTGTTTTAATTGCAAGGGGGTTATTTTTTAATAAATAATTTCACTTGCTCTCTCAAATGAGAAACTAGATTTTATGAAGCTGGAAAACAAGTGAGCATAATAATAACAGGAGTGGATTTGGTAGAGGATTTAGTCTAGTTCACTATATAATTTTGTGCCACAATTTCAAAATCACACAATCCTAGTCTTGTAAATAACCAACTTGATTCAATGCAGCAACTGAACCTGTTATACCCTCAACATTATGAGGCTTGGATACATTAAGAAATTTTCCTATCCCATTGTATAAATCATGCCACAACTGAAAAATGAACATTCTTAATCTTCAAAATAATAAACTTGATTCACTAGAGCCACTGAACCTATTACCTCAACATTATGAGGATTGGACATGCTATATAATTTTGTCTAGTCCACTGCATAATCTATGCATAATTGAAAAAGTGAACATTCTTAATGTTGCAAAAAATTAACTTAATTCACTGAAGTAAATGAACCTATTAACTCATCATTATGAGGCTTGAATTTTATCTTGTCCATTGTATAATCTATACTACATTTAAAAAATTAGAGTATCCTAATGACATTGGAAATTCTACCTTATAATCTTGCAAATTAACTTTTCTCCATAAACCAGCTCATGTATTAAGTCATATATTATGCTTGGCAAAAATATTTTGTTAAGTATCGAGGAGTTTTCGCAGTACATTATATTAGATATCATTTTTTTGGGGATTTAACTACGTTAAGTAAGTCATTCATCTATGACCATTTCCATGAGAGGTAGTCATACTAACTAATTTCTCATGATTTTTGAATAGTCCACTTAGCACTCATTGCATCGGGTGATGCTCAAAGGGGTGAAGAAGTGGGATTGAAACTAGTGAAATTAATCACATAGCATCAATCATCACTTTCGGTGCTTGCACCCAGTAACCAAGACTTCCTAGGAGGTCACCCATCCCAGATCGCCTTTGGCTCAAACATGCTCTTAACTATGGAGTTTTCCCCAAAATCATGCCCACATAGCTTGATACCCCATTTTCAAAACCTTAGTAAGTATTGTGCCTCATGAACCATTCAAGTAGAGCTCCCTGAACTCTTTGTATCTAAGTATTGAAGGATTTTCGCAATGCATTATATTAGATATCATTTTTTTTGGGATCAAACTACATTAAGTAAGTCATTCATCTATGATCATTTCTATGAGAGGTAGTCATACTGACTAATTTCTCATGATTTTTGAATTTTCCAATTAGCACTCATTGCATCGGGTGATGCTCATAGGGGTGAAGAAGTGGGATTGAAACTAGTGAAATTAATAACATAGTGTCAATCATCACTTCTAGGGCTTGTACCTGGTAACCAGGACATCCCGGGAGATCACCCATGCCAGATCGCCTTTGGCTCAAGCGCGATTAACTGTGGATTTTTCCCCACAATCAAGCCTTCTTAGCTTGATACCCCATTTTCAAAACCTTAGCAAGTATTGTGCCTCATGAACCATTCCAGTAGAGCTCGCTACACTCTTTGTTTTTAAGTATTGATGGGTTTTCACTATGCATTATATTAGATATCATGAGAAATTATTCAGTACAACTACCTCTCATGGAAATGGTCATAGATGAATGACTTACTTAACGCAATTGAATCCCAAAAAAAAATGATATCTAATATTTTTTTAATTATGCCTACATTTTTTAAATAGGTGTGCTCGATTCTTCTCATTTAGTTTTGTTGTTACTGAGGCTATGAAATATTCCTAATGGAAATTTTACAATGATAACAAAGGCATGCAAATATATAAACACAAAAATTTTCAGAAACTCATACACTTTTACCAGAAACTTCTCCAAATCCACAAAATGGCCAAGATTTTATTAATATTGATGCTGATGTACAAGTACGTTGGAGAAAATGAACTTGGGCTTGCACAAGGAAATCTACAAGCACCAGGTGATGAGTACAAGATAGCCCAACAAATGAAAAATCTAGATACTCTAGAAAACTACGTTGTTGCTCCAAAATTGCACTACTGCTCCAAAACTACACTACTACCAGAATTTTCCCTTTGATTTACCCCCTCTAGACTACCCAAAAAATTCTAGGAATTTGGGAATGCGATCCTTGCCCAAAACCCAGAAAAACCTAGAAATACCTAGAAAGGATTTCCCTTGATTCCAACCTTCAAAAATTGGCCCCTCACAGCTTGGCCCTCTTCCAATTTCGAATTGTGTCACTATGGTTTCTCCAAAATCCAACAATATTCCTCCAATGACCCTCTAATTTATTTCCCAACATCCCAGCTCCAAAATCCCCCAGATAATGCTACCGCAAAAGGCCTCACTCCAATGACTGCGCAATCGTGGAGGAGATGGCGCAGTCCCTGAATGCAATGGATGAAAATTGAGTGTGGGGTTTTTCCTCTCAGACTATAGCTACTCCCACACTTTTGAAAATGGACAAGGGACACTCTTGTAGCTTCTCCAGACAATCTCCAACAACTCTACTCCACCAATCAACAAGACAACTCCTCCCTCTATGCAATAGTAGCTCCAAACTACGTCCCAAGCTCTGAGAATTGCATGGAATCTATAGATGGTGCTTTCTACAGTCTCAAAGGTAAAGGAACTCCTTCCTTGGGTGGCACTCAAAGTTCATCAAAGAAAGGTTGAGCTTCTCTCCTTGGGAAGCACTTGTGCTGAACAACACAATCTTGGCTTAGCTAAAGAGCTATGGCAATTCGATTTCTCAAATACACAAAAGGCCCTAATGAATCCTTCATTCCTTCCTTTTATAATTGATGGCCACATAATCCTTATGGGTCCCTCCAGTAATTCAGTTTTCCCTAGGTAATTCGAATTCCTTCTTCCCCAGGTGTGTGTTTCATGTGGGCCCCATATTCCACCAGAAAACAAATAAATTATTTTTCCTATGTATTCCACCAAAAATTGCCTTAGGTTAGCCTTAATAAAAAATTTCAAACTTTATTTCCTTAGACATTACGAAAATATATGAAGGGACATTATAGTCCTTCCCTCTTGGATGTTGCTTGACCCCAAGCAACTGTAAAATTGGAGGCTACAAATTTTTCTCATTCTCCCATGTAGAATCCTCCTCTGGTAAATATTTCCACTTGACCAAATTCTCCCTGACCACCTTGTTTCTCAACTTCCTCTCCCGGGTCTCCAGTAGGAGCTCTGGTTTCAAAATTAAATTCCCTTCATCATCCAATGGAGGAAACTAGGTTGCTGCTACAATCTGTGTCCCAACGCCTTTTTCAGGCATGACACATGGAATACATTGTGAATCTAACTCTTAGAAGGTAGCTCTAGCTCATAAGCCACCTCACTTACTCTCCTCCCCACCTGGTATGGTCCATAGAATCATGGCCATAATTTTTCAACACCCTTCTTCTTGAGTGAAGACTATCTGTACGCTACAAGCATACGTAGACCATGTCTCCTACCTCAAAATGTATCTCCACCCTATGCTTATCAACATATATATTTTGTTAATTTTGGGCCACCTGCAAATTGTTCTTAAGAGCCCAAATAATATCCTGGCTCTCTTGAACCCATTCCTTTGCCCCCGGGGCCCTACTATCACCAAATACCATGTCAAAAAAATTAATAGCATCATACCCATAAAGAGCTCGGAAAGGGGACATACCAATGGACATGTGATAGGTTGTGTTGTAGCAGAACTCCCTAAGATGTAGCCACTTGAACCACACTCTCTGCTTCCCAATCACGTAGTTGTCCAGGTAACCCTCTATCCATTTGTTCACAATCTCAGTTTTTCCATCAGTTTGGGGATGATAGCTAGTGTTGGGTGTAAGATCTGTCCCCACCGAACGGAAAAAATCCTACCAAAAATCTCCCCCATAAACCTGTTGTCCCCGTCACTCAAAATGGTATTGGGGAGACCATGCAACTGGAAGACCTCTCGAAAGAATAATTCAGCCACCTGGAAGGCTGAGGATCTCGATGAAATGGCAAAGAAGTGGGAAAAATTGGTCAATATGTCTACCACTACATAGATCCAATACCGCCCATGCGCAACTGGAAGCCCAGCGATGAAGTCCATAAATATGCTCTCTCACTTCCTCTCTGGAATGGGAAGAAGTTGTAGCAAACTAGCCGGGTGTGACATCTCCACCTTGATCCTCTAGAAATCCATGCACTCCCTCGCATGTCTTAGAAGATCTCCCTTGAGCCGCCACCAAGAAAACCTCTCCTTGACAACACGGTATGTCTTGAGAAATCCTAGGTGCCCTGCTAGTGGAGAATCATGGGCTTCCTGCATGATCCTCTCTTTCAGTTGAGATCCTGGCACCAAATAGATCCAGTCCTTCTAGTACCTCGATATATTTTGCTGATTTCTAAAAATACCTCGATGAAATGGGATTTTCCCTTGGTGAAATTGTGCCTAGGTGCCCAAGGCTCCTGGCACGTAAAACACAAAATCTTCCTCCTAAGGTCCCTCTGTGTATCATCATCCAACTGACCACACCCTCCATCTCTCTATTGTTGCCTCGCATCTATATTCCCCTATGGGGTTGTGGTTCTTGTGGGGACAAAGCCCTGGTTCTTAGGCACTACATCAATTATGTTTCGGGCCCTAGAGATGGTATCCTAAAGTGATGTGGGCTTGTAGGTCCTCACCTAGCCATGCAAGGGTTCAACAAGTCCCTCCACGAACAACATAATCATCCAGCTCTCTAAAATACCAGTCACCATCACTGCCAACCTTTGAAACTCAGTGATAAATGCCTCTGCACTGCCTGTCTATCTCAAGTGGGCTAGCTCCCTAAAATTCAACTCCAGGTTCTTCCTCTCGAAACTCTCCAATAGACTCTAGGTGAAATTCGTGTAAGAGATGATTCTTATGTGCTCCAATGTGATCAGCCCATGATACCACCACTCTTGGGAATCCCCTTCCAAGTGAAGGGTGGCGAATCGTATGGCATATGATTCTCGCATGGGGTTTAGATGAAAATAGATGTCCAACATTTGTATCCATGCTCTGGCTGAACTCTTTTCAACCCCAACAAAGTTTGGAAGTGTAACCTTCCCTTCTAGCCTCTGCACATACTGGTTAGAAGTTCCTCCTCTGTAATGGTTCACAGTCCCCGTAGTATGCCTCTCCTTTAGATGAATGTACTCACCAAAGGACATCACATGCTTGATATGGGAATCCAACCCCTCATACTCATTAATACCGGATGTAACCGAATGAACCAAATCTGCAACTGGGTATGGCTCCCTCTCCGGTTCTGATTCATCTACAAAATGAGGCATCAAGGGATGAAAAACCTACCCATGATGGGGAGTTTGCGAGGGCTGATAGGTACAGATACCTCCTTCTCTAGAACCCCCATCACCTTGGGGGTCTATTTCCCCTTCTGGCGTTCCACCCACTTGCAGCCCCATCACCTGCTGCATCATGTCCATCATGATCTGACATTGTCTCACCATATGTTGATTATTTCTTAGCAACTCATCCAAAATTTTGTATTGGCCCCTTCATCTAGGTTGTTCATCCTCCTAATGATTTTCCATTCCTCCCCTCTGGGTTTCTCTCTCGGTATCTGAAAATGGATCTGGGTTATCTTCTCCTTAATGGTCTCGACCTCTGCCTCTACCAAAACCTCTCTCGAAAACTAGTTCTTGGTACCTCGATGGCATCACCTATTCATGTTCCCCACCCTGGCCAATAACATGCTTTGATACTACTCTAATATTCGTAATGGAAATTTTATCATGATAACAAAGGCATGCAAATATATAAACACATAAATTTTCAAAAACTCATAAACGTTAACCAGAAACTTCTCCAAATCCGCAAATTGGCCAAGATTTTATTAATATTGATGTTGAGGTACAAGTTAGTTGGAGAAAATGCACCTAGGCTTGCACAAGACAAGCTACAAGCACCGGGTGAAGAGTACAAGAAATCCCAATAGCCGCAAAAGCTAGATACTTTAGAAAACTGTGTTGTTACTCCAAAACTACACTACTTCCAGAATTTTCCCTCTGATTTACCCCCTCTAGGCTACCCAGAAAATTCTAGTAATTTGGGAATGTGATCCTTGCCAAAAACCTAGAAAAACCCAGAAAGGGTTTCCCTTGATTCCAACATTAAAAAATGGGCCCCTCATAACCTGGCCCTCTTCCAATTTTGAATTATGTCGCTATGGTTGCTATTGTCAATCATTGCTCTATAAACTCCAACAATCTTCCTCCAATGGCCCTCTAATTTATTTCCCAACACTCCAGCTCCAAACTCCCCCGGATGATGCTACCTCAAAAGGCCTCACTCTAATGATTGCGAAGTCATGGAGGAGATGACACAGTCCCTGAATGCAATGGATCAAAACTGTGTGTGGGTTATTCCTTTCTGACTGTAGCTACTCCCACACTCCTCAAAATGGACAAGGGACACTCCTATAGCTTCTCTGGGCAATCTCCAATAACTCTACTCCACCAATCAACAAGACAACTCCTCCCTCTACACAATAATAGCTCCAGACAGCATCCCAAGCTCCCAGAATTTTGTGGAATCTGTAGATGGTTCTTTCTCTGATATCAAAGGTAAAGGAAATCCTTCCTTGGGTGGAACTCGAAGTCCACCAAAGAAATGTTTAGCTTCTGCCTTTGGGAAGCTCTTGTGCTGAACAACACAATATTGGCCCAATTGGACAGCTAAGGAAATTCAATTTCTCAAATAGACAAAAGACCCCAATGACTCCTTCATTCCTTCCTTTTATAATTGTTGGCCATGCATTCCTTAGGGGTCCCTCCATAAATTCGATTTTCCTTAGGGAATTCCAATTCCTTCTACCCCAAGTGTGTGTTTCATGTGGGCCCCATATTCCACTAGCAGACAAATAAATTATTTCTCCTATATATCCACCAAAAATTGCCTTGGGTTAGTCTTAATCAAAATTGTCAAAATTTATTTTCTTAGACATTAGGAAAATATAGGAAGGGACATTATAGGCTATTAGTTTAAATTTAATTCGATATTGGAACTTCAAGCTTGAATTTTTTGAAACTACCATCCTAAATTGCAATTAACTTTTATATGCAAGGTAAGTAAAACTGCAAAACTGATAAAATCAAATAATATGAGTTTTCCAGCAACATCAGCAATAGGAAATCAAACTCTAGATGTCTAGATCAAGTATTGACATAAGTCTATCACATTATTTCATGAACCTTAACTTGTTCCGAGATATCACATTATATTTAAATTCTATCAATGAGTAAACATTCGATGGATATTTCATTATGGAATCTGAAATACAACCTACAGGCTTAAATTTTACAGCACTGTGAATATGTTTTAGCCCTGTTACCCCTCATCTTACATGAGGCTTGCACTTGTGGTTTTCATCACAACACGCTTGTTTTTTTTCACAAGGATCAAGCTTGTAGTGTCACATTTATAGAAGTTTTGATGGATAGGGGGTGCATTTGTGTTTTGGCTTTAGAGATGATGCTATCTTGTGGTGCATTTGGTGTTGTGATCGTTTCTAGTAAGTGCGGGATGAGATGTTCCAGTGTGCTACTGGTGGTCTAATTGATGAGTATCATGTGCCTTGTAGTTAAAAATCTTAATGATATGGTTCACCCTCATTATTTGGTATCATTGGGCATGTTTTGGTTTTTTTGGCTTAAGATATTAGAGGGATCTTGTTAACACATTTTATGGTCACCTATATATGGTAAACTTTCACATTTTTATGAATATTTTTATGGTTAGTTTTGGTTTTTTGTGGGTGTGCCCAATCCACAAGAATAGAAATTACTCACTTATCATTTGTAACCGATAAAAAAAATTAGGGACAACAAATAAGCTATGAAAGAGATGGGGAGGGCATCTTTCTAAACCATGTAGGGGCTGAGAGCTAACCAAAAAATATATATCTCACAATATTTTTGGCAAGTGAGTCTTGAAGGCAGCTCCTGAGAAATAGTTAAATGAAATTTATAAGGGACATGAACCTTCCTTGCCTCTTGTCTTTGGTAGTTGTTCTAGGTTGAAAGAATTAAATGCTATTTTCAAGTCTTGTCCCATAAATTTGGTTGTTTTGCATATTCCTTGCTACACATGCTTGTTGTACATTATGGTCTACGTACAACACTTGTAAATTCAATCTAGAGTCATCATGCTCCTTGAAATTGGCATCTTGAGTGACTGTGTCCCATGGAGTGAAATTGATTATTATATTCCACATATACACAACATTAAACAATGAGAGGTAATCCATTGTGCAACACTGGTATAAATTTGTAAGTGATTATTCATTTCAATTATCTCCATGCGTATAGGATATTTGTTGCGAAATTGGGCACTAGGCGCAATGAGTTTGGACCCTGATCGATTTTCTTCAAGGTAGAATTCTAGTCTCAAATATTGTCACTGATTTATTGTGCCTCATTAACGTTGATGTATGTTCTCTTTCTTTTTCTGACATATGAAATTTTCTCCATGACACTACATGGAGAAAATATACAACTAATATATATGGTCAAGCATGGCACTTGGAGAAATATGCTTTGACCATGATTGTTTCACATGGTGGCATTATAAATGATATGCAGAGCTATTAAAACCTTATCATGACCAGTGTGGAAGCAAAGGTTAACTACTTGTGGTGTTTTCTGGAATTGACACGTTACAAAAAAATGAGAGTAAATTATTTTGATTGGGTAAGTTTCCAACATAAATTTATTTCTCATGTACTAGGTGTAAATTCATGCTTGGATATTAGAAATTTTTTTTGTCACTCTAATGTAATACTTTCTGTGTTTTATAGACGACAAAGCTATATGAAAGATGTCTCATTGCATGTGAAAACTACCCAAATTATTGGATCTGATATGTTCAATGTGTGGAAACTAAGAAGAAGCATGGAAGTTGTAAACGATGATCTTGCATGGGCTGCAGCCGTTGCACAACTTTTGGTGAAGGTAAACCTTTGTGAGTTTTTCTTATAAAGCTTTTAAGTGTTGTTGTTTTCACTATACACCATTGTCCTAAGATTTATAAATTTCTAATATGTTTTTCTATTCAGGGTTAATTTTATGTATATGAATCCTCTAGGCTTGGAGAGAGCTATTTGATTTTGTATGTTGTGATTTTTTTTTAGAAATTGCTTGTTGGATGCACGCTAGGGAGAGGCAAGTGGTTAAATTGAAAGAGAAATACTTAGAAGCAGTGTTGAGGCAGGATGTGGGGTTCTTTGACACAAATGATATCACCGAGGATATAGAGGATTTCCATAGATACTCCGCTCATTCAAGATGAAATCAGTGAAAAGGTGCTTGTCCATATGACCATCCATAAGTTTAATGGTGTTTTCTTCTAGTAACTAAGTTTGAAACAACTGCATAAAATCAATCAATGTGTGTGCATATATCCATATCTTGATATGAATGTGTTTGGTCTTAAGGAATCATCCAAAAATATTGCAACCAAAAGGATTGAGAAATATTTGTGTTCTGATGTGTCGTTTGGACAAGGATGGGTGGGTAAAGATGAAGCTCCTCCTGGTGCTTCGTTATTGCGTGAGGAAATCAAGGATCAATGACCTTGGTTCATACAAGTACAATTCCAAGTTTTACTACAACCACAACTAAATTAAATCTTTGTGCAGCCACTCGAGCAACAAATGATCAAGCCTCTACAAAAATTAAAAGAATTAAAGGACAATTTTCTTCATAAAGTGTGGCAACAGTTTCTAGGTCTACTGGGTTACCTGTGCCTCTACCTATGGGTTCACAGTTAGCCAACAATACAAATTTTCAAACGCATTTGCAAGGATTCAAAGACAGTGAATCAAAATCAACTTCATCGATTGCTAAATCCAGTGAATTCAATCTGGCAGGTGCCAATTTTACCTCAGATGTATCCCAGTCAAACTTGCTTGAGATTGTCTCCTAAAGTAACCAACTTATACAATGGGGATCTACCAAACAAGTGGAACATGTGAAACCTGTTTCAAGTGTACTAATATGCAGAAAATGCTCGATACATATCATAAAAATAGACCCAAGCAAGTTCATCATCCAGTGTTACTTAGTTTATTCAATAACAGTGATCTGAAATTGATTGTTAGTTATTTTTGTGCTAATGCTAGTTTCAGATTTAAATAAACATTGCTTTGGTTTTCTTATCCATTAAGATTTTTTCCATGATCATGTGATTGTCAATTCATTAAACTTGGTGAAATTTCGTGTTTTTTATGAACTCAAAAACATAGAAACTAATTAATGAATAGTATCAAATAAAAAAACAGCAAGCACAAATAGCATAGCTCAATACACAAGTTTTTGATGAAGGACTTCACCCCTCGTGGGTTACATCTCCTTGGTCCAGCTTCATAGTGTGGGCCTTTGTATTAGCTTAAAATGTGCAAAAGGATTTTTTAAATTCGCTTGTTGCCTCTGCAACCTGCTCTAATGGCTCCAAAACATCAAAATATAATTTTGGTTGAAAATGGACTCAGTTATGGAAAAAACAAGGTTTCCCACAATTTCTCCTCAAAATCTCGGATTCTGCTAGTTAAATTTTTAAATTTGGCAAGTCTGCTGCATTTGGCACGTTCCGCCAATTTCTTTACTACATTAATTTCACTTAACACTTAATATAAGTGTGTTTAAAAATAGATAAGAACAGAGTTTAATTTTAAGTGCATTTAGCGCTGATATGCATTAACTGTGGGTTTAATGTAATTAAATTACATTTTAATATAATTAATCCCACTTAACAGTTTTTCGTCAGTTTGCAAGTGGAAGCCCTTGGTTCTGGGCGCGTGACCACATGGGAGGGGGTTGGCCACTTCTAAAACCCCAACACTTGGCGTGATACAATTTAAATATAAATGGTCCACCATATGGTTAAGCCCCACAGTGATAGGAGTGGCGGTAAGACGGTTTGCTGGCGGACAGTATGTTTGGGGTTTGACCCCGACCCCCACCATAAGGTTTTTTTCCGTTGTGCTATTAAAAATTCCACCAAGTTAGCTATTCCGCGAGAGTTAGACATTCCTCCAAATGTAAAGAGCTCCTCCATAGTTGACTCTACCATGGTGTAAGGTTCCAAACCTTATGTTATAATATATGTGCCATAATATTAATTTCCCACCATCACATAGGTTTCAACCTTAGGTTATATATATATGATATATATATACCACAATATATATGTGCGCCAATGTCCTCCAAAGTGTTCCATCCTTAGAATAACATAACTATGCCACGATGTAAGGTTCTGTTGTAGCCGCTACAACAACACCCAAAATTTTGGGTATATTCAAAATTTCAGGTCCCCCTCTGCTCGCTCAGCCCATTAAATATTCAACCCAACCTTCAGTCAGGGACATCTCCATGAACTTTTCCCGCCAAACCCCTCCACTGCTCTCACTCATACAATGCACACCGTACCCACTTGTCTTGACACCCTAGGGAAGGCAGTTGTTTTCGGGAGTTATATTTCCATCAGTCTACCTTTGCATGAGTGGTCGCCCACAGCCATACTGTGCATGCAACCTCACACTATCCATTAATTTGGGGTTTGTAATTTGGTGGTCCTCCACACATGTTAAAGCATCTACACGATCACAGCCATGGATCAAAGGTTAAAGCCTTGCTCTCTCAATTTTTACTTTGGCACATCATAGTCCGATGTCTCTCCACCAGGTTTGAAAAAATATTTTCAACACGCACATGCACATGAGCATTACGTTACTAAGCTAAGGTTTGTTTATATGAGAAGAGTAAGCCTCAAAGGCCAAGCATTGTGTTTGGTATGTTAATATTCGAGGAATGTCTAGCATTTGAGTCGAGTCATGATGGGTTGGTAATGGTCACTCTCTAATCTCGAGGCTACATAGGCTGAACTTAATTTAATCATATTCGATAAAATCCTGCCTGAGCAAGTATGTTATTTAACTAATAAACTCACCGTTATATTGCAAATATAAAGTGACATTAGATGATTGACACCCTAGATTGGTATGCTAATCTTTTATTTTATTTCATTTTATTTTGGTGCTCATATCTTTTTGAAATATGGCATGCAGGGTGATGCAATAAAGAACAAAACGCTCTACAAATGCGGATGAGCATAATAAGAGCAAGGCCACATTTGTATGGGCGTTGTGCGTGGAGTTGAACACAATGCTAGTTGCGCACCTCAAAACGAAATTGGTCGAAGATTCCATCGTTATACACCAAACAACGTATCCGTTTAATTGAAAGATCCATTAGTGCAACATCATCAAATACTCTACAAGATGAGGTTCCAATTGTCCATTTGGCATTCAATATGGGTGGAGGATAAATTCCTTCGACGTTGGACTATATTAGCACATTCAAAAGACTCAGAATGCATGGTAACCCTTGTAAAGGGCCAGCGCACTTCAAAGGAAGGTGTAAGGATGTAAATGACGCAAGAGGGTTCAAATAGATGCGTAAAAAAGTCATACGGTTGAAATTGGTCAAAGGTGCCATAACTATTACACATTTAACTATGTATAAATTGCATGAAGGTTTAATTGTCCATTTGACTTCTTGAATATTCTAGGGAGTTTTGATTACAACGCAAAAATCTACTCTTCAACGTGTGGTAAATATTTGACTTACGGTGTGGTGGAAGTTTGATGGGCAAGGGGTTAATTCTTCTGAAGTGAGAATTGCCACAGCGCATGTAGAAACCTCATGATCCATATTGGTTGCCACCATAAATATAGGCACACTTCAAAAGGATTAAAACGTTGAATATGAAACATCTGTTCTGCAAGGAAAGAGCAACATATGGTGGCTATGTTGTGCCTTCCTTAATACATGCTATGGAGAGGCTTTCTGCGCGATTAAGATAAATGAGTCTGTGCTTCAAAGTGGATTGAGTGTTTCATTTTAGCATTGGGACAAAGCATAGTAAAAGGAAACATGTCGAACTTAACAAGAAAACGCACATTTTTCTATGCTCAGTAAAAGGTGAAGGAAATCGTGGTTTGACTGTCACAGGTCGCTGGACGAGGGAATACCATGGTGAAACCTAATTTTGGATGATTACACGTTGATGGAGAGGTTTTTATCCTCTGCGTCATGCCACCACTGGTCCACCTTGTGTTTTATGCTTATATATCGACATACTAGCATTTTTGTTGCAGCAGCAATCTCTATTCTAAAGAGAAAAAAAAGCGCTCCCTTCTCATTGATGACTAGCACGCATAGGGTGTGGGGGGAGGAACCCAGTGGATCATAGTCCATCGAAGGACGCGCAGCGGATGTAAGGAAAGCAAAATTTATTGCCCGATGCTACCTAAGATGCGGTAATGAGGCCTTGGAGGTCGTAAGGTAGTTGTCCAGCGGTGAGGCTAGAGAAGGAGCGCGCGTGAAAAACTATCACAGCGACTCTGTCTATCCACACGCTGGAACTTAGATCCCTCATTTCAATGGGTGGAAACTCATCTATCCCAAGTTCAACATTGCGGAAGGGGAAATCGTGCCCAGAGGAAGATGAAGATCTCACCACGGTTCAGCAAGGGTCGCTAGGAGGCAGTGGGTGATCAAGTCACGCATTCACACTTTTGTTGCAGCAGTAACAAGTGCAACCCCTTCCAAAATGCGACTTTGTGACCCCTTACCAATTCGCAGCCTCTCTTTGGTCGCATAGTCGCAACTCTTCTCAGGACTCAGGGAATGTGACTTAACTATTTTTTGTGACTCTGCGACCTCTCCCAAGTCGCCAAGTCACAGGGTCGCACCAAAAATAATCCACGCCTGACGCAACTCTCTGACTATGCAACCTCCATGCCATGGTTGTGATCTCATGAAAAATCAGTGCCTATCAAGAACGGATGTGTTATTATTTGCGTCCCTAAAAGAATGGATGATTGCAAGAGCATGTAAACCTTGTTTTGAGGGAGCTCCTTTTGGTTGAACAACATTAGAAAATTGCCTCCGGTTCGTCGTAAACTTTTTTGGAAGAGTGTTTGGCTACAATGCACTAGATAAATGAAAAAATACACAGCATGAGCCCCAACATAATGTCTCTTTAATTTTCGGGTAAAGAGGCCAACACCTTAAAGGTGTTGCATATTTTTTTCTCATCGCCACTCTTTCTGCAGATAAACGCGGAAAGAGGCATTACGTTGGGGAGAACCATGTAAAGGAATGGATATTGCTGGGGATAAGTAGAGGTTCCCATATTGGGTTGAAATTGACACTGGCCATGAATTTTCATAAATTTCCTAGAAGGAGTCTTAACAAGAAACAAGGAAACACATGATTGTAGAGAAGGGAATCATGTTCTTCGAAGGTACAGGCAGATTTAGGCACGCCTCGAAGACCAACAAAGGTTAATCATGTAATGCGGGAGGCAGTTATAAACCGGAGAAATCACTTAAATAACGAACATCAATTGTTGTCTTCGAAGATCTTCTGAGAAGGATTTGGACTAATGATACCATTTACAAGCTGCACACACAACATTTCGGTGTGTAAAACAAGACAACACAGGGGTCTAGATTTACTATTTGTTAAAACCACTTTTGGATAATTACATGAGTTTCCAACATCAATCTTATTTTAAGCAAATGTGACCCGTGGTTTTTTGTTTACAAGTAGAAGCCGGTGACTTGCATGGCAAAAGCTGGGGTTTGCTCCAGCGAGGAAGGTGGATCCTTAACCTCAATTTAAGCTCAAAGGCACCCAGTCACATGCACATGAATTATATGCAGGAAAAGGCATCTTGTTGTGAAATCCAGAGATCATCGAAAGAAGGATGTAGGAGGGACAAAACTCTAGGTCGCAGGTCACAGATTCCTCAGGTCGCAAGTCGTAGATTTCTCAAGGTCGCAAGTCACAGATTGCTCAAGGTCGTAGGTTGCAGATGACCCCAGGTCGTAGGTCGCAGGTTCCTCAAGTCGCAGGTTTCATATTTCTCAAGGTTGCAAGTCGCAAATTGCCCAAGGTCACAGGTCGCAGGTCGCATATAACCCTGGGTCGCAAGTCGCAAATAGCCTAAGTCGTAAGCCAGCCCAACAGTCGGGAAGATCAAGAGTCAAGGGCAACTCAAGAGTCATCTCAGCCTATATATGCAACTTCAGGAAAGGATACAAGGACTTTTAGCTCGATAATGAAAGCTATTATAGGAGAGGAATTGTTGCTGGAGAGCTAAAGGCACTCAGCTCTTGGTATCAAGTAGAGAGAGAGATAGCGAGGTTAGGGTTTTTGTATCATGCATTGAGATGAATAGCCCATGTTCCACTATTGGGTTTTGATGAGTTGTAAACATGAATTTAACGTTACAGCAGCATAAATAATATATTCTCTTTCCGGCACTGATTCACGCGCTTGTTTGCGGTGATAGTACTAGCTGTCTAATATTTCACTATGTTGTGCGGATGCTTTCTTGCATGCAATTGATTATGAACTAATTCACAGTGGTTGCATGTACGTTTGCTCTTGAATCGGTGTTTATTTTTTCCTTGCCACGTCGGTGATGTATTGTGAACTACTTTGCAGTTAACCTCCGGCATGTTTTCCTTCATGTACGTTTGACTGGTTTTTCAGCTCACTTATCCCAGTCATGGTAGACCCCCCTTTTTATTTTTCTTCTTAGACTTGCTTGTATCTTTGTTTATGGTCTGTTAATATTGGGTTGATTTTGCTTTACTGATTGGCCATTTCATATTTTCCTCTGATAATCAAGAGTGGAAACACTTATGGTGGTAGTTGGGCCCACATACCAAATGGGGCTCCTATCCCAAATGGTGTGAGGTCTGATTGGGACCTTTCACCTGGGAGATCCTCTTTTTTTCGGCAGTACAATTTTGCCTGTCAATAAAATTGGTGCTAGAAGGAGGGCCTGATGACAAGTTGGGCCCTTAGAGCCTACAGTTAGTCTCATATCTATAATGGCTCATCCCCAAATCATTCTCCTGAGATGTTTATTGGATTTATCTAGTTCTCGATGCTCAATCCCAAATGAACCTCGATATCACTTGTCCCAGTTAAAATTTGATGGTGAAAACGGAGTTTCCATAACTGAACACCTTTTGGATTTTTGTGACTTTTGTGAGTGTTACGAAATTAACGATGAGGAGTTGGCTTGTGTGCTTTTTTCCCTCACTCTCGAAGGTCACGTTAAGCAATGGTGCTGCACATTTCTGTCAGCTTCCATCCATTCGATCGAGCAGCTTTACGGTGAATTACAACAAGCTTTTCAGAGGTACGATTTCTAAAATGTATTGATAAATTTAAATAAGATCATAATGGAACCTCATGAATCTCTAGAGGAGTTTTCTATTAGATTTTTTCATTATTGTTTTGAGTTCCCTGAAAAGGATGTCAATTGGAGATATTTAATTGAGCAGTTTCAATAGGTGGTTTTTGTTTCCCTTGAACAATTTCAATCAGCAACCAAGCCTGATCCTAGTGTTTTCTATGATGACCCTCAAGTTTCCAACTATTTAGACTTTGTCCCAAATGTTTCCTTGTCTATCTCCCTGAGTCCAAAACGCATTCAGGCCTCCAAGAAGAGTATTACTATTTGTGACATTCCTATTCCTCCTCCTGAATTTCCGTGTAATGGAGTTGTGGTCGCAAAATTTCTGAGTAATGATAGACGTGTGCAAGAAAATAAAACCTATTATACCACCTCTAAATATTTCACGCACCCTGTCAAATCAGAGCTTGGAAAACATATTGGCTTAAAATCCCTCCCTGTCAATGAAACCTATCTCGAGTCCGCTAAATGTTTGACTGGGTATGATTCTAAATATCAGTCTCATACGAATAGTAAATTAAGTCTTGTCCCGGACAAAGTTGATTTCCCTACAAAATCATTGGACCGTGATGAACATGTGAAATCATTGGCCTCTCCGGATGACACTGATACGCGAGATGAAGGTCCTTGTACGATTGATACCCCCGCATTTGGATCATTTCTTCCATTTTTCCCTAATTTATTTCGTGAGTCGGCCACACCAGTAACTTATTCAAGTCATTAAAAACTATCTTATACTAGTATTAACGACAATCACGAACATGCGAGTGGTGTTTCACAATCACATTACGAAATTGATGAATCTCTTATGTCTAATATTTTTCATCTGCAAACTTTGAACAGCCAAAAGAGTGATTGCCTATCTCAGAAACCTCAAGATGTTTCTTTCATTGATTCATCTCAATTGTTAACTCTCGGGGAGCCTAATGTGCCAGGTACCCAACCTGATCAAATTGATGGTTCCAATGATCGCTACTTATCTAAAAATGTATTCATTCAGGCCTTTGAGAACTATCATTCATATCTATCTGTCAACCATATGAAGCCACTGGAATTTGATGATTCAGGGACCCATCAGGAAATCGAAGCAATTCAGCTTCTGCTGGAAGTTATCTCAAGTACTTACGATCCTGATGAGACCCCTGAAACAAGTCAAACTAGGGTTTCTCGAAGTAAGGTTTCTGAAATGATGGTTCCCACGTATCACACTCCTTTGAGCACAACCGCGCCAGATGTCAGCTCATCTGGGCACGTCTTCCGTTCGAGTGATGTTTCTCTGAGCACATATTTCTATCCCCTAACAGCTGGTATGCAAAAACCGATATACCATAATTTATTCACTAGAAGGAAAACACCGACCATTTTCTCTAATTTTTTCGGTTGTTGCCCAGCCAGTACCAGTTGAATTCAGGCACAAGCGTGTGATGTTTGGTGAACTTCTCTACTACCTAAAAATATTTTGATCAATTCACCCCATCCTGGGAAATCTAAAGAATCTAATACATTGGATTGTCAATCTGTTAGTGCACAAACATTTGGCCGAATTAATAATGAGCACACTGACGGTTGTCCAAACACCATGAATAATGATCACATTCGTTCGCCAGTTGATCTCACGAAACTATCAAAGTTTGGAAGCCCCCTACTCGATGGTCTGGATTTTGTCCAAGAAGGCGAGGAATTTCAGCCTCCACTGAAAGTTGCTTCGGATCCTCGCATCCTCGACGGAACCCAGGGACAACTCCGAACTTGGGTTTTCAAAATTAGGGTTTTTGCACTTGGACTCGCAAGCGCCTCAAATTTGCGTAGCATATGCCCATTTTTTTCATTCTATAAAATTGATCATCCTCAGTATCATGATGAGATTCCTGGACGGTTTGACGAATCCTATCCGACGGATATACCTACAAATAGGCAATGTCTTTCCCCGCTTCCATCGAACCTAGGGTTGTGCGTGGATGGATGTATGTCATTCGTAAATGATTTTAGTTTTCAAGTACATATTTATGTGTATCAGGATGAAAGTGAAATTCAGCTTGCACGATCCATTCTGGCATGTTCTCTGGTAAATATCCATGACCTTCTTGTTATTGCACATGCTCTTCAGGTAAGTCTTGTTGTTGGTGCACAATGTTGTATGCTGGCTCTAATTGTGAACATTGTTGTTCTTGCAGGACGGGAACTAATGCAGTGGATGCATTGGAAAGCTGATTTCACATAACCCGACCACCTCGTTGGTTAAGCTAGGGTTTTAGGTTTAGGCTAGCTAGGATCTGTTAATAAAATTTTCTTAGTTCAAGTTGTTAATTAGGTTTACTTTCTAAGGTTTTGCTTTATGGTTAAAATTATGCATGCTATCTTTTCTTGCGGTCAGTAATTTATGCATTATAATTTTCCATTTATTTTTTTCACTCATGCTTTTTCAGTTCGCTTATTGCTGCATAATATTCAGATAATCATTGCATGTGCTTTGCCTTGTTTTTTTTCACCTGCAACTAGTTGATCTTTCTCACACATGGCATTGCATTGTGTCATAAGCCTTGTCTTTTGCATCGCATTGTACTTTTTCTTCCTCGCATCATTTGCACTGGTTATTGACATAGCTTGGAAAGTTTTTGTACATTACATACCACTACATGAGCCCTCATTGAACCCGGAGCCTTCAATCCCTCGGTGCCCCAACTAACCCCTTTTTCCTCCTTGTACATGTCTAAAGCCAGATGGGTTGTCGTCACCTCTCTACACACATCAAAACCCTAATAATATTTCTCACTTTCCTTGTCATAACTGCTGAAACCATAACCCTATTGTTTGTGTGGGGTTGTGGTGGTTACGCCAAGAGGTAACTTCTCTTAGAACAAGTCATAAAGGTCAAATTCTTATCTTTATTCCTGCGAGTCTAAATTCATCAACCAGGGAGATACGAGTCGGTTGCTTGTGGGGAACCCTAACAAGTTTGAATGGCCTATACCCGTAACCTGAGCCTTGTGCCTAGCGTAGTCTCGAACATCTTAATGATCTATTTTGCACGTTCGCCTGTGGGTGGTAGATGGGATGTGAAGGCTTGGCATGAGGGCAAACCCAAATCAAAATATCTTTTAGTTTCTATCAAACAAGAAACAACCTCTCTTGCCCATAAAATAAGTCGAGATCCCTCATCCACCCATGCAAAATAAGTGCCACGAGCACATTAAAATAAGCGCTACAAGCACATGAAGCAAATAAGGGTAAAGGATTGAGAAAGGTTTCCTACGCAGAGAGGTAATGAAACAACTTCGCCAGGGTACTGACCAGGCTCGCTGGCAGTGGAGCAACGTCTATGATTTCTTGAAGTGACTCTGCCAGGGTACTATCTAGGCCTGCTGGCAGCGGAGCAACACCAGAAACTTGTTTTAAAATTCTGAATATAATAATCTCGCTGCCTTTCTCTCTACATCATCATCAAACTACTGGCATCCGTGAACTCTCGCTTTGACGTTTTCTGATTAACAAGACCTAGCTGAGGCAAAAGGATTGGGCATATATGCAAAGGTCAAAGTAATACAATGGGTACCCACAGAACTTGTTCAATATTCCCTTGCATCAGTATCAGGACTCAGACTATTGTTGGGACGTTGACAGAGGTGTTGGATTCTACCAATGGTTCGCCAATTGTTGTAGCCGCTACATCACCACACAAAATTTTGGGTACATTCAAAATTTCGGGTCCCCCTCTGCTCGCTCAGCCCATTAAATCTTTAACCCAACCTTCAGTTAGTGACACCTTCGTGACCTTTTCCCACCAGACCCCACCACTGAACTCACTCATACAATGCACGTCGCGCCCACTTTTCTTGACACCCTAGGGCAGGCAGGCAGTTGTCGGGAGTTATATTGCCATTAGTCTACCTTTGCATGAGTGGTCTCCCACCACCATATTGTGCATGCAACCTCACACTATCCATTAATTTTGTGTTTGTAATTTGGTGGTCCTCCACACATGTTAAATCATCTACGCGATCACAGCCATGCATCAAAGGTTAAAGCCTTTCTCTCTCAATTTTCATGCACATGCACATGAGAATTACGTTACTAAGATAAGGTTTGTTTATATGAGAAGAGTAAGCCTCAAAGGCCAAGCATTGTGTTTGGTATGTTAATATTGGAGGAATGTCTAGCATTTGAGTCGAGTCATGATGGGTTGGTAATGGTCGCTCTCTAATCTTGAGGCTACATAGGTTGAACTTAATTTAATCATATTCGATAAAACCCTGCCTGAGTGTGCGACTAAAAGTATGTTATTTAACTAATAACCTCATCGTTATATTGCAAATATAAAGTGACATTAGATGATTGACACCCTAGATTGGTATGCTAATCTTTGATTTTATTTTATTTTATTTTGGTGCTCATATATTTTTGAAATATGGCATGCAGGGTGATGCAAGAAAGAAAAAAACGCTCGACAAATTCGAATCATATGAGCACAATAAGATAAAGGCCACATGTGTATGGGCGTTGTGCATGGAGTTGAACACAACGCTAGTTGCGCACCTAAAAAGGAAATTGGTTGAAGATTCCATCATTATACACCAAACAACGTATATGCTTAATTGAAAGATCCATTAGCATGACATCATCAAATACTCTACAAGATGAGGTTCCAATTGTCCATTTGGCATTCAATATGGTTAGAGCATCAATTCCTTCGACGTTGGACTATATTAGCACGTTCAAAGGACTCAGAATGCATGGTAACCCTTGTAAAGGGCCAGAGCACTTCAAAGGAAGGTATAAGGATGTAAATGATGCAAGAGGGTTCAAATAGATGCGTAAAAAACTCATGAGTTTCAATTGGTCAAAGGTGCCATAACTATTACACATTTAACTATGTAGCAATTTCATGAAGGTTCAATTGTCCATTTGACTTTCCGAATCTTCTAAGGAGTTTTGAGTACAACACAAAAAATTTCTCTTCAACATGTGGTAAATATTTGACGTACGGTGTGGTGGAAGTTTGATGGGCAAGGGGTTAATTCTTCTGAAGTGATAATTGCCACAACGCACATAGAAACCTCGTGATCCATATTGGTTTCCGCCATAAAGATAGGCACACTTCAAAAGGATTAAAATTCCGAATACAAAACATCTGTTCTGCAAGGAAAGAGCAACATATGGTGGCTATGTTGTGCCTTCCTTAATACACACTATGGAGAGGCTTTCCGTGTGATTAAGATAAATGAGCCTGTGTTTCAAAGTGGATTGAGCGTTGTGTTTTAGTGTTGGGGCAAAGCACATTAAAAGGCAACAGGTCAAACATACCAAGAAAACGCACATTTTTCTGCGTTCGGTAAAAGGTGAAGGAAATCGTGGTTTGACTGTCACGGGTCGCTGGACGAGGGAATACCATGGTGAAACCTAACGTTGGATGATTACACGCCGATGGAGAGGTTGTTATCCTCTGCGTCACGCCACTGCTATTCCACCTTGTGTTTTACGCTTATATATCGACATACTGACATTTATGTTGCAGCAGCGATCTTTGTTCTAAAGAGAAAAAAAAAACGCTCCCTTCTCATTGATGACTAGCACACATAGGGTGTGGGGGGAGGAACCCAGTGGATCATAGTCCATCGAAGGACGCGCAACAGCTGTAAGAAAAGCAAGAGTTATTGCCCGATGTTGCCCGATATGTGGTAATGAGGCCTTGGAGATCGTAAGGTAGTTGTCCAATGGTGAGGCTAGAGAAGGAGCACGCGTGAAAGACTATCACAACAACTCTATCTATCAGCATGCTAGCACTTATATCCGATGGGTGGAATCTCATCTATCCCAAGTTCAACATTGCGGACGGGGAAATCATTCCCAGAGGAAGATGAAGGTCTCACCACGGTTCAGCAAGGTTCGTCAGGAGGCAGTGGGCGATCAAGTCACGCATTCGCACTTTTGTTGTAGCAGTAACAAGTGCGACCCCTTCCAAAATGCGACTGTGCGACCTCTTACCAAGTCGCAGCCTCTCTTTGATCGCATAGTCACAACTCTTCTTAGGACTCAGGAAATGCGACTTAACCTTTTTTTGCGACTCTGCCAACTCTCCTGAGTCGCCAAGTCGCAAGGTCGCACCCAAAAGAATCCACGCCCGACGTGACTCTCCGACTACGTAAACTCCATGCCACGGTTGCGACCTCATGAAAAATTAGCGCCTATCAATAAGGGATGTGTTATTATTTGTGTCCCTAAAAGAATGGATGATTGCAAGAGCATGTAAACCTTGTTTTGAGGGATCTCCTTTCGTTTGAATGACATTAGAAAATTGCCTCCTATTCGTCATAAACTTTTTTGGAAGAGTGTTTGGCTACAATGCGCTAGATACATGACAAAAATACACAGCATGAGCCCCAACATAATGTCTCTTTAATTTTTGGGTAAAGAGGCCAACACCTTAAAGGTGTTGCATATTTTGTTCTCATCACCACTCTTTCTGCAGATAAAAGCGGAAAGAGGCATTACGCTAGGGAGAACCATGTAAAGGAATGGTTATTATTGGGGATAAGTAGGGGTTCTCATATTGGGTTGAAATTGACACTGGCCATGAATTTTCATAAATTCCTAGAAGGAGTCTTGACAAGAAACAAGGAAACACATGATTGTAGAGAAGGGAATCACGTTCTTCGAAGGTATGGGGAAATTTAGGCATGCCTGGAAGACCAGTAAATGTTAATCATGTAATGTAGGAGGTAGTCATAAACCGAATAAAGCACTTAAATAATGAAAATCAATGGTTGTCTTCGAAGATCTTCTGAGAAGGATTTGGACTAATGATACCATTTACAAGTTGCACAAGCAAAATTTTGGCGTGTAAAACAAGACCACACAAGGGTCTAGATTTACTATTTTTTAAAACCACTTTTGGCTAATTACATGAGTTTCCAACATCAATCTTATTTTAAGTAAATTTGACCTGTGGTTTTTTGTTTACAGGTAGAAGCCAGTAACTTTCATGGCAAAAGCTAGGGTTTGCTCCGGCAAGGAAGGTGGATCCTTAACCTCACTTTAAGCTCAAAGGCACCCAGTCACATTCACATGACTGATATGTAGGAAAAGACATCTTGCTATGAAATCTAGAGATCACCGAAAGAAGGATGCAGGAGGGACAAAACTCTAGGTCGCGGGTCATAGATTCCTCAGGTCGCAATTCGCAGATTGCTCAAGGTCACAAGTCACAGATTTCTCAAGGTCATAGGTCATACATGAACCCAGGTCGCAGGTCAAATGTTCCTCAGGTCAGTGGTCACAAATTTCTCAAGGTCGCAAGTCGCCGATTGCACAAGGTCGTAGGTCACAAATGACCGCAGGTCGCAGGTCGCATATAACCCTGGGTCACAGGTCGCAAATAGCCCAAGTCGCAAGCCAGCCCAATGGTCGGGAAGACCAAGAGTAAAGGGAAACTCAAGAGTAATCTCAGCCTATATATGCAACTTGAGAAAAGGATACAAGGACTTTTAGCTTGACAATGAAAGCCAGTATAGGAGAGGAATTGTTGCTAGAGAGCTAAAGGCACTCAGCTCTTGGTATCAAGTAGAGAGAGACAGATAGCAAGGCTAGGGTTTTTGTATCATGCATTGAGATGAATAACCCATGTTCCACTATTGGGTTTTGATGAGTTGTAAACACGTATTTGATGTTACAGTAGCATAAATAATATATTTTCTTTCCGGCACTGATTCACACGCTTGTTTGTGGTGATAGTACTAGTTGTCTAATATTTCACTATGTTGTGCGGATGCTTTCTTGCATGCAATTGATTATGAACTAATTCACAGTGATTGCATGTATGTTTTCTCTTGAATCGGTGTTTATTTGTTCCTTGCCACGTCGGTGATCTATTGTGAACTACTTTGCAGTTAACCTCTAACGTGTTTTCCTTCATGTACATTTGATTGGTTTTTTGGCTCACTGATCCCACTCACGGTAGACCCCCATTTTTATTTTGCTGCTTAGACTTGCTTGAATCTTTGTTTATGGTCTGTTAATATTGGGCTAATTTTTCTTCACTGGTTGGCCATTTCATCTTTGCCTCTGCTCTATCATCTTCTCACCCGATAATCAAGAGTGGAAACACTTATGGTAGCAGTCGGGCCCACATATCGGGTGGGGCTCCTATCCCAAAAAGTGTGAGGTCTAATTGGGACCTTTCACCGGGGAGACCCTCTTTTTGTCCGCAGTACAATTTTTCCCGTCAACAGGTTCCAAACCTTATGTTATAATATATGTGCCATAATATTAATTTCCCACCATCACATAGGTTTCAACTTTAGGTTATATATATATATATATATATTTCAACTTTAGGTTATATATATATATATATATATACCACAATATATATGTGTGCCAATGTCCTCCAAAGTGTTCCATCCTTAGAATAACATACCAGCATGGGAACTTAGAGTAACATGCCAGCATGCCATGCCATGGGGGGGAGTGAGGGGTGGGAGGGTTTGCGGGTACGTGGCCCTTCCCCATTGGCCCATAGCTACATCATAAAAATAATAACATTGCACCAATAAATCAAAATTCACCCTTAGACTTAGAATAAAAAAAAATTCCCTTCCTAATCAACATTGGCGAATACGGTTATGCCACTTGGCATACTATCATTGGTTGTTTCTGGAGAATACACCCTTAGACTTAGGATTAAAAAAAATTCCCTTCCTAATCAACATTGGCGAATCCGGTTATGCCACTTGGCATACTGTCATTGGTTGTTTCTAAAGAATATTCCCTATGACGCTGATTGGATAGCCACATCATCCCTATACCTGTTCTGCTCATTTTTTTGCCTATTTTGGAAAACGAACAACAGACCATAATTCCCTCATCTGAACTCGGAATTTGATGAAATGAGTTGCATTGGAATCTTGGAGATGAGTTATATCCAAGCATTCAGGTTTGAAGCATTTTTGAGAACTTTCAATTTTGAGCTAAATATTGAGCCTTAGATCATTCCTCCCCACTAGAAGCCTTTTGGACTCCAAAAGATGCTATCAATTGTTCAACAAGTGAGGCTACATCTCCCTCACTCTTCCAATCTCCAACCACTTGACCTTTGAAGGATTTTTACCCTTGAGTCCCACTCTAAGGTATTCAACATTCCATCTTCTTGAAGTTTTAATTCTTCTTTCAAGTATGAGACCTTATTGAAGTTCATCAAGATATTCTGGTGAGAAATCATCTATTGATGGTAGCTGAACATGTTCTCCTTGATCATCAATCGAAGGAGGCTCAAACAATCTCAAATTCTCAACATTAATGACAGAATAAATTTTCATATAAGGAGGCAAATCTAACTTAAATGCATTTTTACCAATCTTTTCCAGAATTTTAAATTGACCATAAGGGATTGGTTTGAGCTTTTTACCTTCCCCTTGCAACCTTTCTTTGCTTATGTACAACCAAAATTCATTACCAACTTGGAATTTGTGACCAAACCGATGTTTTTCATGCCTTGCCTTGTCTCTTCTTTGGCTCTTTTCAAGTTGCTCTTGCACAATGCGATGTATCAACTGAATTTGCTCAACGAACTTCCTTTCCTTATCTATGTCACTATGACCATCTATAGCGACATCTTTCTCAAAGATGAAGTCTAATGGTAATCTTGGAAAATAGCCATAACATGCCTCAAATAGCGATGTGTTTGTGGAAGAATGTTTTGCCCTGTTGTATGCATGTTGAATGTAATGCAACTGTTCATCCCACAACTTGGGATGCTTTCTGCAATAACCTATAAGAAGATGAATAATGCTCTTGTTCACCACCTCGGTTTGACCATCTGTTTGCGGATGAAAAGTTGTACTCTTCTTCAAATTTGTGTCCATCATGTCCCATAATTTTGACAAAAATTTCCCAACAAATCAAGAATCTCGATCACTTACAATAGAAGTAGGAAGACCAAAATAAACCCAAAAATTTTGAAAGAAAAGATTAATGGTCTTTCAGCTATAATTTTTTTCTTACGTGACATCAAAATACACATTTTGCTAAACCTATCTACCACAGCATACAAATAATCATGACCTTTCCTTGACATAGGAAGACCACCTACAAAATCCATTGAGATACTCTCCCAAGGATGTGAAGGAATTGTAAGTGGAGTGTACAATCCAAGCTTCCTATTGCTAGGCTTACTTGTTGCACATAAATAACATACTCTAATAAAACGAGATACACTATCAATCATGTGTGGCCAATAACAATACCTTTGGAGATTCATTGTTGTCTTGCCTACACCGAAATTTCCTACAATCAATGATGTGTGCGCCTCCCTTATGATATTGTTTCTTTCTCCCTATGGAATACACAACTTTCCCAAGTGATACAACAAATTGTTATGCACATGATAATCTAACTCTTCATTGCGGTTTCCTTGACTCAAGCTCTCATACACCTTTTGAAAATCACTATCATTTTCATATTTTTCAATGTAACTTTCATGCATAATGGAATTTTTCTTGAATATAATAGCTGAATTTACAATAGGCCTAGAGAGCATATCAGCTACCTTATTGTAGATGCCCTTTCTGTACCTGATAACCAAATGAAATTTTTGTAGAAAACCCATCCATCTGAACTGTTTTGATTGCTGCAACTTTGACTGTGATTGTAAGTATTGCAATGGTTGATGATCGGTATGGATAATGGTCTCTTTCCCCATCAAGTAGTGCTTTCATTTCTTTAAAATTTGTACCAATGCATATAACTCTTTATCATAGGTGGTATATTTAGTCACATCTCCGTTAAAATTTTCAGAATGAAATGAAATAGGCTTACCATGCTGCATGATCACTGCTCCCATAGCATAATCACTTACATTTGTTTGGATCTCGAATGGATGTCTAAGATCTAGAAGTGCTAAAACCGGTTCTGAACTTATCTTTTGTTTCAAATCGTCAAATTATTTTTGTTGTACGTCTCCCCAATGGAATACTTTCTTCACACTTTTCAATGCATGTAATAGAGCTGCAATGGAAGAAAAATTGGCAATAAATTTCCTCCAATACTACGTTGCCCCTAAAAAACTTCTTGCCTCTATAACTGTATTGGGCTTGGGCCAATTCAGAATGACCTCTACTTTTGAAGGATTGATCTTCAAACCACCTCCTCCAACAATGTGTCCCAAATACACCAATGAAATCTTACCAAACTCGCACTTTGACATCTTTAAAAACAATCACTCTTTTCTCAAGACATCAAGTACCTTGTTCACATGCATGACATGTTCTTCTCTTGATTTGTTGAATATGAGTATGTCATATAAGTAAAAAATGACAAAGTCATCTATAAATGGTCTAAGTACATCATTCATAACTCTCATGAAAGTAACTAGAGCATTTGTTAAGCCAAATGGCATAACTAACCACTCATACAATCATTGTCTAGTTTTGAAATCAGTTTCCAAATGTCCTCTTCAGCTATTCTAACTTGATGATAACCACTTCGCAAGTCTAACTTAGTGAAATAATTTGCATGCTTTAATTGATCTAGAAAATCATCAATTCATGGGAGTGGGTAGCGATTCTTTACCGTGATTTTATTCAGTGCACATAAATCAATACACATGCGCCAAGTCTCATCCTTCTTTGGAACCAAAAAAATTGGTGAACCACATGGCGAAGTAGATGGGAGTATGATAACTTTGTTCATAAATTCTTGGATTCTCTTCTTGATTTCCAAACTCTCCATAATTTACATGCGAAACATACCAATGTTTGGAATTGGAACATCCCACTGCAGCTGAATCTCATGCTGAATTCCCCTCTTGGGTGGTAACCCCTTTGGTTCTTGAAACATCTCGCCATGCTGACTTACCACATCAAACAAATCATATTTCATTTTTTTATCACATCAATCAAAAGATTCATAGTCAACATCATCCTTTTTCTTGATCATGAGAAGCACAAAATTTTTACTTGCATTAACTATCCTCTTCATTTGCCCTGCATTAACTAAAGAAATGTTCAGTTTCTTGCGATGAGCTCTCACAATACACTCCACCCCATCCTTAAGAAAATTATGTTTTTCTCATAAACACCACTTTCCTGTCATACAAATATGGACTTCCCAAGATAATCCTGGAAATGTCAAGTGGAACCACATCTAACTCGACTTTATCAAACAAAGTTTGCAGTAATAGAAAATCTAAATATGCATTTCCTTGTAGCCTGTAAATTAGCATTCTTAACTATCCAACCCAAAGGGTATGGTTTATGATGTGGTACAGTTTCAAGGTTAAGATTTTTTACTAAGTCTTCTGAAATCAATTTTTCTTGTGACCCCGTATCAAATAATGCATTAATTTTTGTATGATTAGAAATTTCTCTAACATGGAACAATTATATCCTTGTGTCTTCATTTGGAGTGTTTTTGTGACTATTTGAGGAACTAGAACTTGCTATGGCTTCTTTTCCTTTGTTAACCATGGTGATTATCTTGGTATCATCTCCTGAATCGGATCCAAGATCTTTTTGTGTAGTGGTAGTCGTCTTTTGTTTCCCTCTTTTATTTGGTTTCTTTGGCCTTAGTTCGGGATGTAGTTTCCAACAGTGGTCTTCATCATGCCCCTCTTTGGAACAATTTTTTCATGTAGTTTTCTCCCCTTCTTTCTTGATACTTTCATTCTTCTTTCCCTTCCATTTTCCTCCCTTCTCTTTTCCCTTACCCTTGAGTGGCTTCTTCTTACTACCCCCTTCAGGAATTTTTTTCCCCTTGCTTCAAGATGTGTGGCTTGCACACATACTTAATCTAAGTTGTTTGGGTTAAACATAAGGATAGTATGTTTCAAGTAGGAATGTAAACCTCCTATATATTTCAAGAGTGTATCTTGTGAATTCAAGTTTACTCCTGACAACAAAACCTCTTTCTAAACTCTTGAGTGTACTCTTGAACAATTTGGCCTTTGAGCTGCCTAAAGTTTTTCCAACTCATAATCTATTTTTGCATATAGGCTAATGGATAAAACTATATTTTAATGGAAGAAATGAGTTCAATCCAATAAATTTAAATCTTACGATGGATTCGCATTTCCTCTTGTGTCTTCGCCTCCCACCAAAGTAGTGTTGCTCCTTCTAGCCTTAAAGAAGCCAACTGGATCTTTATGTCGTCTTCTTGTAAATTCTAAATTTTACAGTATAATTCCAATTGACAAATCCAATTGTCTAACTTCTCTGCATTAACCTCTCAATTGTATATGGGAAGTTCAAACTTAATATCCAACTTGAGTGATGGAGTCTTTCCTTTTGGGATCCTGGAATGAGTATGGGTATGATTTTTTGTGGTGGATGTGGAAGATGAAGATGCTAATGAAGATGATGAAGATGAGAATGGTGGAGATGGAGGTGGATTTCATCCACTACCTTTTGAGCTCTTCTCTTCATCCTTCTTACTGTTTGAATATCCTTCTCCATGTGGAGGCTTTGAACCTTCTCTAACTTCTTCTACAATGAATGCTTCATACATGACTTTAACCATTATTTGCATCTCTTTGAAGTCTCTCTTAACATGCTCTTCTTCAGAATGTTCATGAGTCTCTTCATAGCCTGACATTTTTGCTTTGGATTCAAGCTCAACCTATGTAGCTTGTACCTCTTCAATCACTTCAGCCTCTTGTGCAATTTGGACCTCTTCAATCTCAACTGATGGAGATGGAATTTGAGGTGCTTCAGGGGTTGCTTTGATTGGTAGTTTGGGTGAGGATGATGCTTTCTCAGCTCTCTTCCTTCTTTTCCTAATCTCAGGACTAGCTACCAATAGCTTCTCTTCTCCTCTCTGCAACCTCAACCTTGTAAGCATCACAAAATTGCAACCAATATAACTCTTCAAGAAAAGCAAGCAACCTCGTGCTCTAAGACCAAATTGATCTGAAATTGATTGTTAGTTATTGTTGTGCTGATATCAGTTTCATATTTAAATAAACATTTCTTTGGTTTTCTTATCCATTCAGAGTTATTCCATGAGCATGTGATTGTCAACTCATTAAACTTGGTGAAATTTAGTGTTTTTCATGAACTCAAAAACATAGAAACTAATTACTGAACAACAACAAATAAAAAAACAGCAAGCACAAATAATAGAGCTCAATACATGATTTTTTGATGAAGGATTTCACCCCTCCTGGGCTACATCTCCTTGGTCCAACTTCATAGTGTAGGCCTTTGTATTAGCTTCAAATGTGAAAAAATATTGTTTACAATCTCTTGTTTCCTCTGAAACCTACTCCAATGGCTCCAAAACATCAAGATCTAATAGAAATGACTCTTCCTGAGATCATTTTGGTTGAAAATTTCCTAATTTGTGCCAAAAACAATATTTCCTACAATTTATCCTCTAAACCTGGGATTTTTCTAGTTAAATTTCTAAATTTGGCACGTCCGCTGCATTTGGCGTGCTTCGCCAATTTCTCCGCTACATTAACTGCGCTTAACACTTAAGATAAGTGTGTTTAACAATAGATAAGCACAAAGTTTAATTTTAAGCACATTTAGTGTTGATTTTCATTAACTCTGAGTTTAACGTAATTAAATTACGTTTTAACATAATTAATCTGACTTAACAGTTTTTCGCTAGTTTGCAAGTGGAAGCCCTTGGTTCTTGGGGGTTGACCAACCCCCTCCGAAACCCCAACACTTTCCATGATACAATTTAAATATAAATGGTCCACCATATGGTTAAGACCCACAGTGATAGGAGAGGCGGTAAGACGGTTTTCTGGCAGGCGATAGGTCTGGGGTTCGACCTCGACCCCCACGATAAGTTTTGTTCCACTGTTCTATTAGCAATTCTACCAAGTTAACCATTCCCTGAGACTTAGCCTTTCCTCCAAATGTAGAGAGCCCCTCCATAGTTGATTCTACCACGGTGTAAGGTTCCAAAACTTATGTTATAATATATGTGCCATAATATTAATTTCCAACCATCGCATAGGTTTCAACCTTAGGTTTTATATGTATATATATATGTGTGTGTGTGTGTGTGTGTGTGTGTGTGTGTGTGTGTGTGTGTGTGTGTGTATATATATATATATATATATATATATATATATATATATATATATATATATATATATATATATATATATATATATATATATATATATATATATATATATATATATATATATATATATATGTATGTATATATATATATATATATATATATATATGTATATACATATATATATATATATACATATATATATAATATATATATATATATATATATATATATATATATATATATATATGTATATATATATGTATATATATATATATATATATATATATTTATATATATATATATATCTATATATATATATATATATATGTATATACATATATACATGTATATGTATATACATATATATATGTATATGTACACAAACACACACACACACACATATATATATGTGCGCCAATTTCCTCCAAAGTGTTCCATCCTTAGAATAACATGCCAACATGCCATGCCATGGGGAGGGGAGGGGAAGGGGGTGGGGGGGGTTTATGTGACATGCCACATGGCCCTACCCCATTGGCCTATAACTGCACCATAAAAATAATAACATTGCACCAATAAATCAAAATTCACCCTTAGACTTAGGATTAAAAAAATTTCCCTTCCTAGTCAACATTGTCAAATCCAGTTGTGCCACTCGGCACAATGTCATTGGTTTTTTCTGGACAATATTCCCTGTGAAGCTGACTAGACTGCCACATCATCCATGTCCTTGTTCTACTCATTTTTTTCCTATTTGGGAAAACAAACGACAGGCCATAATTCCCTCATATGAACTCGGAAATTAATGAAATGAGGTTTTGGAATCCTAGAGACGAGATCTATCCAAGAGTTCAAGTTTGAAGCATTTCTAAGCACTTTCAATTTTGAGCTAAATGTTGAGCCTTAGATCAAACAGGCAGCCATGGACATGTCTTTGTATATACATTCACAGTTAAGTTCAATGCATCCTTAGAATCTGTCATCTCATACCATTTTTCAGGGAGGTGTAAACTCGATGGTAGAATTTCAAAATTCAACCACACCAAGTCCTTTTAATTACAGGCAAAGATACCAACAGGAAGGATTCGATACATCCCAACCTCAAAAACAACTATGGTATTATTACCTTCAAAAAATTCCTTCTCAACAGACATATGATTTTTCAAATTTGATGTTGAGATTCAAAAAGAAGATTCAGCACCCACGCCTAGTGCATTAAGCACTTGGTTGCATTCAACACCTAGTTTCATTAAGCACCCAGACTAGGGTGGGGCCCACAGTGATATTTTTGGGTGCATGTCAATTTTTATTATCCCTCAATTAATATGGACATTAAACTGTAATATATTCTCAATGTGGACTTGAATGAGTTAATTGAAAGTGATAAATTTAGTTAACTAGTGGATTTCGAGTTAGAGGTTGTTGGTGAGGCATGCAGAGTAATTCTAGTTGTAACAGAGTTAGAAGTGCAGTGGTGCAAGTTGTAAATATTCTAACTCAGTTAAGTGAGTTAAACTCAGTTGTGCTAGTTGTAACTGAAGATACACTAGTGAGATATTCAGTGAATTAAATAATTCACAATTAGTGATCTCACATGCAATTAAGGATTTACTATTATCAACTACATGCATGTCAAATCCAGTGGAGACCCAGTTGAGTTCTAGGTGAAATGGAGGTTGACTATCATTTGTAGGGTTATCTACTTGCACACATGCCGGGAAACACCCAATTGAGTGCCCATGATACTTGCACAGTCAAGGCAGGCAAGAATTCCTATCTTTTAGGGATATTTACCATCAAGTATTGCGCAAGCAAGGCAGGCTATCTGCAGGCTGAGAATTGGAAATGTGTTGGTCAGTTTTGCATATGACAGTTTGAGACAATCAACTGAGTACTGGAGGGATATTGTGAGAAGAGTTTTGTATGTAATTTTTTCATGGTCCATGCTTAATATACAATAGAATATAGTGGGGTTTTTAGCTGTAAGCTTTCCCCGGTAAATTATCTATGTTGTGTGTGATTGATCTTTCTTCATGTTCATTTGATTAGCGATTGTGTTTTAAATTCCGCAAAATATTTGTAGAAGTGATTCAGTATTTAAATTTAGTACATTTTTAGATCAGGTGAATCCAAGATATACATGCATATTGTGTAGTTTCTACATGGTATCAGAGCATAGGAAATTGCAAAAGTGAAGCAGGAGCTGAGTTTGTGACTAGATATAATTCGAATTTGCAGAAAGACTTTCTTGGTGCTACAGTTGATTCAAGATCGAAATGGATTTCAATGGCTTGTGGTTAGAGTATGCACTCGAGGGAAGCTTGAACTACATTTCTTGGAAGGACAGGATGGAGGCAGTACTCGAAGACAATGGCTTGAAGGAATTCATTGACAAAGATTTTCCTAAGCTAGATGCTACAAATGCTGCAAATTTTGATGCATGGAAAAATAAAGTGGCAAAGACAAGAAGGATCCTGTTGGAGGGAGTATGAGACCAAATTGTCTCAGGCCTCATTGGGAAAGCCACACCATATGCAATGTGGAAGGATTTGATGGATCTATTCCAAAGCAGCAGCAACCATAGGAAATTGGTGCTCAAAGATAAACTCAAGAAGATCAAGATGGAAAAGGGCGACACCATTCCAAAATATCTAACAAAGTTTGTATAATGTCAGGATGAACTGGGGATCATTGGAATAACAGTCTTGATGATGATTTGGTGAGCTTGGCTCTCTTAGGACTTCCCAAGAGTTGACATAGTTATCAAGACTCTGTTAATGGAAGGGAAAAATTTCCAGATTGGGAACGACTGTGGTCGAATTTATTGCATGAGGAGTTCAGACGGAACACTAGAGATGGATCTTCATTTAAGAATGAGGATGAAGAGGATTGTTCTTTAGCTTCCAAGGCGAGGAAGGGGAAGGGGAAGAAATTCCATTCAAAATACGAGTCCAAGAATTCCAAGAAGCAGGACATGTCCAAGGTGAAGTGTTTTCACTGTCACGAGTATGGGCATTTTGCTACTAATTGTCCACAAAAGAAGAAGAATAAGAAGGTTGTTGGATCTACAGCTGGTGAGACCTTTGCCTCGAAATTTGAGCTTGAATTCTCATTTATCGCATGCATGGTCTCCAGTGCATTGGGATCTTTGTGGTATTTGGATAGTGGGGCATCCTTTCACATGACAGGAGATAAGGAACTTTTCACTGACTTGGAGGAGAAATATCTCCATATACATATTGAAATGGGCGATGACGGACTATACAGTGCTACCAGGATTGGTACCATTACCTTTTAGAGGGAGTCGGGTAAACCATTTCAATTAAAATATGTAATGCATGTACCATGTCTGAAGAAAAATTTGGTCTCAGTCGCAATGTTGGAGGATAAAGGCTATGATGTTGTTTTTAGTGATGGAAAAGCTTTCCTGCGACATAAAACAATGGGTCAAGCCAAGAGGATAGGGATTCGAGTTAAGAATCTCTACATGCTGGAGGTATATGGTTGTGCAGCAATGATGGGCAAGGCATATCAAGTGGTGAGTCGGGATGAGGGTGAATTATGGCACAGGCTATTGGGCCATCTTCACCATGGAGCCTTGAAGTTCATGCAACAGATTTCTACTAGTCTCCTTAGGGATACACTTGCACAGTCAGACACATGCAAGAGATGTACTATGCAAAAATATGTAAAGGCCACCTTTCATGAGAAGGAAAATCGAGCTTCGGGGATGCTTGAGAGAGTTCACACAGATGTGTGCTGTCCTTTCTTTGTTGCTTCAACAAAAAAACATTAAGTACTATGTATTCTTTGTTGATGAATTTTCTTGTAAGTGATAGATCTTCTTCATGCAAAATAAAGATAAAAAATTATCTAAGTTATGTGAGTTTAAATCACTGGTGGAGAAAGAGTCGAGGAAGCAAGTGAAGGCTCTTAGGAGTGATAATGGTGGAGAATACATCTCTAATGAATTCAAGAACTTCTACAGCAAAGAAGGAATTCAAAGAGAACTCATAGTGCCTCATAACCCACAACAGAATGGGGTCATGAAGAGGAAGAACAAAACTATTTTGGGTGCAGCACAAGTGATGTTGCATGATCAAGGCTTACCGATGCATTTGTGGGCAAAAGCATGCAATAAAATGGTACATGTGAAAAACCATTGTCCTCATATAGTACTTGGCATGAGTACACCTGAAGAGGCTTTCACTGGTAAGAAACTTGATGTTTCACACTTTAAGATTTTTGGCTCATCTATTTATGTGCATGTGAGAAAGGATGTCGGGAAGAAGCTAGAACCAACAACTGAGGTTGGGATTTTTTTGGGGTACATAGAATCACCCCATAATTATTGTGTGTATTTTCCAAACATCAGAATGACTGTTGTGCGACGAGATATCAAATTTGATGAGGAGAAAGCCATGCGGTTGTCCCTTGAGAGGGAGCTGGACTTGCATGTAGAGGAGGAACTGTTGGTTCCCAAGGATGAGTCTCAATATGTGGATCAACCACATGAGGAGATTCATGGAGTGGAGGAAATCACTCATGCGGAGCCATCCATCAGAAATGGCAGAAGGCGCACCACGGAAGCTAATAGGTTGAGACTTGATGCTGCATAGAATGTAGGAGCCCCTACTTCACAGTGCAGATAGAGACAAACTTTTGACCGATTTACTGGATACATGGCTCTTATGAGAAAATGTATTGTGACTGAACCATCTTCCTTTCAAGAAGCAGTGCAGTAGCCAACTTGGGTTGACTCAATGGTGGAGGAGTATGACTCCATTGTCAAGAACAGTTCATGGGAGATATTCCCAAGATCAGTCGACAAATCAGTGGTTGGATCGAGATGGATCTACAAGGTAAAGCAAGATGTTGATGGGAGTGTCAAGAAATACAAGGCCATATTTGTGGCCCGGGGGTTCTCACGGATTGAGGGGATAGATTATGATGAGACTTTTGCGCCTGTCACAAGGTACTCTTCCATAAGATCCATCCTTGTACTCTCAGCGCAGATGGACTAGCGCGTTCATCAGATGGATGTGAAAACTGTGTTTCTCAATGGGGTCATTGAGGAAGAGGTGTAAATAGAGCAGCCTGAAGGTTTCGAGATCTTCAACAATGAGTCGCATGTGTGTCGACTCAAAATAGAATTGTATGGGCTGAAGCAAGCACCCCGTGCTTGGTACACTTGGATATACAGCTATTTCACCAGACTAGGCTTCAACAAAAGTGAATCAGATGCAAACCTGTACCAGATTATGGTTGAGGTTAAGCTATTGATCATTGTTATTTATATTGATGATCTAATTTTGACTCGTGATGAGAAAATAATACACTCATGAAAGGAGGATCTTGCAAGGGAGTTTAAAATGAAGGATATGGGCATCCTTCATTATTTTCTTGGATTGGAAATATGGCAGCGGGATGGTTAACTTTTTGTGTCTCAAGGCAAGTATGCAAAGGAGATACTAGGTAAGTTCAACATGGAGAGTTGCAAACCCATGGATACTGCTCTTCCAAGGTATTGGAGGAAAGAGGATGCTACTTCTAGATAGGTAGTGGATGCTACTGTTTATCGACAGTTAGTGGGTTTGCTAATGTATCTAGTGAACACAAGACCAGAAATTTGCTACACAATTAACTAGCTTATTCAAGCTATGATTAAGCCAACCAAGGTCTTTATGGAAGGCGGGGAATCATGTCCTGAGATACTTGAGGGGCACATTAGAGTATGTTCTATGATATAGATAGATGAATAGAGTGAAGTTGCATGGCTTCACCGATGCAGATTGGGCTAGTTGTCCATCGGAAAGAAACAACACATCAAGGGGGGATCTTTAGCATTGGATCAACAACAGTTTCTTGGTACAGCAGGAAATAATGATCCATGGCACTCAGTTCAGCGGAAGTGGAATACATGGTAGAAATTCAAGCTGCATTTGAGGCTATCTAGATGAGAAAGACCTTGGTTGGTTTGTTTGGTTCTCAAATGGATCCTACAGTGATTCATTGTGATAATCAGTTGAATTAAACTCTCGATTAATTATGTGTTTCATGATAGGTCCAAGAATATATATATTTGGTACCATCATTGTAGAGATTATGTGCAGAGAAGGATCATGTTGCTACAGTACATTCCCACTGAAGATCAGGATGCATATATTCTGACGAAGGCGCTCACCAGGAGAAAATTTGAATACCATAGAGACAGGATCGGGGTGAAGTATAATCCCTTTCTTGGTGAGAGGGAGTGTTGAGATTCAACAAGAAGATTTAGCACCCATGCCTAGTGCATTAAGAACTTGGTTGTATTCATCACTTGGTTGCGTTAAGCACCCAAACTAGGGTGGGGCCCACAGTTTTATTTTTGGGTGCATGTCTATTTTTATTATCCCTTAATTAATATGGACATTAAACTGTAACATATTCTCAATGTGGAATTGAATGAGTTAACTGAAAGTGATAAATTTAGTTAGCTAGTGGATTTTGAGTTAGATTTTGTTGGTGAGGCATGCAGAGTAATTCTAGTTGCAATAGAGTTCGAAGTGCAGTGGTGCATGAGTTGGTGCAAGTTGTAAATAGTTTAACTCAGTTAAGTGAGAAAAAATCAGTTGTGCTAGTTGTAACTGAAGATACACTAGTAATAGATTCAATGAATTAAATATTAATTAATTCACAATCAATGATCTCACATGCAACTGAGTATTTACTATTGTTAGTTGCATGCATGTCAGATCTAGTGGAGACCCAGTTGATTTCTAGGTGAAAGGGAGGTTGACTATCAGTTGTAGGATTATCTTCTTCCACACATGCATGAAAACACCCATTAGAGTGCCCATGATACTTGTGCAGTCAAGACAGGCAAGAATTCCTATCTTTTAGGGATCTTTATCATCAGGGATTTTGCAAGCAAGGCATGTTGTCTGAAGGCTAAGTATTGGCTATGTGTTGGTCATTTTTTCATATGACAGTGTGAGATAATTAGCTGAGTACTAGAGGGATCTTGTGAGAAGAGTTTTATATGTAATTGTTTCGTCATCCATTCTTAATATACAATAGAAGATAGTGGGTTTTTTAGCCGTAAGCTTTGTTTGTGCTCAACCTAGTGTTCCTAAATTGAGTTCATTAATTGTCAACCAGGGTTGGTAAACTGCTTAAGTGTGGTGCACTATATGTGCCTAGGTATTTGTTTCTCACTACGTTGTGTTTAGTGTTTTCTGATGTTTTTGATTTTATGGTTTTATGTTTGAAAATGGAAAGAACTAAATGCTGGTGAAAAGAAGCTATTGGTTATATTAAACCAGAACAAGGCCTAAACTATGGATGGCAAACAACAAATGCAAAGCTTGATAATGACTTCATTGCAAGGAAATAAATCACAACATGAGCTTGAAATTATCCAATTCATTCATTAAAGATGTGTTGGAAGAGCTTGAGAAATAGACAAGTTAAGTGTGAATGAAGTTCTCCTAAATAAACAATCAACTTACAATGTTACAACATCTCATCCATGATTAAAGGTTTATTGGAATATATTTGGAAAAGAACATTTGTAGCACAATAAGATTTTTACTCTAAACTAACTTCTAATTCTGTTCTGCAACTCAATTTAGCACCACTAGGCCTCGCTAAAAAATTATAGGTTTCTTTTTAGAATAGTTCTTGAGAAAAGGCTTATTTGTGAAATGGTAAAAAGGTTGCAAAATACTCCAGGCCTTAGACTGATACTAGCTTCTGTCCAGATGATTATGTATTAATATGAGGTTGTAACAAAAGAAGTTTTTGTAAATAATGAAGACCGTGGTATCTAAATTTAACAACTAATACAATTTAAAATGAAATGGATAACAACTAAACTGGAAGGCTAATACAGTGATCTAAGACTAAACTAGAGTGCTACTAATCTACTTGAAGTACAGTGAACAGAGTTAAATTAAAATGCCATTATCAAACTTGAAATGTAGTGACAGAGCTGAACTAAATGAAATCATCCTCCGGAGTGTTATGACTAAACTAACATGTAGCTAGTCTATTGGAATTCTACAGCCCATCTTGTTCAATGTGAATGATATTTTGGAAGAGTTTGTAAAAACAATTATGGCTGTATTATTCAATGCAATTGAACATAAACATAAGATTTGAAAGCAAATACAATTAAAATCTAAGATACCACAGTTGTTTCTTATTCATTGTTAATGATGTTTTGGAAGAGTTTGTAGGAGTAAGACCGACTGTGACACTTAGTGTAAACAAGCATAAATCATAAAATTCGAAAGGAAATGCAACTAAAACCTACAACACCACAGCTATGCCTTATTCATCGTGATGATATTGTGGAAGAGTTTATAAGAGTAAGTCTATCTGTGATGATCAATGTAAACAAGCATGAAACATAAACTTCAGAAACGTGCTTAAGCTAGAAATGAAAAACGAGACTAAAATACTTATCTAAACCGTATAAACAAGGCTGCTCAGGAGGCAGGGGCCCTCTACCACCGGAGTAGCACGCAAAATCTACTTCAAGATTGACTCAGTGCTTTCAATAAAGTGATACTTCTTGCATTAGAGAGAAATTACTTCAAAACAGATTGTTTTCGGACTTCTGAAATCTAGCAATCAATCACAAAATCTAACCTTTTCCCTCGGTTTCCCGAGCCATATTTGTAACAAATTTACATAACTATTTTGAGATAACCTAGGGATAATTGTCTTTCCAAATAAAAATCAAACTAGGACTCTAATGGTGGTCACGTAATAGAATTAAGGACATCTGGACTGTCCTTGTCCTATTAGGAGTCTCTCTCCTAGTTTGAGTTCCCACGTACATAGTTGCCTACAGAATTCCGTTCAAACTTCATGGAGAGCAAAAAATGATGAGGGAATGATGTGGAATACGCCCATATGTGTTTTTCTCCAAGATGACACCTGGAACCTACATAGACATGAAGACAGCTGCAAAATCGGCAACTAGCTACAGAATGTCTGCATTATGTAGCTAGATCTAGTTCAAAAAGTACTAAAATGAAAAAATCATAACAACATAGCAAGTTAGTCATGATATTCATTTTTAAAGCAATTTTAACTAATTCTATTGATCATTTGAGCCTGTAATTAATAATGGAAAAAAGAAATGGAGTGGAATGTGGTGGAAGAAAGAACATCTTTGGAGCTCAACATACCCCCACTGCTAGGTTCTTGCATGTCCTCATGCAACTATTCCATGAACTCTGAGACTTCTGCAAGGACATCCAACCCTCTTCTTCTGCTTTGCCTGGCATTCAAAGGCCTTCTGGGCTTTCTTATGACTAACTTGAATCTCAAATTTGTGAGTGCCATGGTTAACTTTTTATTTCTCTTCTTCAATTTTTCACTGGCCTTGTATAACTTTTGCATTTGTAGAGACAGAGTTGAAATCATATCAGTTTTCAGTTTAACCTGCTCTCTCAGAATTTCATTCTCATTCTTGATATGCCTGTTGAGTACTTCTAACTCATACCTATCTCTTCTTAGCATATCAATTTCAGACTTTGGTGGGCTAGGAGTTCTGTCTCTAGATTCTGAAGCTCTCCTCTCTAATGACTCAATATAATTGTAAACTTGTTGCTGTGCTGGGTCAATTTCTGGAAATTCTTCATCAAAATCCTCCTCAGTAGGTGTTTCTTCATCTTCTATGTTTATGAATCCAGTTTGTTTAACCTTTGTTTTCTTTAGTATCCATCTAAGTCTATGGCTCCTTCTCGGTTGAGATGGCCCTTCTCCTTTCCCTCTGGCAAATTTTCTTATTATCCTCCCTTTCTTAAGCTGCTTCTTAATCTGAGTCAATTTCTCAGAAATCATTTCTTCATTGTTTTCTTGTATTGTTTTACCAGTTTCAGTTTTGGAGGTTTTCCATCTTCTGCTTCTTTTTGTAGGTTTGTCTTCAGGTGGAGGTTCCTTGGGTTCCTCAAAGTGATTTCTCACTAAGAAGTCTTCCCAATTATCTCCCATTTTGCTCAAATGATGTTCAATCAAAATTTTGACTAAACCATGGTGGTATAAGGTTTTTTCCAGAAATTGAATTCTCTTTTGAACACTTGAGGCCATTTTCTTTAAACTATGAAGCAAGAAAAAGGGCAAATTAAGTTCTTCTTCTAGGAAATGCATTATCAACCGAATATAATAGACATAGAAAGTACCATATCTTCCTTCACAAGTGATGAATTTTTGCAAGATAAGCAACATGTTCCTCCATTTGTTCTTTAGTGCAGAGCTAGGGATACCCTTTTTAAAAATGGTAACGTCCATACCTGGTGACTTGAGTATCTACTTCCATGTTTCGTTATGAAATTCTCTATTCTTGAACCACCTTTCTCCTTGTCTGGGAAATTCGGTTGCTTCTGCAATGGAAGCTTCTGTAATGGTGAATTTAATATCTCCTATCTCGACCTCAACTCCTTTGAAGGATCTTGCAAACGTTTTGGTCACCTCTTTGTGAAACCCACTGAATTTTTCAAAGAATTGCAACAACCCTGCTTGTCGTAACATTTCTCTGACTTGAGGATAACCTTCCAAGCACTTAGTGCCAACCAGTTCAGTCCTCACTATAATACCCATAACTCCGCTTCCCAACCTTCAAATTGTTGCTCCTCTGTTCACGGTGACAACGGCTGTTACAGAGATGTTTTTGCCCCACAGATGTTTCCTTTGTTTTACAGACTGAAATGGTTAAGAGTTGGCTACGGGAAATAATGATATGGAGTAATTACGGAATGAATATAATGAGGTGAAGATGATGTATATGAGTTGAAAGATATCACGGTAGAAAATACCGCGGAGATATTTTGTAACGAATTCAAAATCATCATTAAATGCTTTTGGCCTAGTGACGTGACTAATCCAATCACTTCAGCACTTTAACCGTTTAGATTAAATGATGATCGAATATGGGATTTGAAATGGTGGAATAGAAAGAGTTTTATCCAAAGTTTTTGCGGGAGGTTGGTTAGGCATGATCAAAAAAATTAATTAAAACAACTTTTTGAATTATTCATAACTTAACTATACTAAAATCTTTCATGATATGTCATTATAATCAGAACTTTTACCTTTGTCTTTCCTCTGATTCTTTTTGTGTTCTTCATAAGCTTTATTCTCTCCTGAAAATCATTAATTTTTGAGTCTTCATAACCTTCTTGATTTTGCTTGTTGTCATGAATATGCAGGATCATTTTATTGCAGATCAGGTGGTTACTAGATAGTGCTTTCAGGATCTCTGGCTGCAGAATGTCTATCTGGATGCAGAATGTCTGACTGATTGCAGAATGTACCTGTAGAAAACTTGAAATATGAAATGGAATTGTTTGGAGCATGAATGGAATGTTGTATGGAATGAGTGAGGATGGACAATAAAATATGGTGTAATGGAATATGAATGAAGTGAGTAATGGAGTGGAATGGATCACATCTTATGAAATGGAGTGAAGTATGAGAAGTGGCTTGCAATTCATGATATGTATTATTCAATTGCAGAAAAACATCAGACTTAAAAATCTGGGATGGAAATGAGGTGGACCATGAGGTGAAATGAATGAAGTGTGGATGAATGAATAAGATGGAGTATGGATGGATGAAATGAGATGGACCATAAGTGAAATGAATCTGCACTTATGATTTTGTAATAACTACTTGCAGAAAGAACAGATTTGAAAAGCTAGAGTGTCAGAAAGATTCTAATTTTCACTCCACCTTTTCTGTATAAACATGCCAATCAGTGATTGGTTTTCATGTTTATACTTTATTTTTATTTTTTCAATATCTGACTTCAGAAAATTCACTTAAGTTGATGAAGAAGAAAAATTCTTCTTCATTAACTTCATATCACTGCTTTCCTGGAATTTCTTGACAAATTCTTCTCTTGAGAGTGGCTTATGATACAACTTCAATCTATGACCATTCACAAGAAAAGTGACCTTCTCTTCATCTATTGTCCTGATTTTTATTTCTCCATTGTCAAAAATTCTTATGATTTCATATGGCCCAAGCCAATGTGTTTGGAATTTACCTTGAAAATTCTTGAACTTTGAATCAAACAAGAGAGCCCAGTCACCTTCCTTGAACTTCTTTTCCTTGATGTACTTGTCATGCCATCTAGTCCTTTGTTGTTGGACTAGACTTATTTTCTGAATTGCATCTTGTTTGATCTCATCCAATTCATTAATCTGCTCTAATTTGTGCTTTTGTGCCTATGATAGATCAAGTCCTAGCTGAACTGCCATTTTGAAAGTTTGAATCTGGAACTCTATGGGAAACAAAACTTGCTTTCCATAAACAATTTCATAAGGAGTATGACCTATTGTGCTTCTCCATGTAGTTCTATAGGCCCACAAGGCTTCAGGAAGCCTATCTACCCAATCTCTTCTATGTAAATGGATAGTCTTTGTGTGGATCCCTTCAATAACCTTATTAGTAGATTGCACATGACCATTTGCTTGTGGATGATAGGGAGTAGATCTTCTGTCTGATTTTGTACCTCTCCATCATTTGTTCCACTAGCCTTGATGTGAATTGAGCTCCTTGATATGTAACAATTTCCCTTGGGACACCAAAACGAGTAAAAATATCCTCAAAAAGAAAATTAACTACAGATGCTTCAGTAGCAAAAATTAATGGTTTGGCCTCTACCCATTTAGTAACATAATTAGTGCAAACTAATATATATTTCTTTTTTCTTGATGGAGGACTAATAGGTCCTACAAAATCCAAAGCCCATTTTTCAAAAGGTTCAATATGTACCTGAGGTTGTAATGGCATCTCACTTGAAGGAGAAGGTTTCCCTACCCTTTGGCAACTGTCACACCTTTTGGCATACTCTTTAACATCTTTAAACAAGGATGGCCAATAATATTCTAAATGAAGGATCTTATAGGTTGTCCTCTTATCAGCAAAGTGTCTGCTACAAGGTTCATCATGACATGCTTTGAGAATCTCAGGGATCTCATCTTCCCGAACACATCTCCTAATGATAAAATATGGACCTGTCTTGTACAACTCATTAGCAACCCATGAATATTTTGCACTGTCATAAATGATTTTTCTTTTGTCTCTTGCATTCATTATTGAAGGAAATTTTCCTGAAACTAAATAATTAGCAATGTCAGCAAACCAAGGAGTTTGGGTAGAAATTGCAAAAAAATATTCATCAGGAAATTGATCTTCAAGTGGAGTACTGTCTTTGATGTTTTGGAGTCTAGATAGGAAATCAGCTACTGTGTTTTGTTTCCCAGGCCTATCTAGAATGGTGATGTTGAATTCTTGTAAAAGCAATAACCATCTTATGACTCTGCCATTAGTAATTGATTTATTAATTAGATATCTAATTGCAGAATGGTCTGTGTGAACAAAAGTTTCATAGCCTGTTATATAGTGTCTGAATTTGTTTATGGCATGAACAACAGCTAAAAACTCTTTTTCAGTTACAGTATAGTTTAACTCTGCAGGAGTCAAATTTTTACTGGTATAGTAGATGGCATAAGGAATCGGGTCTTTTTGTCCCAATACTGCTCCTAGAGCTGTATCTGAGGCATCTGTTGAAATATGAAAAGGTAACTTCCAGTTAGGTCCCCTTAAAATAGGTGCTTCAGAAATTTTTGTTTTCAGGGTCTCAAAGGCTAACTGGAAATCATAATTCCATTTGAATTCACAGTCTTTGGTAAGTAATTTGAAGAGTGGAGATGCTATCTTGGTGAAGTTTTCTATAAATCTTCGATAATACCCTGTAAATCCTAGAAAAATCCTAACATCTTTTTGACAACTTGGAATAGATAAGTTAGAGATGACTTCAAATTTTGACTCATCAACTCTAATCCCATCCCCTGAAATGTGATGTCCTAAAACAATTCCTTCGGTAAACATCATAAAACACTTCTCATGACTAAGTGAAAGATTTGCTTCTTTACATCTCTTTAAGACTTTTCCAAGTTTACTAAGGCTTCTTCAAATGTGTTTCCATAAACTATGAAATCATCCATATATACCTCTACACAATCATGTATTAGATCTGAAAAAATTCCTAATACTGCCCTTTGAAATGTTGCAGGTGCATTGCATAATCCAAATGGAAATACTCGGTAAGCATACGTACCCCAAGGACAGGTAAATGTGGTTTTGTCTTGGTCCTCAAGTGCTACTTGAATTTGATTATAACCACTAAACCCATCTAGAAATGAGAAGTACTTTTTGCCAGCTAAGGTATCTAACACCTGATCTATGAAAGGTAGAGGAAAATGATCTTTAAGAGTAGCTTTGTTTAATTCTCGGTAGTCAATACATACCCTCCATTTACCATTTTTCTTTGGCACAATTACCAAAGGAGAAACCCACTGACTATCTGAAATAGGATAGATAAAATTGACATTTAACAATTTATGCAATTCTTCTTTAACAATCTCCCTAAGATTTGGATTCATCCGTCTTTGAGGTTATGTGATTGGTTTACAATTTTCCTCTATGTAGATGTGATGAGTGCAAGTCTTGGGGCTTATCCCTTTCATATCAGTGTACTCCCATGCATATGCAGAAGAATGTCTCTGTAAAATCTTGACTAGCTCTTCTTGTTGATATTTTTCTAAGTTCTTGTTTATGTTTAAAGTTTTGCCTGGAAATATCTCACTTGTAGAGCTGTCAAATTTATCCATAGAATGAAGAGACATCTGCCTTGATGACAAAAACTCAATGTTGGATTCTTCTTGAAATTGTTCATGTTTATATTCCGAAGAGGATTCAAAGTTTTCCAAGGTATTCAGAATTTGGCTATCTTCACTAATCTCTGAAATTGTGAAGAGAGGTTGTAAGTCTTTTTCATCCTCTATCCGTTGAGTATCATCTAAATCTGTAATTGTCCTTGCTGGAGGATACAAAGGGAATTTCTTAGTTGAACTACCATCAGAGATATACATATCACCAGACCTACAACTAATGAAAGCATCAGCTGCAGCTAACCAAGGTCTTCCTAATATAATAGGGTGTCCTAGATTATTCTTAGGAGTTAGGATCATGAAATCCACAGGGTACTCCCAAGAATCTAGGGACACTGGAATGTCTTCTATTACCCCATCGGGTTTGATCACAGATCTGTCTGCTAATTGTAATAATGTGGGTTTAAAAGAGAAGATTAGGAAGTTTCAGTTTATCCATGATTTGTCTACTCATGATATTGATTGTTGCTCCTAAATCAATGCGTGTATTTTGGATCTCAATTCCATTGATGTGAATTTTGACAACTGGATTTCGTGGGTCTAGATACTTTGGAATAGCAATCTTACCCATCATGATATCTGCTATTTTTCCTGCCAATTGAATTTTCTTTGTCTCTCTTATTCTTTTTCTTGTTTTCTTCATGCTCAACTCCTTTATTGTCTTTGTTAAAATTGGAATTTCCTTGATAGCTTGTAATAATGGAATCTTAATACAGACATTTCTTAGCTCATCTAGGAAATCATAATTAGGCAACATAATTTGTTTTTCTACACCTCTATCAATTTGTAATCTTTCTGGAAAGGGAGGTGTAGGAGTGGATGTTGATGGCTGCTCTAATACGGGAGTTGAAATTATTGGTTCTTTTTGTTTTGATTTTTCAATGTTTGGGTCCTGAAAAGATGTGTCTTCTTCAAGACTTTTATTTTCCCGTAGAGAATCTTCCTCAGAGTTATCTTGTTCTTGTATGATCACAGAAGGTTTCCTCTTTTCAAGTATTCTTTCAGATCTAAGTTGAACATCACTAAGGTCTAGAGGAGTAATTAAATAAGTTGGAAATTGTTGGCCTTCTATCATGTATGTGTTCTGAGGACTTTTATTGTTGGGGTTTGGTATGGGTTGAGCAGGCAACTGATTTTATTTATGAGGAAATGGTAATGGAAGTGGTTGATTTTGATGTTGTGGATTTTGAGGATTCCGTTGAGGATTTTGTTGAGGATTTTGAGGAGAAAAATGTGGGTATGGTGGATAGGATGGTGGATATTGATAGTACTGGGAGTATCTTCCATAGGGATTTTGTGCTCCTTGTGCCCAAGCTTGAGATTGATTTTGAAATTGGGGCCAAGGTTGCTACCAAGAATTCCAGTTTAGTGGGGTTTGATTATACATTTGATCATGAATCCTTGTGTTTGAGGTCCTTGCCAAGGCCTTCTAGAGAAAAAATTGAGAGATTCTGTGGAACTTGTAGGAGTATCTTCTTGAAAGACAGCTTTAAGACCAGGAAGTGAAGGACAACTCTTGGTCTCATGTTTTTCTAAACAAATCACACAGGTCTCTACAACTTTTGCATCCAAAGGACATTCTCTCAAGGCATGCTTCCTTCTACATTTGGGACAAAAGATTGCTAAAGCATCAGATTCAACTTTTTGCTTGTTTTGTAACTTAAGGGTGTCTATTTGTTCACTAAGACTCCCTAAGATGTCAAATTTGAATTCATAAAGCATATGCCCTATCTCTGCCCTACTTACTGTCCCAGAAGCAGACTTTTTTACCCTTGCAAGAGCAGGGTCTCTTCCCTCTTGAAAGGTTGATACATAACTCAGATATTTCAGGTAATGTGAGCTGAGATATATCTCCTTTTCCCATCATGTTAAGGATATCCAACCATTCATCCCTAATTGTCTTCAACAAGAGAGCTTTTAAGGTGTCTTGATCTAAGTTCTCCATTTTTGCTCTTTTGATGTTGTAATGAAATATTTCCAACAAATCTTCCAGGTTTTCATTCTCTTTTTGTATCATCTTGAACACTTCCTCCTTATGATTGACTGGCATACAATAATCCAAATACCTTTCTAGAAATGCTTGTTTCATATCCTCCCATGTCCTAATAGAAATGTTGATCAAACTCATAAACCACTTCAATGCTGCTCCTTTCAATGTTGAAGGAAACAGTTTAAGTTTTTGAGCATCTTGTAAGTAGTCATAAGTTCTACATAGAACTTCAAATTCAAATAGGAAGGTTTCAAGATCTTCAATTTTAAGTCCATAGAAGTTTGGAAGGACAGAGGGTGAAATGTTTTTCATAGCTGTATTGGTTTCTTCATCTACTATAGGAAACCCAAAAGAGCTTCCCATTTCTCTTCTACCTCTTCCTCTACCTCCTTCTGCACCTCTACCTCCTTCTCCTCTACCTCTAACTCTACCCCCTCCAAATAATGTGTGTTCTCCATTAAAGACTCCTCCTCCCCCTTCTTTTGCCATAGTTGATTCTTCTGTGGAAGTGGAAAATTTTGTGTCTCTAGCAGGGGTAATTGAGTTTGTTTTTTCCTCTTATCATGAGGGAACATGTAATTTAGTGTAGGGGACACACACTCCTAGTTCATAGCTGAAATTCAGGGAATGGTTTCTAAACTCCCTAGAATCTAGGAAATGACTCATATTATGTATTTATGATGCATTTTGGATGGGGTTTCGACCTAATAAGGTGTCATGGTTAATATTTTCTATAAGTAGACTCTCTTTAGTCTTTGGTGGGGTTGGATAGTATTATTTTGCAATGGAGTTATTGTAACAACATTTTGGAATGAAATCAAAGACGGATTTGCAGAACTTGTGTTGAGACCCTTGTGGTATGCATTGGAGAATTTTTTCTTCCAATGTATGTTTATATATTCATGCTAAATGATATATTTTCCTCTTTTAGGTGCATCTTTCCATGTGTTTAGCTTATAAGTTTATAAGCAAAAATCATGTTTGTTCATGCTCTGTTTTAGACAAGATTTACATGATATGTCTGTTTATTTCTAAATGAATGAATTCACCTTAGTGTTCATTCATAATTTCTATCACTTCATCCTATACTCAATGACCAATTAAGCATGCTTTCAAACTACCTATCTAGCCTCACACATTATTTGCAAATTGACCTTGAAATTCAAACCTAAAAAACCCTAGACCTAGCCTCCTAATTGACATTCCTATCCAGCACTTAAAACATCAAACAAAAATCCTATTTATTGAGCTTACATACCTAGCCTAATATCAATAGATATTCAGTCATTCCATTGACTGCAAAGTGACAACGAGAGAGCCCTCTTTGGTCCCGGTAGGGCTAGATACCTAACCTAAAGCCTAGTTTGTGGTTACCTTCCTTCAGCTCCATTCACAGCCTTGGGAAGAATGGGGGAGTGATAACATCTCGAACGACCATATTTTGGATGAAATCTGTGATGCTCACCCCCTCGGCGAGGTCCTGCCTCCCTCAACGCAATAACCTCCAGATGTGAGTTCCTTCAGACTGTCGCATAGTACTGCAACTTCCATGAAGCCATCCTCCAACAAAATCCTTCTGTATCTTGTCACCTCGGTACCTACATATTTCCTCCCCCAACACAAGCTTGTTGGTCAGGTCTATCCAATCAGGCTCAGTCAACATCCTTAGCTCCTTGGTAATGAGAAGTATGCCTGCTTTCACTCGAAGAGCTTCATTAATGCATTCCCAACCATCAACGAAGTAATAAGTTGACAAGAACCCATCTATCATCTCATCCCAATCCATAGTTCCATGGTGCATCCCTATTTCAAGATGCCATTGTTGAGGTATCGTATCCAAAGAATGAAAGAACATGTGCACCCATTTTGTCTAAGGTTCAACACCCCAAACTTCAGTCCAACGAGCCAAGTGCTTGCGAGGATCCTTCTGACCATCATACTTCTCTACAATCTTTGTATCAACCTAACCAAATGTCATCCTTATCATCTTTCAAAACTCCTTCCATCCTCTGAAATTTACCCTATGCGTTCCCCACCATCGGGTTGGGGTAGACGTCAATGTGAATTCCAAAGCTTTGTATCTATGGTCCTCAGGTACCTTATTCTCAAATTCCTCCAAAAATAAGACAACATTCCCCATTCCATCATAAAAAGGAAAGTCACACACTTGTGACCTAACACAACGCAGAGATTTGGTAACCCTGTTACAACGTTTAGTGGTTACTTCATGTAAATGTTTATGCCAATTATCCAACTCTTCATCGAAATCTAAAATGCACGAACTATCGCACTCCCAACAAATTCTACCGTCTGCGGTGGGATTGATCTAGTCTTCATCCTACGAAGTAAGATTATATATCTGATCGATCTCAGAATCCCCACACTCATGTTGGATAGGCTTTGTATAGCGTGCACCTTCAGATGGATCTAATGGCACAAAAAATCAGGTGCCATTCTTCTCGAATATCATTTACCTCTTCTTCAGGTTGATTATAGCATCCATGTCATAAGCACAATCAAATCCCAACAGTGCAGGATATGGATTATTATCATCAACAATCTTAATCACTTCGAAGTTGACCAACGCACTAGCTCCATCAATATCTACGATAATCCCCTGCAGTCACCCCATAGGAATGATCTTCTGCTAATTTTCCATCCTCAGCTAAATTGGTGACCATTGCAGCTTAGGCCTTCCCATCTGCTCCCATGTCTGCTTTGGAAAAACGTTGGCATCAGATCCTAGATCCATAATGACTTGATCCATCTCATAATCCCTGATCAACATAGTCAACCGCATCTCCCGACTAGTTCTCTTATTGTTATTATATGCTTTGTTCATGGTGCGTTTCTCTAGCTGCATCCTTTCCTTGCTAGCACAATTATCTATCAGCTCCTACAACCCTTCTATAGCCCTATGGTCTGTCAGCAATTTCATACACATCTGCAATAAGGACGCTAAGGTAGACTGATCAGCGTCCTTTACTTCAACATTCTCCTCAATCTTGTTCTCCAGGCCAATTGAAGTGGGTAAATGTAGGAAGTGGCATTACAGTAAGACTCTCCACCTAATCATATATAGACACAACCAATTATTTCCTTGCAATTATCACCCCTGAGCCAAATTCTATAGACTGAGGGGTCTTTTGCTTCAATGGTGTACATAATATTCAGTAACTATAGGGACTCCAAAGGCCTCATCTCCTCCACCCTGACTGGATTGTAAGCAGTAATTTACTAGGGAGTCAAGAGACTCACTGTCTCCACCCTTCAACATATTGTGAAAAACAAAATACATAGGGAATATAAAGATCCATTGTCCCCACCCTGTAGAGCTCAACACTGTGGTTCCACCCCAACTTGGGGAATCCAGAATCACAATTTCAATCTACAACAAGGAAGCCATCTAGAAACACTCCTAGAATTAGCCGAAGAACAATTCCTTCACCCTAGCCCTTAGGAATTTCCTAAGAATTACCATCTCCACCCTCCGCCCAATGGGGACTCAAGAGGAAAATTCTTTCCCACCTGTGAGTGGTTTCCTCCTTGACTTCACTTGCCAACGAAATGTTTCTCTTGTTCTCTTGCCTTCCATTGTTGCTACACGTTCTCCTCTTCGAACTACTACAACCGCACTCCTCCCTTTTGAATCGTGTTTTCCACTTCCCTTTCCTTATTTTTTGTGTGCACTCTTTTCGCTTGTCTGTTCTCTCTTGTTTTTCCACTTAGTTCCTTATTTTTGTGTTCTTCCTTGCCTTGGCCGCTTTTGCAAGCAGGTATGGGTCCCGTCCTTTTCTTGCAATTTCACTAACTTTGACATCTCCTTCAATTAAATGCACAACAACTAGCTTTCAATGGCTATCCCAACAGTTCAATTTCCTACAACAAGTAAATTGAACTTTCAAAGCAAGTGACCTCCCCAGTCTTTGGAATCCATGTCCCAAAACTCAACCCCAATTTCTTGTATAAATTTTTATATAAAAAATATTTACATTGCTAGCTAAGTTAAGCAAAATGGGCTGTTACACCACTACCTCAAGGTGTTCCATGACCTCTACGACAATAGACAATAGACATGAGAGGTGAAAAAATAGTGAAGAACATGATAGTAAATATACTCCTCTTTTTCCTATCATTAAAATAAATACTAGGTTGGATAAAACATTTGATATTGAGTACATAAATTAAAATGATTTTGAAATTGACTAAAACAAAAGCAAAATTTCATAAACAAAGTTTCCCTTGAAAATAGTATTTTATTCCATATTTTTGAAAAATGAAAAATATATAACATAACATTATATACTTATATTTAATTATTAAGATGACCAAAATGAAAATGTGTGTAATTGTAAGAATCAGAACTAAAAATACGAACTTAAACCTCAAAATTCCTTGAAGGAAAGAAGTCGATACTAAAAACAAGTGGAAAATCTTTGTGCGAAAGAAGTCAAAACGAAAACAGGAAAGATTCTTCTAGGAAAACGCTATCCCTTCCACACACAACCCTAAGAAAGAGGTGTGGTGTGGAAAGCATAGACATTCATGGTCTGCACTCAGTTGGAAGGTTTAGAGTTTCACAACTTTGAAACTTTAATCTGTTACGTGCTTAAAATGCATGTAAATCTTTTAACTTCGCAACTTTCACAATTATGCATGTAAATCTTGGAAGTGGGAGAACATCTTCAGTAACATTAATAGAAGTAGAAGTGAGTGTAGTAAGTAAGTAACGGTTTGGAGATGATAAGCAGTAGAAGACAATGACATGTTTGGATTTGTTAGTGTCTCTCCAGTGCCATTTGATACATGTGTAATGAGGCGGGTCAAAATGTGATCCATCACACAAGCGAGAAGAGAAGCCACGGTGGACGGGTCCAACACGTTTCTGATCTATACATACCTCTCTGCTCTCGGCTACATCCACAACTTTAAAATAATAGGTAAACGCTGCAATTTGGAGGGATGAATGCAGGGAGGGGTGGATTCTTAGGTGTATGACCGACGGGTGGGTTTTAATAATTAAAAAGATTGGTCCACCTTTCATCCTCCCAAGATCCAACTCCTCCGCGCTCTTTTTGGGTGTTCACTCTCCTGTTCCTCTTGTGCTTCAATCTCATTTTCCCCATCTTGTAGCAGCCGGGTACGCAGATCGAGTCTCCTTGCTATCATCTATCAATTTATCTGTGTCTGTATGTGTACAGGAGGGTGAGGGTGAGAGTGAGAGAGAGTACATAATATGGCGAGGATGACAAATTGGCCGAGATTTATAGAAGACAGCATCACAACAGTGCAGTGGGCCTCAGAGTGGTGGGATGAGATAAATGAGTCTACCAAATGGCAGGATGGGATTTTCTATACACTCTGTGCTGCTTATGCCCTTGTTGCTTCTGTGGCCCTGGTAAGTTTGTGTTTTATATCCCCTATTCCACTCAATGCTAGCGCCAGTTTACTTTTACTTGGAACAGAAAAGAGCATAACATAACACAAACAATTTTCTTCAAAACAAAATAGCTGCAGACGTAGGCTTAAGGTCACATTGATTTCTTTAAAATTGTAATAGAGGCTAAAGATATATGTTGATCGGCACATCTTTAGCAGCGACGACATTGCTGTCATTGCAATGGAATCGATAAGACTAAATTAGGTGTAGGAAGTTCAGCTGGGTCTGTACGTTGAAGCCTGTGTTAACCAAGCAGGACTATTTCCATGCAGGATTTGGATCCTAGCCTAAACATGCACACCAGCAGTTGCGGCGGCTTAAACCCGCAACTAGACTTGATCATGTCCAGGTGCCAAATAGCTGTAAATCAAGGTTGTAACTCTACAATTTGAGACATAGTTATCTTACGCCACGACTACCCTAGTTATTACATTCATGTTTGTGTTTTGTACAGCATTAAACAATCTGTCGAAATGATAATAGAAAATTATTTAAAAAAAAATAGCAAATGCTTAGAATGAAATCCGGAATGTGACTATAAAGGAATTTGGGAAACCCTAGCAGTTTTAGTTCCTGCAAGATTCGTGAACCAAAATGTGTTGACTAAAGAGTTCATTTAGCTGCAAGAATGGAGAAGATTATCCGGGAGAAAAACATAGACATCAATAGGACAATCATAGATTTGATACGGATAAAAAAAGAAAATTCGGTACATGTAAAGGGGCAATGCTGAGAGAGATAAGCCAGCAAAGTTCTATTGGAATTTAAAAAGTTACGCTTTTAAGTGTCTCGTGATTCTGAGAGCTCTTTATGGCAATATGATCTGGGTGTTTTCTGATCAATGCCGACGGATTAAATTCCACCAATGGACTAGATTTTGCATGCTCCGGCAAACTTTTTAACCATTAGATTATTTTCTTGATCCGTCAAAAATGCATTATACTTTAGAGTTGAGACCCGAGAAAGTTACCATGTCTATTTGGGGTTACTTGTCTCAAAAACTAGTCTATGCATACCACTTCAGAAGCATTAACATTTAACAAGAGATTAAACCCCGATTTTGTGTTTTGAACGACTAGAATTAGTATTAGGCTATTAGCCTATAGAATTCATGGTGGCTACTAAAAAGTGCTTGATAGTGACCAGGGAGAAATATGGAATCATATGAACAAAATAAGCCAGTGATCAATTCAATGAAAAAATGCTATTCCATTGATAGAGGAAATAATGTAATGATTGGAAACATCTAGACTGATGGAGAATGCATAGATTTTTTTTCTTTTTTTAAAGGAAAGTAGTGAAGGCATACAGAGGCTGAACGCTACAGATTGTTGCCAATGATAAAGGCATTTGTCTAATGGAAAAATCATAGTTAACTCATCTCAGCTTGTGGGATACCCTTAACTAAAATGGGGAGGTTTAGGTCAAAGGGTTCTTGTTAAAAGCAAGAGATATAAAATAGGCTTATCCTGAAAATTGGGTGTTCAGGATGCGGGAGAAACTCCTTTGTTGAAGCTCTCTCCATTGCAGATTGGTTGCATAGATGAGATAAGACAATTTTATGATTTCCTAACCAGTGACCACAATAGTAGGTCAATGGGACTCAAAAGAGAGATTAGAAAAAAAGAAGTAGCCAATGGAGAACTTTTGGTGTCAAATACTCAACCTCAAATAAAGTTAGACCTAGTTATACTTATTAAAGAGTAGGTATGACTCAGCCCTCAACTTCTTATCATAGGACCATGTCAGTATCAGAATAGATTTGCGTTATAACGTGTAAATTCTAGAATCTATATGTTGAATGGAACGCGTTAAACTAAAAATGAAGTTTTGGGCCAAGTAACTCTTGCTATTGGACATTGTCTTATTTACTGGTTAACGGTCATCACATGTTTTCAAACTTATCTATAATGATAGTATTTTTCCAACTAAGAAATGTGTGATCATTGTGTGTCTGACTATAATCAATTTGTCATATAGTTTCATCCGTATGCAGCACTGTTAAATGGATCAATGAAAAGGGCCATTTGAAATAGATTCCCTTTTTCGTGGACCTCTGCTGAACAATATTTAGATGTTGATAGATTGTTAAATGTATGCAAATGAAGACTTTAGTTGGACTGCAGAAATTGATGGAGTTATTGAAAATTTTTCTTTCTGAATGACAGATACAAATTATTCGCATTCAATTACGAGTTCCAGAATATGGCTGGACAACGCAAAAGGTTTTCCATCTCATGAACTTTATTGTGAATGGAGGTGAGTTTTGATGACAGTACGTTTTTATTTTTGTTTTGAATTTTTTGAGTATGTTGTTGCAGTTACCTGTTTATGCATTACTGATGTTGTTTGCTATATGGCAGTACGGGCCGTTATCTTTGGATTTCACAAACAAGTGTTTGCTTTTGAACCAAGGGTAAGTTAAATTTTATTGATGGACAATGTGGTTTGCTTCCATTTTGTACATATTTGGCTGTGCTTTGTACATCTATTGTCTTATTAGGTTTATATGTGTTTTCTTTGCTGTTCAGTTTCTGAAAGTTGGATGAGAGTCATGATTGGGGTTTTCATCCCACATTTTTATGTTTAGTTGTTACAACAAAGTGAATATCTTTTTGGTATTCTCATGTGCCATTTGTGGTTATTCCATTTGAGGTCAGCCAAAAAAATATTTTAAATTACCTCGAACCAACTTCCCAAATGACCTATAGCTACTTATTAAGTTAGCTGGAACATTGATTCAATTTTAATATTTCCGTGGAAATAATGCCCAAAGAACAGGATGCTTTCTCCTAATTATAAGACTGAATAGTATGGTGTTGAAACTTGAGCATCCTAATCTAGCAGCATCCGCTCTTAATACATCTCAGTCAGACAACATGCAAAGTGTCATCTTATAGGATTGCATAATATCCTGCAATACACTATCGAAAAGTCCGATTTTTGCTTTACTGTATTGCTGGTTCATTTCTTTTATCCTGAATACCATTTTTCTTTTTTGAGAAAATACTTCTTATATTACTTATTTTTCATTGAGAAAAAAATATATCTTCTTGTTCACAATTCAGAAAATCCACGAAATTCTGATCTGCATATGAGTGCTCTGAAATATAATTTCCTCTCATATAAACACACTATTTCTCTACTAAACTTTGCAGCGGAATAGGAACAGAAATAAACACAATTCACACAATTTCCAGGGAACCTAACTGGGAAAACCCTCTGCTTGTTGAGAATATTATTGATAGAAACTGAGGAATGATCTCTTACAATCTATTTCACAAGGTTCATCGAACTTCGACCTTGAGGTTCGAATTTTGGTGAACCTTAAAATTTTTTTGAGGTTTGGCGAACCTTATCGAACCTCATCGAACCTCATAGCCACTGACCAAGTCCATAGATCAAAACTGATAATCTCATGTCACAACTCAAGCTTGTAATCTATCCTTGCAATTTCCATGTCTATGATAGCATTTTTTATGTTAATTGATGTTGATATCTTATTATTTTATCCTATATTTCATTTAAAACTTAATATATGTATATATATAGAAAATGTATATAGACGAACCTAATGTCAAACCTCATCAAAAAATTCGAACTTGAACTGAACCTAATCATTGCCAAACCCGATCCATGTGACTTAGGTTACAATATAACTCTGTTTTCAATAGAGAATACACCCTTCTCCCTGCCTTGCCTAGGCTTGAAAAACACACTTGCTGTAGCCTGATCTGCTCTCCAAATTCTTGCGCGATAGGTGCTCCTATTAAATAGGAATTTTCTCCCATTTCTATGCGCACTACCCAAGGGAACTCTTGTTAAATTTCGATAACAATGGTGTTCTATGCTTGATGCACTTTTACTTCAATCTTTCTTAGGCCCAATACAAGATAACAATCACATAAACTTGAAAGTAAAATGCTGATAGAACACAATAATAGGTCAATAGAAGACAAGCCAAGTAGAGATCAGATTTACAATTCCTTATGTCCAGCAAAGATATGAGATATTGTTGTGTTACGGCGGTCAGTAGGATGCTTCAACCAACAAAGTCTTTCTCAGTCAGCGAACACTTTCATGTGTCACACCCACAACCCTCAAAGACAACTCATTATAAGTCAACACAAGTCAAACCAAGGACAACGCAAAAAAGTCAACGCAGGCAGGTTCAGAAAAGTCAACGCAACAGACTAGGGCTTCGGTCAAACAACTTGGAATTCCTCGATTTTAGTGCCCAACTGTACAGCCTCCTAAAATCGGAATTTCTGTAGAAGATTGAGGTCAAACGACCAAGGGTTGACCACGGTCAATGCTGGTCAACGTTGCAGCAGAAAGCCCCAAACAGATCAGCACAGAAAACAGAAAGCCCTAAACAGATCAGTGATGAAAACCAAAAGCCCTAAACATATCAGCGTAGAAAAACAGCAGCTTCGCTCCACACGTGTGAGGGAAAAAGGCCTCCAAAGGCTATTGAACCAATCAGATCACAATGTGAGAATGTGTGATGAGATGATGAGAAAATGACCTCCAAGTCTCTCCAATTTATATTCATCAATGAGGGTGTGTGACACATTTCTTAGGCATGTGGGATAAATCTGGCCGACCTTGCACATGTGGAAATTAAATTCAAAATCAATGTTCAGCTCATCCGATCAAGATGTTCTTTAGATCAATCTTGCACCTCTCTGAAAGAGGAATCCAACAAAAATATGACCATCGTCATATGAGCAGCGCAACATGGAGTTTGGACTTAGTTTCCCAAAATTAACACTCCTTCTCAACTAGGGAGAACTTCATCGGTCCACAAGTGCCATCCATCATGTACCAAACCAAACATTGTGCGTCATCCCGCTGTAACTTGCTTTGTTGGCTCTTTATTTTAGAACAAAAGGTGAGTCACAAAGACATCACACACAACTGACTTGAAGTCATCTTAGAAGTAAAAACCTCTCTCGGACTCAAAAGAGTCTCATACTAACCCAAAGTTAGTTTACTGACCCAAAGTCAGTTTAGAGGATAAAACCTCATCATACTTGATCCCAGATCAAGGTGTTAGACACGTGCCATCCTAGACATAGAGAGTACGACAGCCTCCGATTCGTCCATTGGTCTTGCTATGGTCTCTATCCACATTTTCCACCACATTGGCCAAATGAGAGGTACTTCCCATGAGTCCAAACTCCATGGGTAGGATGCGTGTGGGGCACAGATTAGAGAGAGGCGAACCAACTCAATATCATAATGGTTGGGGAGAAGCACAACAAGGTTCAGCAAGCTTAGCCCCATATGTGCTTATAGCTCCAAGAAGCTATCCCCAAGCCCCCTGGAGCTCCCAGAGCTCATAGTCCAACTCAAGCAGGACCCTCAGAATAGGGTCTTTCCATGATTCCAAGCTTCTCACGGAAGGATAGGAACTTGACCTTCCCTAGGGGCTTCATGAGAATATCTGCGACCAACTCATCATTTCCTAGACCTGCTCATCAGTTCCTGTATGATCGAGCCTTACAGTGCCTCGTTGTACCATATCCCAGATAAAGTGGTACTTGATATCAATATGCTTGGATTGATCGTGGAACACGAGATTCTCAGAAAGACGAATCCCATTCTGGTTATCACAAAGGATAACGGTGGTATCCAACACATGCCTGAACAACTCACTGAAGAGCTTTCGCAACCAAATAACTTCACAACAGGCCATACTCGCTGTGATGTATTCGGCCTCAGCGGTGCTCAAAGCCACCGACTTCTGCTTTCTGCTCATCCAAGATATCGAAGCAGAACCCAAGGTGAAGCAACATTCAGATGTGCTCTTGCGATCCACCACACTTCCAGCTCAATCAGCATCAGTATATCCATGGAGTCTCAAACTCCCGGCAGTATATCTCAGCCCATGGTTGATTGTGCCCCGAAGATATCTCAACAAATTCTTGGCACCAGTCCAGTGAATGTGATGAGGTTCAACGATATGTTGACTCAGTGTTCACTGCAAAACATATGTCCGGACGGAGTTCACTAAGAACATCAGGGCCCCCACGAGTTGTCGATACTTGGTAGGATTTGCTAGCACGGGCCCAACATCGTTTCGACTCAACTTCTTAAAGTTAAGTTCCATCAGTGTTGACACAGACTTACAGTCCACCATACCAAATATCTCCAACAGCTTTATGACATATTTTCCGTGAGAAAGGAAAATCTCGCCTGGCCTCTGCCAGACCTCCAAGCCTAGGAAGTAGTGCATCAGTCTTAGGTCTTTCATCTCAAACTCGGAAGCGAGCTCCCTCTTACACTGATGAATGAGAGGGTCAGCACCTGTCAAGAAGAGATCGTCCACATAGAGAACCAAAATGAGAGGCCTTTCTCTATCAACCTTAAAATAAAGGTTCAGATCAACATTACTTCGAGTGAAGCCCAACTTCATCAAGTAGCTATCTATCCTCTCGTACCAAGCCTTGGGGGCTTGCTTCAACCCATAGAGGGCTTTCTTCAACCTGCATACATGGGTGTCTCTATCTCGGACTTCGAACCCCAAAGGTTGCTCCACATACACCTCTTCCTTTATAGATCCATTCAGAAAAGCGGTCTTCACATCCATTTGATGTAGACTCCATCCTTGCGTAGCAGCAAGTGCAATAATAGATCGGATGGTGGTACAACGGGCCACAGGTGCAAATATATCATCATAATTTATGCCTTCTTTTTGAGAGAAGCCTCGAGCAACGAATCTTGCCTTGTACTTTTCAACACTTCCATCAGATCCATGCTTGATCTTATAGAGCCATTTCGAGGTGACAACAAGTTTGTCCTCCAGTCTTGGGACCACTTCCCAGACATCATTCTTCATAATGGACTCATATTCTTCATGCATAGCATCCTTCCAAACTTGATGCTTTACGGCTTCTTCAAATGTTCCAGGCCCAGATTGTACTATCGTACTCATGGCTGCTAGATACCCTTGGTATCTCTTTGGCTTCTTGCTTTCACAGAATGTCCCCCTTGGGGCAATATGTCTCTCGACATCTTCGAGAGTATCCCTAAGCCATGAGGTTCTTCTCTTATTTGAAGGAGGGGGATCAATGGGATCTATAGGTCCTTCAACATTGGGCATCAGGTGATCCTTCGACTCTTCCAACTTCCCTGCTTCTTCATCTTCTTTGTCTTCCTTGGAGCTAGGAAGATTTCTCACTTTCTTGAGGGCAACATCTTCATCAAAGGTGACATCGTGGCATATCTCCACTTCTCTTTGACCAGACACATAGATTCTATATGCCTTCGAAGTTTCACTGTAGCCCACAAACATACCCTTCTTTCCAGAAGCATCCAACTTGCTTCTCTTTTCTTTCGGCACATGAAAGTAAACAAGACAACCAAAAACTCTAAAATGAGAAACATCGGGTTTCTTACGAGAGAAGACTTCTTCAGGAGTTTTGGAGTCCAGAGCTGAATGTAGGCATCTATTTTGAACATACACAGCAGTGTTCGGAGCTTCTCCCTATAGAAACTTCAGAAGACCTTGGTCACATAGCATGGTGCGGGCAACTTTCACAATGGTCTTGTTCTTTCTTTCAGCAACACCATTTTGCTCAGGAGTGTACGCAATTGTGGTCTCCCTCTTAATGCCAACTTCTCTACAAAAGTCATTAAACTCATTTGACTCATACTCGGTCCCATTGTTGGTCTTCAAAACTTTGATTTTCTTCTCGGTTTGATTTTCCACCAAGGCTTTGAAGGTACGGAACCATTTGAATGCTTCTTCCTTCTTCTTCAACAAAATATAGCCAGGTCTTGCGAGAGAAGTCATCTGTAAAAGTCATGTAATAGGAACATCCTCCCAAGGATGTCACAGGCAGCATACCAGATAAGTCAGAATGTATCAACTGCAAGCTATCAGTTGTCTTTGTGACACTTGAGGGGAATGGTCCCCTTGTATGCTTGACTTCGGCACAACCCTGACATATACCTTCATGATCATCTCTCAATTCGAGCATCCCTATTGCCACCTTCCTTGCTTTGGGAAGGGCTTTGTAATGAAGGTGTACAAATCTCTAGTGCCATAACTCTGTTTGAAGAGTTGTATCACATGTCATAGCCCCCAATGGACTTCCTCTAACTTGTTAGAGTATATCAACTCTAAAAGCAATAGAAAGAGCTTCCTTCAAGTTCTTCTTCCAGATAAGTACCTTTCCATCAACGAATGCCACCTTGAACCCTTTGTCTTCCATTGTCGAAATGGACACAAGGTTCTTCTTCAAATCAGGTACATACAACACATCTTGTAATCAGATGACTTGACCTTGAGATAAATGGAGGGTCACAGTCCCTGTCCCTTTCATGGAATAGTTGGCATTATCTCCAAGGATAATTTCCACATTAGTATCCTTTTCAACCAAATCAGAAAGGGCTTCTTTATAACCAGTGAGGTGCCTTGAAGCACCACTATCAATTAACCAGACATCTAGGGTGTCGGGTGGAGATGCAACAGAGAGGGCAGATATAAGAATAAAATCATTTCTCTTATTATCAACAACATTAGAGTCATCGTACCTGGAATTTCTTGACCTCTTGAAAGGTTGCCCATTTCCATTACGATCAGAGGGAGCCTTCCTTTTTCCTTGGAACATGTTGTTCCTGCCAGGGTTGCGGGGAAGCTTCTCTCCCCCCTCCCCAAATCCCTCTCCCAAAACATGCTCCATTCGGGAGCTTTTTGGGAGTGCTCGGAAGCATGCTCTCGAGCCTGAAAAAACGCTCCTTGTCTTTTCAGGAGTGTTTTAGGGAGCGCTTGGGAGCGAACGCTCCTTGAGCGCTTCCCCCATTAAAAAACACTTCGGGAGCGTTTTTTTAATGCGGGAAGCGGTCGGGGAGCGTTTGCTCCGGAACGCTCCCCGACATGAAAACGCTCCTCCACGCGTAGAAAAAAAATGGGCGTCAAATTTTTGATTTTTTTTGGAAAGGAGGGAGGGGGGTTGGGTAAATATAAAGCCCACCCCCCTCATTTTGTTTTTTGCGTTTTAGTTGAAAGTGAGAGAGCAAAGAGGAGCAAGAGGAGAGCGATTTGGAGAGCAAGAGGAGCAGAGCGATTTGGAGAGTTGGAGAGCAGAAGTGCCAAGGAGAGAGCAACTTTGCAAGCAAGAGGAGGATTGCAAGAAAGAGGTAGGTCTTCTAATCTAGTTTTCTATTTTCTAGGAATTGTTTTTAAATTGTTCAAAAATGAAAACTTGATTTTTTTTTCTCAATGTTGGATTCTAGTGTGTTGAAAAGTGAAAAATTGCATTGTTTTTTTCCTATGTTCAATTTCCCATTCCCATTTGGCATTCCTTCATTTTTTTTGCAGGCTAGAAACTTGAAACATCATGGTTATATGGCTAGGGATTTTCTTCATGTTGGTTCCTTTCTTTGTAATAATGGTGTTGGAGAGTAGAAGAAAGAGGCCCAATAGAGAAGAGGAGGATGAAGAAGTGGGCTATAGTGGATTTGATGAAAATCCTGAAGAGGAGGAGGAGTACGCTGAGGAGGAAGGGGAGAGTGGAGAACATGAGGCTACAATTACCCCAACTAGACAAGACCAAAGTCAAACACCTTTGTGGAAATATGTTCAGAGGCAGGAAGGAGGGAAAGGTGGTGGAACCACTTAATTTCTTTGCCCCCATTGCAATAAAGAATACACAGGTTCATACACCCGTGCCAGAAGGCACCTTTGTGGGAAAATGCCAGGGGATGGAGACAAAAATCTAGGAATCAAAATTTGTGTCAATGTGCCAGCAACACAGAGAGAGAAATATAGAAAGGAAGAGGAGGCTGCCCTACAGAGATCTAAAAGATCTAGGGGTTTCATTGATTCTTATACACCATCAGGTCCATCACATCATGGACAAAGAAGTCCATCAACTTCCACCCATGGCAGTGGATATGGAGGCACACTTGGACCAAACACCTCCTTAAGGCGTAGAACCATATTTGATTTCCTTGACGAAGGGTGTAGGAATGATGTGGATTCAAAAATTTTTCGGTTTCTATATGCATGTGGGGTGCCATTCAATGTTCTTCGCTCACCTTGTTGGCATGAAATGGTTTCTGCCATTAATGATGCCCCTAAAGGATACAGGAGCCCTGGGTATGACAAGGCCAGAACCATGGGACTTGATCATGAAAGAGCTAAAATAAACAATTCTTTGGCTAGAATGACAAATTCTTGGAATGAGCATGGGGTGTCCATTGTATCTGATGGATGGACCAATGTAAAAGGAAAGCCATTGATAAGTGTTTTGGCTGTGTCAATTAGTGGTGCAATATTCCTTTCAGCATATGATTATTCAGACAAATTCAAGACCGACATTAACATTGCAGAACCATTACTTGAAATAATTGAAAATACTGGGCCATACAATGTCATCCAAGTCATCACCGATAATGCTGCTAACTGTAAGGCAGCAGGAGCAATTATTGAGGATAAATACCCGAACATATTTTGGTCTGGGTGTTTAGTTCACACAATGAACCTTTTGATGCGTGATATCATTAAAAACAAACAACCTCATTTCAAATGGTTTGGTGATTTGTACAAGAGAGGTAAAAAAATGATAAAATTTATTACAAATCATAGCAATACCCATAGGGCTTTTCCGTACTCACTCCAAATTGGAGTTGTTGAAGATAGCAAAGACTAGATTTGCTAGCTATTACGTCACCTTCAGGCGCCTTTTGAAGGTAAGAGAGTCATTGGCTGCAATGGTATCAAGCCCACACTAGCAGGTATTAAAGGACAGGGCAACAACAATAATTGACAGGCAAGGTTTTGAACATGTGGAGGAGATTGCCCTTGACCCTTTGTTTTGGGCACGTGTGAGGGAAATTTTGAACTTCACCAAGCCCATTTATCACATGATTCGTTTTTCAGATACAGATAAACCAGTGATTGGGGAGGTTTATGAGCAAATGGATAGCATGTTGGGCGAAATAAAAGATGTTGTTAAGGATAATGATCCCAACTTGTATGCAATGATTCACGACTGTGTGTGTGCATGGTGGAATAAACTCAATGTTCCACTACATGCCTTGGCATATATCCTTATGCCAAAATACTACTCTCCATAGGTTGGGCCAACGTGCACCTGGAGGTGGGGTTAGGATCAAGCCTCACATAGATCCAGAGATACAACAGGGATACATGAAGGCATTAGACAAGTTGGTCCCCGACAGGGAGGAGTGTGCTGCATTGCGCGTTGAATTAGGCAGATACTTCAGTTGCACTGGTAACTTTGGTTCTTTCCATGCAATGGAAGATAGAGACAGATTTGATGCTCTCACATGGTGGGAAGCATATGGCGGCATGGGACTTTTGCCAAAGTTGGCAAAAAAAAGTTCTCTCACAAGTTGTGAATACTTCTTCTGCAGAGAGGTGTTGGAGCACCTACAGCTTCATACATAATGTGAGAAGAAACAGGTTGAATGAAAACCGAGCTGGAAGCTTGGTTTATGTGCATTACAACTTGAGGTTGTTGAGTCATTACTGTGATCAGACATATGAGGATCAATCATATAAAGTTTGGGACAACAACCTAGAGGATGATAATTTGGAGGATGACACTGTACATATGGAAGAATTGGAAGCAGAACTTTTGAGGGATGATGATGAAGCATCAACAGCACCACCACACATAGGGCTAGTCCCACCATCTAGTAGCAGTGCACTAGTGCCAGTGCTCGATATCCAACTATTGTTCCTTTGCAGATTCAGCCTCCACCTACATCCTCATGTTGCCCTATGCCTTCTAGTCATGGTCGTGGACGTGGTACTCCTAAGATTACTAGGAGACCACCATTGCCTCGTGGTTCTCACAAATTAGACATTTCTTGTGGGCGTGGCAAGGGGCTAGCCAATAGATAAAATAGATTTGTTGTTTACTAGTCTTTTCTATTTTCTAGTAGTTTTTATCTTTTATAATTGTTGAACAGTTGAAACTTGACTCTTTAATATTTAATGACAATTTAAGTTTGAAGTTTGAATTTGAAAGGTGAAACTTTGAAGTTGGCATTTATAAGTTTATAAGTCATTATGAATTATGAATATGATGCTTCATGAAAGTTATATGGCGATCAATGAATCAATGATGATAAATGTTATATATTGAATTTTGAAATCAATGAATCAATAATGATAAATGTTATATATTGAAATTTGAAATCAATGAATCAATGATGATAAATGTTATATATTGAATTTTGAAAGCTTGAAATCTTCAGATTGATGATTCGCGAGACTCAAGAGTCAATATGTTGTATGTTTCCAACTTGTGGGTGTGGTTGATGAAGATTATAACTTCTAGATGATTGATGTTATATGATTCAATCTATGTTTTTATGTTTTTTTATGTCTAATTCATCATTCTACATGCTTTTGTTGACATATATGCATCAAAATATAAAAAATATAAAAAATATATATATATCTTGTTACAAGTGTAACATCTTCCCTCCCTTCCTTTGGACCCCGCTCTACCATGGTTTTGATTTCTCGGACCACCATGGTTCTTCTTCTTTGCATGAGTGGCGAAGGCAATAGGGTCACTTCCACTTCCATTAGAGGCATACTCCATCATTCTTGTTTCCTCTTGAGTGCATCTCGTCAATATTTCATCAAAATCAGGAATCACATTGTTATTAAGAATAGTGGTATTGAATACATGCCAATCACGGAGGAGACTCCAAGTGCAAAAAGAACCATCTCTCGATCAGATATTGCTTCTCCAATAGCTAGGAGGTTATTCCTGATTTCAGTGAGCCTCATAAAATAGGATTGAATAGATTCATCCTTACCCTTCTTGATATTCTTCAATTGATTCTTGAAGAAGAGGATTTGATTCGCATTGCTAGCTCTAAACATGCCAACTTATGATACATCTCCATAGATGTCTTTAGCTCAGAAATGTAAGCAACCAAGTGCTTATGAATAGAATCCTGGATAATCATCTTTGCTTTGATTTCCCCTTTTCTATACGTCGTCTTTGTGGCAGCAACTGCATTTGATGGAGGCTCTTGAATATTCCCCTGTACATAGTCCATGATGTCTTGATCTTCTGGCGCCAAATCCAAGGACATCTTCCATGCATGATAATTAGACTTATCAGTCAATTTATCATCAGCCTTGAAGCCCTTGGAGGTTGAGGAGGCCATTTGTTCTTGATAGGATTTCTTCCTTCAGAGATAGCTTCTAACACCAGCTTGGACATTGTCTTCACCTCAACTCTGATACCATGTTAAATTTAGATAACAATGGTGTTCTATGCTTGTTGCACCTTTACTTCAATCTTTCTTAGGCCCAATACAAGATAACAATCACATAAACTTGAAAGTAAAATGCTAATAGAATACAATAATAGATCAATAGAAGACAAGCCAAGTAGAGATTAGATTTACAATTCCTTATGTCTAGCAAAGATATGAGATATTGTTGCGTTACGGCGGTCAATAGGTTGCTTCAACCAGCAAAGTCTTTCTCGGCCAGCCAACACTTTCCTATGTCACACCCACAACCCTCAAAGATAGCTCATCACAAATCAACATAAGTCAAACCAGGGACAGCGCAAAAAATTCAACGCATGCAGCTTCATAAAAATCAACACAATAAGCTAGGGCAAACAACCCGAAATTCCTCGATTTTAGTGCCTAGCTGTACGACCTCCTAAAATCAGAATTTCTACAAAAGATTGAGGTCAAACGACCAAGGGTTGACCACGGTCAACGCTGGTCAACGCTGCAACAGAAAGCCCTCCATCAGTCTTCGCTACTAGTCTCTAGCTTTTCCCACCTCACTGGCCAAATGAGAGGTACTTCCCATGAGCCCTAAACTCAATGGGTAGGATGCATACGGGGCACAGATAATGAGAGGTGAACCAACTCAATCATCACAATGGTGGGGCAGGAGCACACCAACAAGGTTCCGCAAGCCTAGCCCTGTGGTTGCTTATAGCTCTGAGAAGCTATCCCCAAAGCCCCCCAGAGCTCCCAGAGATCATCGTCCAGTAGGACCCTCATCATAGGGTTGTTCCACGATACCAAGACTCACATGGAAGGTTAGGAACTTGACATTCCCCAGGGGCTTTGTGAGAATATCCGAGACTTGCTCATCAGTTCCTATATGATCGAGCCTTACGGCGCCTCGTTGTACCATATCCCGAATAAAGTGGTACTTGATATCAATATGCTTGGATCGATCGTGGAACATGGGACTCTCGGACTAGCGAATCCCACTCTGGTTATCACAGAGTATCACGGTGGTATCTAGCACATGCCCGAACAACTCATTGAAGAGCTTTCACAACCAAACTACTTCACAACAGGCCATACTTGCTGCAATGTATTCGGCCTTCGCAGTGCTCAAAGCCACCGACTTCTGCTTCCTGCTCATCCATGATATCGAAGCAGATCTAAATGTGAAGCAGCATCTTGATGTGCTTTTACAATCCACCACACTGCCAGCCCAATCGGCATCAGTATATCCAAGGAGTGTCACGCTCCCGGCAGTGTATCTCAGCCCATGGTTTATCGTGCCCCGAAGATCCTCAGAAGATTCTTGGCACCAACCCAGTGAGTGAGATGAGGCTCAACCATCTCTTGACTCAAAGTGTTCACTGCAAAACATATATCTGGACGTGTGTTCACTAAGAACATCAGGCCCCCTACGTGTTGACGACACTCAGTAGGATTTGCTAACATGGGCCCAGCAGCGCTGCCACTCAACTTTTTAAAGTTGCGCTCCATCGGTGTCGACACGGACTTGCAGTCCACCATACTGAATCTTTCCAGAAGCTTCACAATGTATGTTCCTTGAGAAAGGAAAATCTCACCAGGTCTCTGCCAGACCTCCAGGCCTAGGAAGTAGTGCATCAGTCTTAGGTCCTTCATCTCGAACTCAGCAGCGAGCTCCCTCTTGCACTGATGAATGAGAGGGTCAGCACCACTACCAATCAACCAGTCATCCATGGTGTCGGGGGGAGATGCAGCAGAGAGGGAAGATACAAGAATATATTCATTTTTATTATTATCAACAACATTAGATTCATCGTACCTGGAATTTATTGACCTCTTGAAAGGTTGCCCATTTCCACTATGATCAGAGGGAGCCTTCCTCTTTCCTTTGAACCTGTTGTTCCTTTGATTGCCATTCCCCCTGAAGTTTTTGTTGTCATCATCCCTAGGAGAGTCCCTTCTATTGGGGCACTCTCTGGCATAGTGACGAGTCTTGTTACAAGTGTAACATCTTCCCTTCCTTCCTTTGGGCCCTGCTCTTCCATGGTTTTGATTTCTCGGGCCACCATAGTTCTTCTTCTTTGCATGAGCGGCGAAGGCAGTAGGGTCACCTCCATTTCCATTAGATGTATGATCTCTCTCCATCATTCTTGTTTTCTCTTGAGTGCATCTCACCAACAATTCATCAAAATCAAGAATCACATTATTATTAAGAATCGTAGTATTAAATACATACCAGTCTTGGGGAAGTCCTCCAAGAGCAATGAGGACGAGCTCTCGATCAAATACTTCTTCTCTTATGGAAAGGAGATCATTCCTGATTTCTGTGAGCCTCATAAAATATGATTGGATGGATTCATCTTTTCCCTTCTTGATATTCTTCAACTTGTTCTTGAAGAAAAGCACTTGATTAGTATTGCTAGCCCTGAACACCCTAACCAGCTTATCATACATCTCTTTAGATGTGCCTAGCTCGGAGATGTAAGCAACCAAGTCCTTATGAATTGAATCCTTGATAATCATCTTTGCTTTGATTTCCCATTTTCTATACTTCGTCTTTGTGGCAGTCGATGCATTTGATGGAGGCTCATGGATCTTCCCCTGCACATAGTCCATGACATCTTGGTCTTCCAAAGCCAAATCCAAGGACATCTTCCATGCATGATAATCAGACTTGTCAGTCAACTTATCATCAGACTTGAAACCCTTGTATGTGGAGGTCATTGATCCTTGATATGATTTCTTCTTCGGTGATTGCTTTTCACACTATCTTGGGCTTTGTCTTCACCTCAGCTCTGATACCATCTTAAAATTTAGATAACCATGGTATGTTCTATGCTTAATGCAATTTTACTTCAACCTTTCTTATAGGCCCAATTCAATTTATCAATCACATAAACATGACAGTAAAAAGCTGATAGAACATAATAATAAATCAACAGAAGACAAGCCAAATAATGTATCAGAATTCTTCTTGTCCAGCAAATGGATAGATGAATGTTTGTTACAACAGTCAATAGGATGCCCCAACCAGCAAAGTCTTGAGTTGGTCAAACCAACTTCTCCAACAGCGAAATCAGCCTTCCACAAGTGTCACACACACACCTCAAAGGCAGCTCCAAAAGTCAGCCCAAACTGGTCAATGCAAAAGTCAAGGGAGCTTCAGTCAAAGTCAACATTTCGCCGCGATGTTTGTGCCTAGAAGTATGACCTTCAAAAATCATAATTTTTGCCCAAAAAACACAGTCAAAGTCCAAGTGTTGACCCAAAGTCAACGCCGTCCAAAAACCCTAAAAACAGTCTGAAAATAGCAGCAACTTCTTCAGGTTCAGATTCACACGTGTGAAGGAGGGAAGCCTCTCCTAAGCTGTACAAACCAATCAGATCACAAGATGAATGTGTGTGTTGAGTTGATGATGAAATGGACATCATCTCTCTCCCATTTATATCCATCAATGAGGGTGTGTGACACATTTGTAGGGCTTGTGAGCCTACATTACAAATCTGGCCGACCTGGCACACGTGTGGAAAATAAAATCAAAATATATGCTCTGCTCATTCAAACAAGATGATCTTTAGATCAATCTTGCACCTCTCCAAAATAGGAATCCAACAAAAATATAATCATCATCATATGAGCAGTGCAACATGGAGTTTGGATACAGTTTCCCAAAATTAACAAAAATACTTGTGGATATTTAGCTTCCACAATCATGCTAGGAACCTTGCAAACAGGTGCATTATTTGTAATGATTTGCACACAAAAATCAACACCTACATCTTCAGTAACTTTAATGAACAACTCACCCATATATTGTGTATCATTGTATTATCCAAGTGCATCCATTGATTTCAAGAAAACTGGACCATTCAAGGAAGACACCATGAAGTTGATGAGTGGGTGTTGTGCGGGATCTGTCCATCCATCAGAATGAATACTAGCCCCAGATGTTGGCCATGCTAATTTAATAGGCTCAAGCATTTTGTCCACTTCTTCTTTGCCTTTGTCAACAATGTGGTTCTAAGCTTCTCTGACACAGGAGACACATACCCTGATGGAGCCCTTTGAGTTAGAGCTTGACACATCTCAATAAATAAAGGTGAGCATGCAACATTTAAGGATATGAAGTTCTGATAGAAAAAAAATGCAATGGGGAGATCAAGCTCTTCCCGTTTCTCTTTCTGAAAAATCTTGTCCATTGGACCAAGTGCCATTGTCTTTCTTTTCGCTGCTTGTCCCCCACCAAAACTCTCAAATGGAAATTTGGTGGTGCTTTTCCTCAAGAATGGAAGGGGATCGTCACTCTCGTTTTTTTTAGATGTTGCAGCCACCTTTGCCATACCAACATTGACCTCTTTTTCCGTTTCTTTCCTCTTAGCTAAAGACACTTGTGTACATGTTGCAATTCCACAACTTGGTAAAACCAACAAATGAGATTTCACACAGTAATATGTGCTCATGAAATGATTTTTGCAATAGTTGCATTTCCAAGCAACATTGCCTCCTCCCTTCAACTTGCTGCGTGGCCCTTGCTCTCTTGTGACATATTTCCACAAGGGATATTTGTTATCTTGAGGCTATTGTCTTCCCTCAACATTTGAAGCTGCTGTTGCAGCCCCACTTCCAATAGAGGGAACACTTGCAGGCCGTGATGAAATTGGAATAGAAGGCGCGTCTTCAATGGGGACATTTTTCCCCTTTCTTTGCCCCTTCCCTGCTGCCCTTGATTGAGCCATGAATGTTGTAAAAAAATAAAGAAAAAATGCACAAATTTGTAAAAAAAATGCACATGCAAACTACTGTAATAAAAATGCAAAAAAAATAAAGACAAAATGCACTTTTTGCTTGAATCGCCTCCAAAATGCTCCCACACCCTTTGCTACTCGCTCCCACACACCCACAACAAACCCATAGCAAGAGAGAAAGTGATAAGTGAAGTTGAAATGGGCCAAAAACGCCCTTTATGGGGCACGCAGTACTAAAAAAAGCAGACACGTGTCCCAGAATTGGGACACGATCGAACACGATCGGACACGATATGGAGGACACGTGTCCCATTGAATTGTGTCCGATTCGCTCAATTCGGGACACGAGGAGGCTGAAGAACGAATCCGGTTTCTTAGCTTGTGATGAATGATGATTTGGAGTTTCAAAATTTGAAGATGTGTTGGATTTGGTATTTTCTACAAAGGGACAATGTCATAATGTTGTAAACATGCAAAATATTGAGTGGTGACTTTCGTCCTTAACATGGTCTACCAAATTTAGAAATCTCTCTTATATCAATAGAGTATGTTCTTGGGTAATTAGCTATGTTGCACGAAGACCCGTCCTCACCAAAATTCATGGTGTTCCCTCCGTCCCGACGTTCTGGGTACTTTGGAACTCCTCGGAAACTTCCCCAATTGGTTGGGGACTCCATCGGGACTTGGGGGCTTCTAGTCCGTCCCCGGGTCGTCCCTCAAAAAATCGGGGGCTTTTCGGGGGACTTTAGGACGTCCCCAGTATCATGCACATTAAAATTTAAAAAAATAAAATTTGAAAATCTAAGTTCTAAACTTTAAAGTCAAAATAAAAAAAAACAAATTTTGAAACCTAAACCCTATCGCAACCTTAACCTATTGATCAAACTAAACCTATCACATGCACACTAAACTAAACCTATTGCATACTACACATTATACTACATGGCAGCGACGAAGTTAAACATTGTTACAGAGACACGATGACGAAGGTAAACACAAGTTGCGAAGGTTGTAGGTAAACACTAATCTCAAGCGAAGGTTGCAGGTAAACATAGGCTGCGAGGGTTGCAGGTAAGAGATCGAGTGAAGTCTAAGACGACAAACAAAGGTAAACTCAAAACAAAGAACTCCATTCACGACGACAAAGGTAAACAGAGCTAAGAGGAAGGTAAGGGTCGAGCAATAGGGCGAAGTTTCAGACTCTTAATTTGGGATTTATAATTAAATTTTAATGACTTATTAATGTTTACAATTTACAGTCGCTATACTCCATGAATTAGTTTTCCTTCAATTTGAACTTGTCTCTTTCTCCATGTCTATGACAAACCTTTTCTTGCCATCAATCTTTGAAATTTCCCTATGCCACAATCACCATGACTTTAATACCATGTTAAATATATGCAAGGGAGGAGCAAGAGAGACTAGATGAGAGATAAGAAGATATATCAATGTACTACTGAATTGCCAATGATTTTGTCTATATACATATCAAGTTCCATTATTCATTTTAGAAACCAATCAACTAATCCCTGAATACATTAACATAAATATGATTTATTATATATAATTTATTTCGCTTTATGACATTATTACTTTTGTACATAACATTTGTTACTCCTGAAATAAACATTACAATGGCTAACTCATCTTTAACGCTTAAGGTAAATAGATGGGATGGTAATACTCTTTTGTGCTATGTAAATAATAGTGAATCTAAATGATTATGATATACATTACAGTGATGACAAGTCCCACAAGATTCTTAATTTCTATACTCTTAATTTGGGATTCATAATTAAATTTTAATGACTCGTTCATGTTTATAGTTTTATTAAATTTTAATTTTAGTCTTCAAAGTTTAGTTGTTATTTAAATTTTGAAATGATTCATCATGCATCATAGAATGATTATGTAGACAGTAGTAGATTGTAGGTTGTAACAGACTAATAGTACTTCTTAAGTTCTTGACAATGGGCAATGATGACGAGATTTGTTTTTGTGATGCACAATGATGATTAGATAGTATTAGACTTTAGTATTTTATTTTGTAATTTGAATTTCAAAATTAGTAATAGTTCTAATTTTTATATTTTAATTTTATCATTCATGTTTATGCAGAAATACTAAATTTTATTTTAATTTTAATTTTTTAATAAATATAAAATTAGTTACTGCACTTGTCGTCCCCTGAAAATTTGGGGGTGCGCTCTAGCAGTCCCGGAAACTCGTCCCCACGTACCTGCCGTCCTCCCGTCCCCACAACCAGTGCGACATAGGTAATTAGTTTGTATGCTTCAAAATGAAAGAAAACATACATTTAGTTTGAACTTGCTAATTGGTGCTAACAATAGCTTGTGATGAATAATGATATGGAATTTCAAAATTTGAAGATGTAGCAGATTTGATATTTACTACAAAGTGGCAATGTCACAATGTTGTAAACATGCAAAATATTGAGTGGTGACTTTCGTGCTTAACGTGGTCTACCAAATTTAGAAGTCTCTCTTACATCAATAGGGTATGTTCTTGGGTAATTAGTTTTTAAGCCTTCAAAATGAAAGAAAACTTATTCACGTAGTTTGAACTTTCTAATGTGGGTTTTCTTTGTAGAGAGCTTATATTAAGAAGCCCTTTTAGTTGTGTGTGGTGTAATAATTACAGATTGCAAATGACGTATGAAAAGTATCCAGATATACAGATAAATGTAGTAGTTTTACAGCTTGTAGCCAGAAGATTATAGTTAGGTTTGGAATGTGAAATGGCATAAAGCATAGAAGTCTAGCATCATGTGCTATACGCAATATATATGATGTTTGTAAATTGGTGTCCTACATAGAGAGTCCTTAAAGAATTTTCCTATAAAACCTCCTTATTCTTTTGTTCCATCATGTATGCCTTTTGGAACTTCCATGAATCATTGCTATTATTTTGGATGAATTGTGGAACCTACAGATCTTACTGATGCTGTTTTGGATGAATGTAGGTTTTTGCAATTGTACTGCTAGATCTTCCTGGAATACTATTCTTTTCAACATATACATTACTTGTCCTATTTTGGGCTGAGATATACCATCAGGCAAGTTAACCTCTTTTTTAACTGCCAATGTCTCATCCCATATATAAATTTCAGCCTTGCATGATTGGCTAAAAAATATGACTTTGTTGGGTCACGGGTGTTGGTGATTTTTATTCACAGGCACGAAGCTTATCCACTGAAAAACTTCGGCCAGCGTATTATATTATAAATGGTGTAATTTATTTTATTCAGGTAACTGATTCATCATGTTCTTTTTCATAGTAGAAGGCTAGTAGGCTAGCATTGAATTTGAATTTAGCAGACATCATTTGCTTTACATCTTATGAATTTCCTTTTTAAATAGTTCTAGTTGAAGAAATCAATGTCTTATCTTTTCAGATTTGCATATGGATATACCTTTGGATTGATGACAGCAATGTTGCGGAGGCAATTGCAAAACTGTTTGTTGCAGGTTTTACTTTCTATCCAGTATATAAGTAATTTTTTAATAAGCATCAGGTGCTTTATGGAAGACTTTTTGGTTCCTGTTTAAATTTTAATAGGAATTCTATATCAATTTTCGATCAATTGTAATGCTTTTGATATTGATATGACATTCAAGGTTGTGATTTTCTTGTTCAAAGATGCTGCAGTGAGGAATTTTGTATTGTGTTATGATTTCAGAGTGAGTACATTTACCAAGCATGTTCACTATATGTAATCCATGATTTTGCAGTTATATCATTTTTTGCAGCGTTGGGTTTCCTGCTATATGGAGGAAGGTAATTTACAACGTCTTAACAGCTGTAGTGCATGTCTGGATGCATCATTTTATATTGAAATACCACAGTATTGGTTATTCTGTTCCCTTAGCTAACTTCTTTTCTACAGGCTATTTTTAATGCTGAGGCGGTTTCCAATTGAGTCTAAAGGGCGCAGAAAGAAACTACATGAGGTTTGTTTTTGCTATTCAGCGATATGTTCTGAAATCTTGATAGGAAGTTATTCTTGCAAGAGGTTGGATTTTCCACTTTTTAAATCCTGTATTTCATTTTCTTGGTTGGGGAGGGGGCAAGATACAGCAAAGTATTTGCCAGTCTAAACAACTCAATGGGACATGTCTTCCACGATGTCTTGTCCACATCTCAGGATAATAAGCTATTACATGCAAACATTCTTTTGTATGAATTGAGAAATTTCCGATTAACATATTGAAAACGTTCTGTTGAGTGAAAAATGCATTACTTACTGATATTGACATTATCCAGGACTTGAGAATATGTTTGTAGGCTATTCATGCATTCTTCTTATATGGAAGGGTATCAGTTTCAATCTAATATTAAAAATTTTGCAGGTTGGCTGTGTGACAGCTATATGCTTCACGTGCTTTTTGATAAGGTGCTTTGTGGTAAGGACGCTGTATGCATTCTTATTCTAATGTTCTGGTGTTTTTAATTCACATTGCTTACAAATCACCTGTTAACTACATTTTGTTTACTCAGAATTTGTTTCTAACTCCTGTCAATCTATTTGCAGGTTGCACTTTCTGCTTTTGATACAGATGCCAATCTGGATGTGATGTACCATCCAATTCTAAATTTCATTTACTATATGGTAAGATATTCTGTTCAATGTTCTGGGGAATTCGACTATAACATGTATTTGGCAATATGGATTGCTGTTACTCCATAGTTTCCATTCCTTTTTATTATGTTAAACTAAGCAATCAGTGCCAACAATTTTTATTTGACTCTATACCCTATCTGGCCGTTTTCAGCTGGTAGAGATTCTTCCCTCAGCACTGGTCCTTTTCATCCTCCGTAAGTTGCCCCCAAAAAGGATGTCAGGTCAGTACCATCCAATTCGATGAGTGTGATCAACTATTGAAGAACACAAACTCACCCAAGGGAATGATTTGGGATTGAAGTGGCTACCTTCTTTTATTATTCTTTTATGTGCCAAGTATCGGGAATGAATGAGATACATCTGAATCACATTGAGGTATGAGATTGGTGGTGCAGGATCTGGGCTGTATATCTGAGATCTGTTGTGGCTATCTACCTATTTTATGGTAGCTTTTTTCTTTCAACTTTTGTAATAATTTTAGGAATTGATTTTTTTGGGGGAGTGTATAAACCGAAATTTATCCTCTTGAAATCTCGTTAGTGTATTCTACACTGTGTATTCAAGTCAATGCAGCAGCTCTTTAGCATTTTTTAACAAACTGTTGAAATATTGACAAACATTTCCAGCATAGACGTTGTTAGATCAAAGAACCGGAAGAGAGATTAAAGTATTCAAGGAAGAGAAACTAGTGAAATGTTAGTAGTCAAAGATGAAAGCAAAATAATTTAGTTTCTTCCACTTGAGCAGCAGACCTTTTGTTCTGAAAGAATGCAGTATGTATCCCTCTGACAAACGAATTGCTGGAAGATTTACTGTTGGATTTCTTCCATTTTGATGCCGCTCCACTGTATTTTATCTCTTGTTTGATTTTTTTGGTAGATTAAGTTCTGTAAATGCATAAGCAACGCATTGACAAGGTTTGCAGGCTAGCTGTTTCTCCATGTATTCATGAAATGCATTTTTAGCATCCTGAGATCAGGTTTATGGTACCAGAAATTGCATTGGACCTAATTGTTTTCAGGAGGACAAGGGAACTACTGATCAGATTCTGGCTGTACTTTGGGAACGACAAAGAAACTTTAGCAGAGGTTTCCACAGTTTTGGCTTGTTTCCACCCATTTTTGATCAAGTTTTGCATTCATCCTTATTAAAGCTAACTAAACCAAACCTACATTATCTGACCACTCAAATAAAAATGTCCCAATCCACAGTCAACATAAAAAGCAAGAAAAGTTTATCCAGTTTTTGAGAGTAATTTACTTTGTATAAGGGAGCTTGTGAGCATTGGGGAAAATAATTTGAATGAACTAATTTCTCTAACCTGAATCATTATGGATTTGTTATATAGAAATTTGACAATGAAAGGTCTAGTCTATGTAACAATTTGTAACCTGTTTATTGCTTAATGTGTGAATGAAGTGTTAACTTTCCTTTATTGTTTTTGGCTATGTTGCACGAGTTTCCGGTATGCGGGTACTTCGTGTATGCAGGAATGAGTATCCGGCACGGCTAGAAGTTTTGCCCAAATTTACAGGAAACGTCAAGTTGGGAGCGACAATAATATAATATATTAAAATTTAATATATATTAAAAATAAAAATAAAATTATTTATTTATTTCCATCCAAATCTTGCCAATCAGGATTGGCCAGGCCCCTCGTCTTCATTTTGATAGAAGGGCTTTCCATAAACAGGTTATTTCGCTTAGTTATAGACCCATATCCACATCTAGACCCAGCAACATACCCTTCCCTTCGCACGGTTCCATCAGTTTAAGCAGCACCCAAGCTAGCAGTGTCAAATACAACCTAAGTTTGCACTTATTCATTGCAGTGAAGCTCCCAAAACTTCAAGAATCTGTTGCAGTGAAGCTCCCGAAAAGCTCCAAGGTACCTGTTGAATCTCCCAGCTGTTTTGGAAAGTTTCCTACCAGCTCCCAGTACATGCTCTCCAATGCTTGCGAGTGGTACCCGTGTAACTATGGTTTTTGGTAATGACGTTGTTTGTTGCTTCATGAAATGCAATTCTATTTGTGAGTCATGCATAGCTCATGTAGGGTGTGTCTGCCAGCCTATGGTGAATCTTTCGGGTCGAGAAGCCTTTAGCATGCAAATCATAGACTATATTTTCCTGGGGCTGTTAAAAAAATCATCCTAATGTAATTTTGTATGTCAAGGTGATTAATGGGGACAAGTTAATGTCATTTTTAATCGGTCTTGGTTTTACTATGGAGTTCCAAAATTATAAATAGTTTGGATAAACAAAATACATGTTGAAAGAGAAAAAACTGTAAACACAATTGGTATTGTTTGAAACTAAATAATCACAAGGTGCCAATGCAGGCTGCAAGATTCAAATTTTGGTTCAGATTTTTTGTTTGCAAGCAAATAAGTTTTGGTCAAGGAGAGAATCATCTGTAAAATTTTGATTCAGATTTTTTGTTTGCAAGCAAATGAGTTTTGGTCAAGGGGAGAATCATCTGTAAAATTTTGATTCAGATTTTTTGTTTGCAAGCAAATGAGTTTTGGTCAAGGGCAGAATCATCTGTAAAATTTTGGTTCAGATTTTTTGTTTGCAAGCAAATGAGTTTTCGTCAAGGGTATTTGATTCTATTGCATCACCTGCCAAAGTAGCCGTTGGTATTAATTCTTTTCAGTTGTATTAACACTTTTCATATTTTCATAAGCCTGAGTTTTCAGGATAATTTTTTTTTTTTAAAATTGAAGAATTCCTTTATGACATTTGAAAGGCCAGTTGGCTTGTAAGCATATTGCTTAACTTTGATAGCCATATCCCGTTGCGTAAGAAAAAAATCCCTGAAATAATTTGCAGTTGAAAAATTCTTAATATCTGCAATTTTTGCTTCTCTTTAGTTACTTTGACTCTATGGTGTTGAGAAAAAAAGCCCTGAAATAATTTACAGTTGCAAAATTCTTAATATCTGCAATTTTTGCTTCTCTTTAGTTACTTTGACTCTATGGTGTTGAGAAATGTAGCTCAAGCAGGGACTTGCAAAGGTTCAGTGTGAATTTGCAGGTAGTGATTGAGAAGTTGATTTGGTGACCACCTTGTTGAGGTTTGCCATTACACCAAAACCCATAAGCATTAATAAACTTCCAAACCTGTAACATTTCTTTGAGTGGGTGGTTAGGCCAAGTCATTGATTCCCAAATGTGTGACAGTTAGTTGAACACCTCCCTTCTGATGTAACTCGAGGGAATTGAACCCAGGCCAAGGCTCTGATACCATGTTAAGATTTGCCATTACACAAAAACCCGCAAGCATCAGTAAACTCTCAAACTTGTAACAATCCCATGTTCTTAGGGTGGCAGTTAGTCCATGTTCATTCATTCCCATAGGGGTGGCCACGTTCATTCATTCCCATAGGTGTGGCAGTTAGTTCAACACACCTTAAAAAGATGATCACTAGTTTTATTTTGTAATTCCATTTAGAAAAAATGAAAGTTTAATGTTTAGAAGTCAATTGGTCTTATAAATATAAATGAAATGTTCTAGAATTTTTGAAACATTAGTGTGTTGGATTATGACTTAATTTAGTTGTGCATCTCATGGTTGAGATATGTTGCAGTTAGAATTGAGGAGATTAGTTAGGATTGGTGAGATTGATTTTCCTTTGTCAAAGCATAAATGAGACAAGATTGGATAGATCTCACACACATGAGAAGGCAACAAGAGGGTTGCAGAAATGATGAGTGCATCAAGAAGAGGAGGAACATATTTATTGAAGAGATCAACAAGACATACAACCTTAGGCTCAGGTCATTTAATGATTGCACAACTACTAGTTTTAACTAGGTTGCAGAGATCACCTTAAGTTTTGATCAAAGGAATGGAACAATGATTAGAAGGAGAAATCCTGGTGTATGTTTTTGTCTCTTTCGCTATTCATTTTTTAGCTATTGTGTGATTGATGCAATGTTTTTTTTTTTGTAATTTATTTATTTATTTAATTCCTTTGATTTAAAATGTTCTAATATGTCTTCCTCTTTGTTAAATAGATTTTGTTTTGAGTTATTTAATAGAGAACATTAAGACAATTGCTTAGGCTTCCCTGCATCGTGTGATTGAAGGGATGATGAGATCAGTTGCATGCTTGGGAGATGCCATCATAGTAGGGGAACACATGTTTTGGCGAGCACACCCCATCTCGCAGGCATATGAACACTGCCTCCACTCATTTACTCCATGTGCAAGATGAAATTTTGTATAGTATAGGGTTGAGCATTTGGCATGATGAACTGGGAAACAATGATAATCATGATGGAAGGTAGTAACAACAATTCATTATGTATGGGGAATGTTTGGTTGCACCTCCATTGTTGTTTAATGGCTTTTTTTGAACCTGTTGGAAAATCAGAAAGGCATAAATATTTTCTTTATTTTGATAATTACTTGTGATATTCTTATTAACTTTCTTGTGTTCTTTTATCTTAGTTCATCAAGAAATTACCAAAACCATAGCACGAATATCAAAGACACCAGATGTAGGTGGACAACCAGGGCAAAACCTCTATTTAAGGGAAAACTTAGTCAACAACTCTTCCTTCAGTAGTTTCACGAGATAATCCAAGACTCTTCGACCTAGACACAAACTTCCTCCTATCACCAAGTCAAGCGTCCCTTCTTCTATAGATGATAACCTTCCAGAAGCAACTTTGACCTAAAACTTTGACCTCACAACAACAAAACTTCGACCTTGAAGTAGCAGTAGAAACTTTGACCTAGAAGCAGCAACAGAAACTTCGACCTCTAGTGGTAGCCAGTAACTTCACACGTGTGAGAGAGATGACCCAAAGACTTTGATTTTGTCATTTTCTTCAATTCTTCTCCTTCTGTAACTTCTTTTTCTGCTTCCTTTTCTTGTAAATCGAACTTGTGTGATTGATGTCCTCCAAATTGATCGAACTGCACTTATTAATAGCCTCTAATGTGGGTCAAATTGCCCTAATTTAGGCTGACTTGATCAAGTAAGGGCCGACTTGGCGTGGAGGTGAAAAATGACTTATTTGACTCAATACAAAATTCTTTTTACATGATTCAAAAGCTTAAGAAGGGTCTCATAAAATGGACAACGACTCTAATGATTCAAGATAAAACTTAAAAGTCCTTAATGGAGACTTTGACCTATAACATGATAACCCAAGCATGAAACCCATGCTTTAATACTAATAATAATAATAATATTTTCTTTCTTTCTTTCTTTTGGTAAATACATTTTATTATGCTTCATACAATTAGGAAGATCGAACCTAGTTACATTCTTCAACAACCCCGCCCCCCTCCCCCCACTCTTATTCTTATGCTACACTTCCAACTTTGTTCTTTGTAGCCCTCCCTCCACCTTGAGGTAAGGGTAAGATATTCTTCAGGGTTCAAGGCCATTCAACAAAAGGGTTGAATTCATTACAATGATATTATTCTCCATATAAACTCAACATGGCGCTTACGGGAATTGAACTTACGTGGGGATGATAATCATTCCTCCTAGCCACCCAAGATAAATCCAATTGACATATTCAATCACTAGTTACTTTATGAAGATCACATAGATTTGTGATCTACTTGCAATAATTGGGGAGAAAGTTGTGTTGATGAGCAAGATTGCATTGCTAAACAATCAAGGGACACAACTAGGAGAGAGGTCCAATCCAACTCTCCCTTGTCTGGGATAATTGACTACTTCAAATTAATGGCCCAACAACTACTTTCGACGAGCTTTAGGGATTGAAATAAATTCTAAACAATTAAAACCCTTCAAAACACGTCTCTCTAAATCATAAAACAAAGGCATTGTAATTCAACAAATATGATTAGTCCAGATCCACTGCATGAGAACTTTACAATCTATACTAATTGTAGAAAAGAAATCATTACACTTATTTGATAGGAATAGAAAATATTAAATTATACTTGGCTAATAAATGAACATTCAACTATTTTGAGATGCAAAAAAATATACGTTTGTGTAGAATAGTATGAAAGCACATAAATTCTTATCACATGGGTCCATAAAGATCACAACTTAGAATAATCCTTATGTTAAAACTTCTAGTATAGCTAGTCATGCAAAATAGTCTACGTAAACAAACAAATTTAATCTAATTCATAACAGAAAAACATAGTGCACATAATAGTCCAAACCCATGAATTTCCACAACAAAATTTGGGCTATGAATGACTTCCAAGTATTAAGGAAATTAGTTAAGTATTCCTTAAGGAAATTAGTTAAGTAGTCCGTATAGAGTTCTCTAAATGTCCGTTTAGTTCCACAGTTCCCAACCGTATTGGGTTCTGACATGGATAGCAACTGAGTATTGCTTAGTTGATTGGAGGTGGCGTTGAAGACATGCTAGCTTTACTAGCTATATGGACTTCCCACTCACTATGGATCTGTTTGATTTACTTAGTTTGGACAGGGAACATTCGATCCATTGTCAAATCATATTTTACAATGGCTCGGTCAATAGCCTCAAGTTCCTTTCCAACAAATCTTTAGCCATAGGTCAGGCGAAGGACCTCTTTAGAAGGGGAGAATGAGAAAATGTAAGAGATACTCTTGGTTCAAATTATTTAGGTAGTGCATGGTGCTGGCTTTCTCTTCCAATCTCCAATTGGATTCATTGAACACCTTTTGGGGTTGAGTTGTATCTAATGCAACTGTACCATACACATTAGTTTTAGTGGTGAACTGTGAGGCCATGTGGGATCTTGTCGGACCCTAATATTCTTTGACCTTGTGTAGGTATTCTTGAACCTTATTTGGTAATCTTTCTAGGACACTCCTCTACTTTGAAGTTCTATTACCTCCTTGTGGGAGAGTTGAACATTCTTTAGGTGGCTAACCAATTTTTCTTAGGCTCCCCTCAGATTCTCGAACGCTTTCAACGCTGCTGATTGGAATTCTTTTAGTCTTGTTTGCTCTCTCTTGTAGATCCAACCATTCTTTAACCATGGACAATTCCCGCTGATGTTGTCCTGCTACCTCCTATAACCTCCCATTGTGCATATCCTCCAACTCATTTTCTCGCTGTGATATTTCTTCGCTCAGGGTAGCTTGATTCTTATGGGTGTCATAAATATGTTGTACTTGTGCTGCATGCTCCTAACTTAAGATAATGGCTTTCTACTTGATTTCCTTAGCTTGGGAGGATTCCAATTGTTTATTCCGACCCTGTAGGGATGTGACCGTGTTGCGTCGCTGTTCTAGATAGGAAATTAATACTTCAATTGAGGAGGTGTTTGCTTGAGTGAATGCTCCCATAGTTGAAGCTATCTTTGTGTTCCTTTGTTTGGGGTTTGAATCTAATAGGGAAATGTTGTAGTTGGGATCCCCGTGAAGTAAGCAAGGAAAGACTCCGAAGATTGAGGAACAGAGCGTGCAACACAGAGTCTATTTTGAGTCATAGGGGCTTTGGGGTGGTTCAAAGCCCCTTATTATGTAATGAGATGGGATATTTTGTAAACGTTGGACTCTGCTCATGGTGTTGTAAATGCCAAATCTATATAAGGAGCCTAGATAGAAGTCATAGGAAGTCAAGTAGGAATTCATGAAATGCATTTGGATGTAAGATTGTTTTGAGTCAGAGTCTGTCTTTGTGTTAGAGGAAAAAACTCCTGCAGCTGTGTGCGCGGAGACCTTAGGAAGTCTGCAGCTGTGAGCGCCGGGTGGAAAGTGACTGTATGAGAAGGATTTCGCTATTAATGAAAGACTTGTTGAGAAAGATCTGAGTTATATTAATGTGTTTTACTTTTACTTATTGTTTCCTGAATGTTTATGCTGAAAAAGGGTTTTGATATGTAATTGAGTAGCGTAGTTCTGTTTATGATTATTTACTTTGTTTAATACCATAACAAGTAAGATCGCACAACCTATGAGTAAGTTCAACATATGTTTGAACAATGATGGTATTACTGATAGATCTGGGTTGCGAAGCTCTGTTAAGAAGGAAAAACACTAAATCCATAGTTTAGTGTCCCTTTGGATGTAGAAACTTGGTTCTAGCACCCCCTATATTGCCTTGGGTGAGACTTCGATTTGCGCAAGCAAGTCGTTTCCGAAAGGGTTGGTAATAGTGGGTTTTGTTGGACTGCACAATCAATTTGAACCTGGGTCTAGACCCCATCAAGCTAACAAATGGTTCCGTTGTCGAGACCGAGATCTGACTAAGGGATAGCTGGATGTGGAATCCGTCTAAGGAAGATATTGAAAATTTGGTTGATAAAAAAGAACGTGAATTTGTTGTGTAAGAAAACAAAAGTCTGCACATCTCTAATGAACATTGGCTACAAAATTATATCTATACAGATCAGTATGAGATATTTTTCACATCATTTGCTAGCGAGCTATATGAGTGGATATCAAGACTAGTAGTGCATGTGGGTTATTATTGAAATAACCCACTGCGTGGACCTTAGAGCTGATTGAGAAGTTGAAAAGGATTGATGACGAGATCGTGAGGGCTGTTGATTATTGGATAGACAATATCCTTAGAGGGTTCATTACTCAGTCGCGATCGACACCTTTGTGTCTTATAGCAAAGTAGAGCACAAGTTCTTTAGAAACCCTAGAGGTAAGTACCTGAATTCACTAAAGTTCTCGATTAAAATGCTATTGTGTGAAAATGGTATATTGCGGATGCGCTTAGATTGATGTTTGAAGAAAGAGAACCTGGTGCTACGCGAAGCGGTAAATGATTCAGAACAGGGTGGGGTACTTACGTTGAAACTGAATATTGACCACTGTTTGAATCTGAAAAAGGAGAAAGCAACCCCACTACTCCGTGAAGTTTGTTGCTGAGGTCTGCAAGTTAGCAAAGTGCTGAGGAAATTCACCAACCTTCCACCCCCATCATCACTCTGTCCCATTATGTTCCTCCACCTCCACCTCCCCCATTCACTATGGCCCAACCCTTAAAGATGCCTGTGTTCAAGAGAACAAATGATCCTAAACAATTCTGGTTTGTGGTCGAAGCGATATGGAGTTCGCATAATATTACAGATGAAAAAAATGAAGAAAGCGCAATTGATTATAGCGCTGCAAGATAAAGCATTTCCCTGGTACATGAAATATGTTACGACGAATGCAAATGCTTCTTTGGCTGAGACAAAGACCGCGCTGAACACTAAATTCAAGAAACCAAAGTCATAGTCCTAATGTATCATAGAGATCAAAGAAATTAAGTAGCTGACTACCGAGTTCGTATGGGAGGTAGATCAGAGATTGAAAACGCTGTTGAGCCAAATTAGTTTCAAGATCCTGGATGAACAACATAGAGAATGGTTCATTGTTGCGTTGTTGCCTCATCTCAGACTGCTATTGTCTCAATAGAAGATTGCAACTCAGACTAAAGCATTGGAAATTACGACGAAGCTTGAAGCATCGCCCGTAGCCGATACAAGTATAGGAGTGCAATAGATTTGAACTCAGTTGGTGAGCTTGCATATGGAGCTCGAGGATCTAAATGAGGGAAAGGAGGTTTTCCCGGAGATGAGAATGGAGGTCTGGCGTATCAAATGCAAAACGAAGGGCCAGTGTAAAGAACAATGCCCTGTTTATAGAGACTATTTGAACACTGGGATATCGAGTCCCTTGAATCCTGGATCGAGCGTAGGGCCAAGTGTAGGGCCTAGTGTATGGTGTAGCCTCTGTGAAGTTGCAGACCAACATTCCACGGACTTTTGTCATCTATTGTAGAAATTTGTCAGATCGCCAAATAAATTGTTTTGTAATTTCTGCAGTTCGGTAGGGGACGATGAACAACATTGTAAGAGCTATGACTTGATGATGTAGAATAGTACTGGTGCATATCGGATGCAGGTAGAAGGGCGCGAAGCTTCAATTTCACCGATTACGCGAGGGGGTTTCCTAGGCCGAGGAGGAGGCACATGTTGTGGGCGGTGGTAATTCATATGATACAACTACGAACAGACTGGACATTTTGCCAAGGATTTTCAGAATTCCACTGCAGTTTCCTGTAAGTATTGTCAATAATTTGGTCATGAAGTCGAAGATTGTCCCATTTTGTTAGCTAAAATGCAGGAGAAGCACAACTAGCAGCCGACTCAGAATATACAAATGATGAGGGCTGAAATGCGCCACGCAGATCCAAGTGTTAACATAGTAACACGCAGTGGTGTGAATACTGGAGGAGACCGCACAGAAGGAAGACAAGTTGTGACAAAGACATGGGTCAGGGAAGCTGAAGATAAAAATGTTGGCTTCAATGTGCAGCGTGAGAAAGAGACATTCATGGAAGTAAGGAAGACAATTATGACTCCTAAAGCTTCGCCACCTACTTCCCAGAGACAACTGTTTCCATTGGAGAACAAGCCTAAGGAGAAGAGCGAAGTAAAGGAAGTGTATCATTCTATATTGGCGTCCTTCTTGCAGACGTGTATGAAATTTTTGAGGGACCAGAGCACTGTAGAAGGGCTGCAGGAACTAATAGATAACTGCACTGGCAAGAAAAGGTTGCAGATGGAACAACCCGCGGTAAATAAAGTGTACAAGAACAAGAAGAGAATTGGTTAGGAGATGTGGCTGACTACACAGATTGGAGATTATGAGATGGATCAAGTCATTATGGATCTAGGATCATATGCCAACGTTCTTCCAAAGCAGAGATGGGAGCAGATGGGAAGGCCTAAGCTGCAATGGTCGCCAATTCCGCTGTGGATGACAAATCAGCTAAATATCATTCCTATGGGGCGAGAGTAGATATTGATGGCGTTGACGTGTTGGCCGACTTTGAAGTGATTGAGATCGTTGATGATAGTAACCCATATCCTGCGCTGTTGGGGTTTGACTGGGCTTATGACATGGATCCTATAATCAACTTGAAGAAGAGGCAAATGATCTTTGAACATAATGGTACTCGAGTTGTCGTGCCATTAGATCCTTCCAAAGGTGCGTTTTATACAGAACCTGTCTAGCATGAGTATGGGGATGCTGAGATCGATTAGATATATAAGCTTACTTCACAAGATGAAGATTGGATTAATCCCACCACAGATGGTAGAATATGTTGGGAGTGCGATAGTTCGTGCATTTCAGATTTCGATGAAATGCTGGAGCATTGGCAGAATCGGTTTTATGAGGTAACCGCTAAGCGCTGTAACAAGGTTACAAAATCTCTGCGCTGTGTTAGATCAAAAGTGCGCGATTTACCTTTTTATGATGGAACATGGAACGTTGCCTTATTTTTTAAGGAATTTGAGCAAAGGGTACCTGAGGACCAGAGGTATGAAGCTTTGGACTTCGCATTGAGGGCTACCCCAGCCCGATGGTGGGGCGTGCACAAAGAAAGTTTAGGAGAATGGACGAAATTTCACAAGTTGATCAGACTGAGATTTGGTCAGGTTGATGCGAAGATCACAAAGAAGTATGATGGTCAGACGGATCCACACAAGCACTTGGCTCGCTGGACTGAAGCTTGGGGTACTGAACCTCAGTTAGAATAGGGGCACATGTTCTTTTATTCCTTGGCGACGATACCTCAACAATGGTATCTTGAAACAGAACTGCGCCATGGAACGACATATTGGAATGAGATTGTAGAAGGATTCTTGTTGACTTATAACTTCGATGATGGATGGGAGTGTATAATGAGGCTCTTCAAGAAGTTAAGGTGGGAGTGTTTCGAATCCCTAAGGAGACAAGGACTCTGGTACAAACTGAAGGGGATACACAGTTGAATCAGACCCAAGTACGTTGTCAAAAGTCCGCTTGGAAAGACCTGACCAATAAAATTGCATTGGGGGAGGCGATCTGCAGATACTAAGGTGAACAGACGCAAAAGGATTCTGCTGCAGGATGGATTCAGCGCAGTTGAAGTACTGCGCGAAAGATTGATTGCAGACACACTTGGAGGTTACTTCGCCAAGGGAGGCAAGACTGCGCCGAAGGGCCGAGCCTCACAGAGTTCTCCTAGAAAGTCACTGTTGAAACAATAAAAATGAATTAAATAATGACTTGGCCGTTAGGCGCAGGAAGAGTGCATTTAATGGGCATATCTGGCCAATTCCGCTGCCAAATAGGCATTTATGAGGAGCGTCTAAGGGCGATGATGAGGTTCAAATTTCAAATTTTCTATAAATCAAAGATCCCGCCTCTAATTCGAATACTTTGTGCGCTAAGTGTTAGAAGAGAGAATCTCTGTCTGCAAGAGTGCCGAGCAAGATGCTGCATGTCAGGGAAGAGCTTCGAGGAAATCGAACGAGAATTTCCTCATAGAGGTTTAGGATACATCATGATGACTACACCACTAGTTACAACCACAGGGCCGAGGTCGCCCAAAGGACAAAATACTGGGGGTGCAGCGCCGCTTGGGAAGCCGAAGAAATCAATTCTAAGATCCTCACCCCGGAAGAAACTCACGAAGGAACAATAGAGTAAGGCGGCTCAAGAGCAACAAGAGGAAAAAGCCGCGGAGGTCGAATCAGATGAAGAAGAAGAAGAAGCACCAGAGGAATTTGATGCTGAGGAGGTTGTGCCTCTCTCCAGGTTTCCTCCTTATATTCTGCCCTAGAAGCCAAAGGCTAAGGAGTCGGTGAAAGACCCCAATGCAGTAAAGTACAAGGTGTTTACACCATTGATTCCAGATGAGGTATTGGTGGAAGGAGAGTTGCTAGCCAAGGTGCCCCAGCTCATGACGACAGATTGAGATTTTAATGACAGAAGAAAATACTTGCAATTTGAGCCCAACAGGTATCTGCGCCTGCAGGCCTACCCATACGGGGTTACAAGATTAGAGCCGATGAAATGGGTGAAGGGTATCCAACAGTGAGAGATACTCAACATGCTCTATGTGCCACATTTCGGGTGAAGTACTATCAATACTATTTGTGTGCGCCAATTGATGGCCCTAGTGCATGACGATTGTATATGGTTGGGGAAGAAGATCCCCATTACCGAGGGGATCATCAGACGAATTACGACCCTTGTCTTGGAGCAGACCTCGCAGAGGCTTTTGTGGACAAAAGCCAGGACAAACAGTTGGCATACATGATGAATAATGAATAGGATATGACCAAGGTGACCAGGGGTTATCTCATTAACTCCATTTATGACAGAAATGTGTGCCTCATTGCGCACATCCTTGCGGGTAAGATTGTGAGGAAGAGCCATGGAGAGGAGGCCCTCTGCACTTGTCATAACTTTAGCTGCAGAGTGCACCAAGGGCGTTGTATACAACTGGGCCTACTTATGTACAGAGTTCCTTGCAGATTGCAAAGCAACATAGGAAGAAGGCAAGCAGTTCCACTATGCGCGACTGTTGCTTCTTATTGCCTTGATGGAATGGATGGAACCTGACGAGTCACAGTTCAACGTTGCAGACCCCGATCTATGAGAAGCAGCCCGATACACTTCGCTATGGAATTCGACAGAGCCATCAAGGGTTCTGTCCAATAAATTCTTCTGGGTCAGAGTTGAGATGAGCTTACGTACAATGATAAACCAAAAGGCCCGATTGTCACCAAGCATAGTGGAACAATATCGACAAGTTGTAGAGTTCAAAGTGGGCTTCCATCATATCCACATTTATGTGAAGAAGGACCTCGCAGGGGTCTCGTACGAGCTTCCGTACTTGGTTGAAGAGGAAGATGTAGACGCCATCATTAGTTGATGGCCGAGTGCTTGGTTAACTTCGCTTTCTGAAGGTGCGGAACAAGCAGGAACGAGTGGGGTGAAGCCCACTACGCCAACATGGTAGATTGACACTGAAGCAGAGACTCTAGAGATTGAAGGGGGAGATACTCTTGGTAGTGATATGGACACAGTCCTATTTGGCCCCTCCTCTCTGTTTATCATTAAGAGAAGGCAGCCATAGAAGGGTGGCACAAGAAAGAAGGTCAAGCTCGATAGGTCTGTTGGTCCGACATAAATGGTCCTCAATGAGGGGGACATTGACGAGATAGGGGGCGCTGTGCGGCAAGTCAACAAGGATTTCTGGGGAAACATAGAAGAAAAATACAAGAAAGTGCTGGAAGATGTCCATAAGGGGTTGCAAGACTTGCAAATGCAGGTGAGCGCAACTTAGGCGAGCGGGTTGCAAGCGAGCGTGGTTCCACTAGACGAGGCACAAGCAGGTGCAAGCACTGAAGCACATGAATTGGCGCTAATTGTCGACACTCACATAGTGCCTATCCCTGTAGGTACTTTATGTTTTGATAAGGAAGAACAAAGGAAGCCGGTGGTTCTCTGGAAAAACATGACGCTGAACCTTGCTACGATGCCATTACAAGCCTTGCACGAATTCCACCAGGGCATCGTCGAGGAATTGAAGATCAGAGAACAATATGCTCTTTTGATCATTCGGGATGCCCAACAGGAACGACAGAGCATGGCTACAGAGAAACAAATCGCTGTCCAAGAGCGCAAGGCTGAGGCAACACAACGACAGAAGCTGGAGGATACTATCTCCAAGGTGTGCGGCTAAGTTGGCCACTGCTGTGAAGGACTCAAAGGCCAAAGTTGATGAAGTACAGATCGAAATGGAGATGAAAATCGTCAAGTTACAACTGCAATTGCATCCTTCCACTCTGCCATATATTCAAGAGTGGTGCATCGCGGAGCAGAAAGCAGCCACAGAACAGATTGAGTCCCGCATAAAGGAGTGCGTGACTATCTTTGGGGAGGATTTGGATATATGGTTCTCACTTAAGGAGGACCCACATGTACAAAAGATCGAAGCCGAAGTCTGTGAGAAGGTTGAACAAATGGACCAGATTAAGGTCACTACGAAGACCTTAGCACCGGCGCAGCGGATTAACCATCTCAACGAAGGTAAATCTTTGCAGGAGAAAGTTGCTACACTGCGCAGGAAGAAGGAGCTACTTGCAGCTAGGATAAATCCATGGGAAGATGAGGCCATCCAGTTCTCCCAAACTGCAGAACAGAAGCTGAAAACTCTGTGCAAAGCACAAAAAGGACTAGATCAGACAACAACTAAGAAGGTCACAGAGACACTGCTCAGAAACATCGATGAATTTGAGAAACAGTGCACCTAATCAGTGAAACCATTGAAGGATGCCTTGAGCGGCATCAGAGCAAATATTGATGGCGCACCCCCGTTGTGAGTCGGAACGAGTCACCGTTTTGTGTTGGGGGTCTGTTGGAGTTGGGATCCCCGTGAAGTAAGCAAGGAAAGACTCCAGAGATCGAGGAGCGGAGCGCGCAACTCATAGTCTATTTTGAGTCATAGGGGATTTGGGGAGGGTCAAAGCCCCTTATTATGTAATGGGATGGGATATTTTGTGAATGTTGGACTCCGCCCTGCCCATGGTTTTGGACCATGGTATTGTAAATTCCAAATATATATAAGAAGTATAGATAGAAGTCATAGACAGTCAAGTAGAAGTTGATGAAATCCATTTGGTTGTAAGATTGTGTTGAGTTAGAGTCTGTTTTTGGGTTAGAGGAAAAGGCTCCTGTAGCTGTGTGCACAGGGTGGAAAGTGAATGTATGAGAATGATTTGGCTATTAATGGAAGACTTGTTGAGAAAGATCTGAGTTATATTGATGTGTTTTTATTTTACTTATTGTTTCTGAATGTTTATGTTGAAAAAGGGTTTTGATATGTAACTTAGTAGTGTAGTCCTATTTATGATTATTTACTTTGTTTAATGAAATAACAAGTAATATCGCACAACCTATGAGTAAGTTCAACATATGTGTTGAACAACGCTGGTATTACTGATAGATCTGGCCTGTGAAGCTCTGTTAAGAAGGAAAAACCATAAATCCATAGTCCAATGTTCCTTTGGATACATAAATCTGGTTCTAGCATCCCCTTATATTGCCTCAGGCGAGACTTCGATCTGTGCAAGCAGGTCATTGCCAAAAGGGCCGGTAATAGTGGGTTTTGTTGGACTGCGCAGTCACTTTGAACTTGGGTTTAGACCCCGTCAAGCCAACAGGAAAAAATGAATACTTCATTCCCCATACCCAACTCTATGGGGGGTGTCTTCCTCTACTTCCTTGATCTCCCAAGAATTCTAAGCTGTTGTTTAGAGTGGATATAATATTCAAGAGAGGCTAGCATTGTGGTGATTCAATCAGTTAGATAAAATTGCATGGTTGGATAAATTCTCATGCCTTGCTTAATGAATACTTTTTAGTCACTCCACCACTTTTTCAGAAATTCGTTTACTGAAGGATGGTATTTTTTATAGGCATCCATAAAATGTTATATAGCTTCGCTTCTATACGGTTGAGCTTATATATCCTGGAAATTTTATGTTGCTTGTTGTTTCCCAATTCCTACCCACCTTCACTAACGATGGCATGGTTTCTCATATTTGAATGGTCAGGGACCCGTTTATCCATCTCTTGATAGGGAAGTATGGAACACCTAGCGCTAAGAATTGGATGCAATATTTTGTGATGATCTCGTAGGCATCATCATCCAATTTTCTCTTTGAAGTGCTTCTTCAGATTCTCCTTTCGAGTTGAGGACCTTAGCGAACTCTTTCTTCTTAGGGTGCTTGACCTTTTGGAGCATTTGATAAATTGCGGACCAATTTAGCTAATTGGTGTCTTCGTTGGCCAGGGAAGTGTTTAAGAGAATTATTGTGATGGGATTCTTGCTCTTGTCTATCATTGGCCCTTGAGATGATCCTCCTTTAACAAATTTTACTTGTTTGGACGCAAATTTTGGTATGGTGCTTTCTGAATTCCCGCATACTAGATAAATCACAAATAATCAATATGAAGGCTTAATGATACCATCGAGTAATTGGAATGCAATGATAAGAAAATAGATTCAATGAGGCCAATTTGAAGTCAAATACAACTTATTAAACCTGTGAAATCTTCTTGCTGGTAAAGATCCTAAAAGGATGTATTTTCTACTTTAAGTTGCTTGAGCACTGATGTTTCATGCTCTGTTTTTTGTTTTTTAGTTTTTTAAAGCATCTATGAGCTTAAACTTTATTGCTAAGATCATAAAGGGAGTGAGGTCTCAACTTTAGGTGTATTGTTAGGTTGTGGTAATGGAACATGCACAAAAACAAAGCGTATCCACTGGTGGGATTGAACAATGATGTTCAATTTTAATAATGATATTTAAATATTCTAGCACTATAATCTGCATGTAGATCATTTGGTGGGGAATGCAAATACAAGATGTTAAATTAATGGTGAGCTTGTTAGTGACATTTATAACATATGTAGCGAAGTAGGTTAATGAGGTATTGGATTGTTAGGGAATGATGCTAGGAAATGTTAATTGGGCACTTGCCATGTGATAGTTCACAAAAATGACATGTGGGCGACTAACGGGTTGGAGTATTAGGAAAATCCTTAGATTAACCTTCCCTAAGGGATTTGATAAGGAAGCTTGAGGGGACGAAAGATCAACAACGTGCCATGTGGAGTGGACACATGTCATGTGAATGGAATTTGGTCCTCTCTGTGAAAAATTGTATGAATATTGATGACTTCGTAAGCTTATAAAATATCCCCATAGTTTACTTGGTAACTATAAAATATGACTGCAATTTATCCAAATATCAAGTAGGATAATCATTAACACTAGATATGTCATCTATTTGGAGGAATTGTATGATTGTCATTGCTTCAAAATTTTCTTTTTAGCAAGACAAAGGTGTTGAGTCTTATTTTCCCCCATCTGTGGTTGGTCCCATGAGATGTCTCAAGTATAACTGCACTCTTCAACAAAATGCTTCATGCCATGGGGCATGTCTTTTTTATTATGAAAGATGTGTTGAACCCAAAACCAACATATCTCACCTTAATATAGTGGTCTTGACTCCTAAGTTTGGACGTGGGTTTCCTTATAACCCTTTATGGATATGATGGTGGAAATTCTAGCTTGTTTGTTGTTGCAAATTTTCCTTTCCCTATTTCCAGATCTAAGAGCATATTTAGCCTTCTGCCTCTTCCTATATCTTCTTATCTTTCCAAAAATGTCATTTTCAATAATTGAGCTTGTTCTTGGGTTTTCCCAATATGAGCTCCTCACTTGATGAACATTTTCTGTGGTGACTTTGCATCTTGATGTTGGAATTTTTTACTTATTGAAGGTGGCCATAATAATAAGTAACTCTTTTATCTGGGAAATAATCAAAATAGGGGATGTATAATTACAGGGGCTAACGAGTGCCTTATAAGCCTAAGGTATTTTTCTGTGAGCATGCCCCTGTTTGAGGCTACTAATATCGATACATTTCACACTTTATTCTTCTTGATGCTCCTAATTTTACAAATATTATGTTTGGTATGACAAGAGAATTTGATCATGTAATTATGAGACCTACAAATGTTTTCCTTATCATTACCCTACTTGACCAGCGATTTTCAAGGTTGTTGCTGCACTGGAAGCATGTGAGAGATATCTTGATTTCTTACGAGTTGGATGATGTCCTAGTGTAAATAGCTCCAAAGTAATGAGGAATTACTTATCTTAATAATTACTTACGAATATCATGTTCTTCTTTTTATTATCTTCACTTTTTATTCATCAAGCAATTATACAATAAATGAAGCAGGGTCACAGTGCAGAAGAAACAAGAGACAAAAAATTATCCTGGGAAAACCCTCAAGAGGGAAAAACCCAACAATCTTCTTCTTAGATAAATCCTTCAAATTAAAGGAATAAATCAAAGTCAAATTGGCCTTCCACAAGTGCTAAGATCTTAGCTCCTCGTTACAGATTTTTTGTTCCTTTTTCGCGAAGTCTCTGCTCTTCTAAAGTGTCCGCAAATTTTCTTACTATGAAGGTCAGATCCTTATGATATCCGGAATAAGGATACCATAACAATTTTGTATATGTTCTAGTTTATGGATAGGATCACAGACTTCAGACCTTTTCACAAAATGTAGACTTTCAGACTTCCACAAAACCACATAGCAGACTTCGGTTCTTTTCTCAGGATCATTGAAATTGAACATACTTGACCAAATGCAGTCTTTCGAACTTCCACAAAACTGTGATCTTTAATCACAAAATTCAAATTTCTTGAGAATAATTTATATATGATTTTATGATATTTGGATGAACTTAAGGATTTGAATCTTCAAGAGTTGTTGGTGTGCTTCAGGACAAACTTCAGATGAATTTTAGAACTTGGAACTGTACAGACCATAACAATAGGGAAAATACTTGTTTAAGCCCTCAAATTCTTCTTTGATGATCTTCGTATGGCAAAGAAAACGTATCCTAGTATCTTCCATAAAAAAAATGCGAGCTATATTGCTTCAGTTTGAATTGCCACCTCAGGAGAATGAATGGAGCTCCTTTTATAGTCATCTCGGGGTCCGAATTGGTGTCACGTAAGGGAAAGCCGACTACACACTTTGGAGGCTGACTTAGCACCGTGGATGCTACTTGAATTACAAATAAAATAGAAATTTAATGTCATGAAGAACATTAATTATAAAATATATTTTGACCAATACAAGCATAAAGAAACATGCTACAAAATACATGAACAAATAACACTTATGAAGATCGACCATAGATACATTTTCCAACACTCCCTCTTAGCTAGGGAGGTATTCATAATGGCTATCTAGATATTCTTTGTTGAGATATTTATTTAAGAATAAGGTTATACATTTCATAGTACCATTATCCTCTGAGACTATAACATGATCATGGTTCACCATCAAACAACTAGTCTCCCTACATAGTCTAGGTGAAACTCCAAAGGCCTCATCTTAGGCCTGATACCAAACAAGTCCACTTGAAAGAGATATGAGAAATATGTTGGGGGGAACATGCTCATTTGAGTTTCCTCCATAAATATTCTTCACCCAAGGTCACAATGATAATAGCTCCTTTTCGATATCTAAGGTGCCAACCAAAAATACATGCATTTTTACGGATCTAGGTACTATCTAGGATATTTTCAAGATATTAACCCAATCAAATACTGTTGCATGGATATAGATGCCATATAGGCTACTGCTAAGGTATAAATCCAATTAAAAATTGTTCCAGGGATCAAGATGCCATCTAGGTTACTGCCAAGTTATAAACCCAACACTGTAAAGGGATATAGGTACCATCTAGGCTATTGCCAAGGTACCAACCCTATGTACCATCATACAAGCTATTCAACCTAAGGTACCACAACTCTATGTACCATCATACAGGTTACCTAGCCTAAGGTACAACAACTAGTCACCATGACCTGATTGACGCCTCAACCTCATGGTATACTCTAAAGACCCTCATTTTACCAGTTTTTTTTTTTTTTTTAAGATCAACTGATCACTAAATCATCACTTTCAATATTTATCAATTTATGGATCAATAATTAATATTAGGATTTTCTATAGGGGTGTGGTATTCCATTATTCATTGTGTAATAATAAAATTATTATAGAATTCATTTCCTTATCACTCTTATGCTAGTATTTGAAAAATTTGTATTGAGAACCAACTTTTGTAAATTTATACTAAGGATCCTTTATTCACATACAAACTATACAATCCAATGCCCTTTTATGTAATTTTGGTTCACAAAATTCTATCAAGACAATGGTTCTCCACTCAACATCAATATATATAAATTCATATATAAATGAATCTAAATAACATCACCACATAACAATATAATGCTTATCTACACCACAATACCCCATTTAAACTATCACACCATATTAATATTAGACTATTTTTCTTTTACAAACAACTAAACTTATAAATATTTATATGTATTTCTTAATGCTTGGAAAATACATGTGTATATTGTTTCTTAGTCTATCATAAGGTTCTCTTATGAATTTTATTAAAAAAATATGGACCATAGTCTGATCCACATTATTGGGTATGTTTACAATGTTGACATGGACACTTATTCATGAATTTTCTACTATACATCAACCATCTTAAATTTTGTAATATTTTAATGGTTCACCAATGTATGCAACGTGTTCTCCTTGGAGTAATTTTCTCGACTTTGAATTATGATAACTGACATATATACAATGTATTGGTTTCATTTTTTCCTTTTCGATGTGATATTATTCGAATATTATCTGAATTATATGTGTTATCATAATCCTTTTGGACTGTTCCATATTCAAGAGGAAAGATCATCCCACTTGCCACATGTACAGTACTCTGTTGACTCAACCAACAACTTAGATTGATAGCTATTGAATCAACAACCAAATTGCAATTAGGGTTTCAACGTTGGTTAATGACCTTGCTTGGTTATTGTTGTGCCATTTCATTTATGATTCGCCCTTCTTTGGTCATGCTGCTTCTACGACTAGGGTTTTCATTCTCATTTTCAAGAACTTCGACTATTTTTATCGGCACCATACGAACAAGTGTATTCAAGTTTCCTTCCTTAAGCATGCTGCCTCCATCTGTCACACAGTCGCAATTGACACTGCATTCTGTTAAGTGGAAATTGTTTCCGTCTAAGATGTGTCAACATCCTTTTCGAAGGTAAGAATTGACTCTCACAGTAGTTTTGTACTCCAATTTTTTTTAAAGATAAAGTTATAGTTAAAATAGTATAAATACATGTATGACGCTATTGTTTGTGTTCTTGTAGGTTTTCCAGGGATGTTTCCTAAGTCTTGAGGTAAAAAATATTTGCATTCACATAAATTTTGCGAGAGGCACTGTAAGTGATTACTCTAGTTCGTTCCTCGAACCCAAAACAAGGTAACTACAATTATTTTCGTTATGGAAAATTTCTTTGCTTTTGAAGACATTTGTGTTAGAGAAAATGGCAGTTAATTAGTTTCTCTTATCATGACATTATCTTGTGATGTTTCTCTTTATTATTATGTGTTATTTCATTTTATCTTTTCTTATCATCAAGACTAATGCCAAACAAATAGAAGAGGACACAAGATGTAGGCACACGCTAGGGAAAAACCCCACTCTTTGGGGAAAACCCGGTCAAAATTCTTCCTTCAGTAGATTCAAGTTGAGAAGGCCATGACCCTAACTAGAAAATATTTCCACCAAGTCATCCCTTCACTGTGTTAGCGCTGATATTTCCTTACACCAAGATCTCCTTCGCTTACACCAAAAATTCATCCTCATCACTGCAATAACACTGAGATAAACCTTCATCCTTCTATGGTAGCCCTAAGATTATTTCATTTAGATGACACTGAAACATCTTTGTTGATGTAGAAACGAATCAATATTGCTATGACAACACTGAATTGTGGTTCATGTGGTGTGGATTCATCACCGATTTTGAGGTCTACATTGAATAAAGATCATCAAATTACATCTTTCTGAAATAATGCCGAGACGATGTATTCACCTTGAAGTAGAATTGCTGTAGCATACTGTGATCTATTCGAACTTCCTTTTGTAGCAACATCTGTTAGTGGCTATGAGTCACCTGTGATCAAATGTACTCTTTCCATGTGATTGATAAGGTCTTAGGGTCATAGTTATAATTTCAAATAAAATTTGACATGTCTTTTTATTGTCAAATGAGTCTCGAGTCATGTCCCAGGTATCATTACTACTCCCTCCATTTTCAAGGTCATCAAATGAGTGTATTGGTCATCATTTTGGTCATTAAGTCATTCACATGCATACTTAAAGGGTTCGAAGTCCCAAATCATGGTTAAGATATGCATTAGGTGTCATCATTTGTTCATGTCATCAAAATCTACATGGGAGTCATGTCATCACCATTGTCACCATCATGGGAGTAAGTAATCGGGGATAAGTTTGTCAAAAAGGTATCAAAGGTATGTTCAGCCCACATGGAGATGTAACCTTTCCAAACAAATTAATAAAGATACAGTACAATCACCTCATCAGGTCATTTTCTTAAGTACATGATGTCACTCCACCAAAATCGAGTTTCAAGCTATTAAAATACCATCCAAGAATTCAAGAACTTAATTTCATCCTCCAAGAGCTCTTCTCCACCATTATTTCTCATCTCAGCGATCAGAGCATTGATTTTCATCGGAAAATGCCTTGCCCATCAGCTCGCTATGCATTTGCTGCGCTTCTGAACAACGCTGTGCTTTTCGTTTTCAAGCTCAAAGTAAGGTAACCACAAGGTCATTCTTCCTCCATGCAAGTTTCAAGCACTCCCAAGCATGGAAGTAAGCATTCCTCATCTCCCTCATGCAATGTTTTCTTTCTCAAATGGTGAAATTCCTCCCCTAGGGTTTTCACGTTGCACTTATGCTACGTTTATGGGTTCTCCATGTGTTTTCCACTTTTTCCCCTTCTTCCTTCACTCATGCTAAGAAATTTCACTACCCCTGTGTTCCCAAAACAATCCCATATCTCCCATAATTTCTTAGTCCCCTATCCCCTCCATTTCCCTCCCTAAACTAGCTGTTTTGTTTTTCCTATTTTGCATCCCTAAACCCCTACCCTTTCCCCTATCAAACTAGGGTTTTCAGTCAAGAAAAACCAACAACATTGCCAGTGAGAAGAAAATATACAACAAGGGGGAAAAATCTCCAGGTAGGAGCCAACTTATATGCAGGAGATAAATGCTTCAGTATTCATCACAAGGTCTTTTGAAAAAGTAGGCTGCCTAGGGTTTTGTGAGAAAGTTCAACAAGTGGGTTACCATTGTGAGCTCACCGGCCTTTTTGCCACTAATTTCAAGAAAAAAAGCCTACCATAACAGGGATGGAATTCTTGGTCTCAACATAAATCATAGCATCGGCACAGGGATCCCTAATCAAGGAGAAATATGGTTTAAGGGAATGGATTTGGATATTCAAAACTACATAGTTTTTCTCAAGCCACAGTACAAAGAAGCTCCCACTCATGTCTTCCCTATTTGACAACTGTTAGATAAATACATTATTTTGATGAAGATGATAATGAAATATTTCACTTGTGAAGGTAGGTTTAGTAGGTTGTATCAATACAACATTATATTGTTGATGCACTTCACCTCTATTAAACCACTAAATATGCCTAACTACCTGTCTAGAAGTATTGCAAAGATGATTGAGAAAGTGCAGACTAAAAGGAGAGACCATTCAACTAGCTTATTCCATCATGCCTTGGTAAAAGTCATAGTTCTTCATCAACTCACATAGGTTAATATGTCTCAGGAGACATTTTTGGAGGCATCAGCTCCTTTTCCTATGTCTCCTTAGTCCAAAAGCATCAACACTCCTACATCATCTGGGCCACAAAGAGCTAATCCATCTAGCACACCTTTAGTGACCAAAAGACAGCCTAGGGCAGAGGTTTCTCAAACCTACAAGAAGGGGAAAAGATTGGTTTTTTCCCCTGAGATAGCTAAAGACATGCTTGCACCTAAACCTCTGACTAGGTCACATGCTACAAGACTGCCTAAGGAAGCTATAGTTGAATAAATTCAGGGAAAAGCTATGGAGCAATCACCTAGGCATGGAAATGAGTCACCCCTGCAACATAATGATGAAGATATGCCTCCTGAAGAAGAAATACTTGGCCATAGAGATAAATCAACTGCAAACATTATCAAGGAGCAGCGATCACAAATCAAGAAACTATAGGATGATCTCTCAAAGGAAAAATTTATGGTGGCCTTCTTGAAACATGAAAATAAGCACTTGAAAATGAGATTGATGCAACAAAGTACCTCACAAGAGCCTCCATCATCTAGCAAAGCAGTTGAAGACAAAGATAAGGCAGTGATAGATGTAGAGCAAATTGAAGAGAAAGATATTCAGAGGCAGCCAAGGAGATCTACCACAAGAGCATTGAAAAATAAGAAAGAAGAAGACAAGGAGCCATCTCCTTCACCAGCACACAAGGACTCCACTGACCCTATAGATGCAAGTACTGATAAGGAAAGGGAGTATTTTATTGATAGAGTGAATGTGCACTTGGAGTAACTTTTGGAAAAGGCAAACAGAGACACTGCCATGCAGAGGCACATGGCAAGGCACTATCACACAATAAATTTGATTTGCAAGATTAGGGTTAAGAACATGAAGAAAAAGATCAAGACGACCCTAAGCAAGCTCAAGAAGAAGGATATCCTTGATATTTTGGTTGATGCATCTCTAGTTATCTAATCCATGACTGAAAAATGAAAAAGGAGAGAAGTTTGGGAAAATTTTGGCAAATTTTGAGATTTTTTTGGTAATTCAGGCAAATTTAGTGCACATAAATGCAACGTGGCCACGCTGTGCTTTTTCTCAAAGGCTTCAAATGATGAATGGAAAGTATGTGCAGGTGTCATATGAATAATACATTACAAAAATCCACTTTTTCTCTCATGTCATCTCTCAAATATATAGGAAAAGGTAAAAAACCATCAGTTTTTCACACTTTTGCCACTATTTTGGACCACACACTACGCTTCTAGAGTAGTTGTGGGAGAATGGGTTTTGAGGTGCCTTGGATGTGATTTTTTTCTCATTTGATGCTTCATATGCCTTGTGGACATCCTCATATACCTTTACCAACCTCCATCCAAGCTTAGGAATGCACCTAGGCCATCCAAACTCTCCTTCAAAGTTCGCTACGCTTCTGCTAAATTTCATTGCCTTTCTTAGAGATTTCGCTGTGCTTCTGGTTTTGAGGAATTTTCTGGACACGTGGAGGTCAAAGGTCGAAGTTGGTCTCTGTAAAAACTGTCTCATGAGTTTTTTCATGGTTAATGAGCCTATTTATGTTCATCTTTGTTAAAGGATCTTGTGTTTAATGACTTGAGACAAAGACTCAAACTTGTTAGCTAAAAATGCAGAAGCTGTTTCTAACTCCCCTAAAATTAGGCTACGAGTCATTAGATGCATTAATTAGTTGTTTTAGATCAGGTTTCGATCCATAGAGGTGGCATCTTGTTTTTTTTTCTATATGTGCTCAAACTCAAGTCATTGTGAGGGTTGGATACTTGGTAATCATAGTGTGGAGCTAGTGTACACCATTTTTATAGTGATATCAAAGACAGTTGCAACAATAATCTTGAGATTCTTATGGTATGCTTATTGAAAGTGTTTCTTCTTAGTTTTATCATCAATTTGCATGTTTATTTCTCCTTAAAACCATATGTATTCTTTCATGTGATCATCTCATTAGTTTTTTTAGAATAATTCATAAGTTTTATGCTCTGTTTTGATGAGATCTTCATGTTTGTGTTCCATTTTTTCTGATGAATGAATTTACTGTCATATACTCATTTTTATCTTTCATTTTTCAACCCTATACCACAATGAAAACCCAAATATGTCACTAAACATACCGACTTTGCCTCATTTTCATCCCTGCAATTGATCATTTGAAACCTTGACCTAATTCCTAGATCTATGATCTTGATCCAGTAAAATTAAATAAAAAAACCTAATCAAAATTTACTGAGCTTATAACTAGCCTAAAATCCTTATTCTCCAGTCATTCCATTGGTTGTGAGACTTATTTTGAGAGAGTCCTCTTTGACTTGGTAGGGCTAGATACCGAGTCTAAAGCTGGTATATTGTTACCCCTTTAGCTTCCTTTCTCAGCCTTGGGAAACTGAAGGGTGATAACATTTTGGTGCCGTTGCTAGGGAACGAGTGTCAAATCTTCCTTGGGGATATTTCTTACAGTTCGTTGAAGGCTAGACTTGTGGGTGACAAGTGATAGCATTCAGAGAAGGCTGATTTAGTCATTTCGAGCCAAAGTGAAGATTCAAAATAACACTGTCTCCTAAAAGGAATACAAGGTCCAATCCTGATCCTAATCCTTCACCAATAGTTCATGACCTTGAGAGGCTTTTGAGGAAGTAGAAATAACAGTCTCGAAAAGCTAAAAATGATACTCTTCCACTTGTAAGATCCACCTCTTTGCCTACCAAGTTGGTTGCTTTTGAATATTTATCTTTTGACCTCAAATTTGAGTAATATTTATTCAAGTATAAGTCAGAATATTTCCTTTTAGACGCTGTTTTTGATCCCATTAAAGTTGAAACATATTTTCCATTTTATGAATCTTCATCTTTTGAGCTTGATAGTAAGTTTTTGTCAAATTTTTATAAACTTCAGGGCTTAGTTTATCAGTTCAAAATAACCTATGAAAGGGCCTATTTACAATAACAGCAAGAAATTTTGTTTGATGCTATACCTACTATTACACCTCCTCATACAACTACTCCATCATCCTCCACTGTTAATTCATCACTTCCTCTCCAGTCATTTCCTCCATTAACACCTCCTGTTGTGATTTCTACAACAGTCATGGAAATATTTTCTCCTTTGATTTTACCACCACAACTTACTGCTTTGCCTCATAATTATGGTCAAATATTTCCTTTGTTTGATAGGACAACAAAGGTAACTACACAACAACATATAATTAAAGTAATTGATTTCATTGATCTTGAAGAAATTGATAATGATGATGCCAAGATGCACATAATAGCACACAGGGGAGGTTAAGAAATGGTTTCTTTCATTAAGAATTTCTTCTGTAGCCAATTCACAACAATTATTAGACCTATTCCTAGCAAAGGGGGAAGAGAAAAATAACCCTCTCCAAATTCTGGCAAAGTACAATGCTTTGAAGTGAAAACCTAATGAATATGTGCAAGATTTTACAGCCAGATTTAATAGGATATATGATTCTATCCTAGAAAACGTTAAGCCTCTTCCTATCCTGGAACTTCTTCATTACCCAGATGCTTTTGATCTGGGTATGGCCTACCAATTGAGGGAGAGAAATACTACTACCCTTGAAGACATGCAAAGGAATGTAGTAAGTGTTGAGGCCAATCTACTTATCAAAAATTCAAAAATGAAATTAGAAAAGAGGGTTACCATAAAGAAGGAGCCATCCACTTCATCAGAGGGTAAAATTGATTCTTTTAATACAATGGAGAAGATTATGGACAAGATGACCATCACAAATAGACAAGCAGAACACCAATTCAGAAATCCCAACTTCAAAGGTCAACAAAAACAACCTCAATACAGAATTAAGCAAAGGGAGTCGAGGGGTCAAGATCAAAAAGGTCAACAAAAAATTTGTACTCCTGTTCAACAAAATTATATAGAGGGCCCTAATGAAGAAGAAGAAGAAATTTCAGGCGAAAATCACCTTTTTGAGGAAAACCAACAACCTATTTTCTTGACTGAGGATGATTTTTCTGAAGAAATTTATGTACCTGATGATCAGTAGTATGTTCTTTCTAATGATGATATGTTGCCAATATAGACAGAATAATACCAAAGAGGATATCAAAATTCCCTTAGCCAAATGCAAAGGCAATATGGTTTGAGAAACAAAAATGTGCCCATAACTTCAAATCAGAAAAAGCAGAATTCTCAAGAAGATGTTCATAACAAAGAGATGACTTCTACAAATTAGAATAAGGATAGAACCTGATGTTATCAATCAGGGAAAAAGTAATGAATCTTCTACTATCAATCCAAAGAAAGAAAAATAAATTCAAGCTAGAGGACAAAGAAAGGAGATTCCAATCAGAGATCAAATCGAAAAGGACTTGCCATCTAAAGAGGTAGGAAAGCATTCTACTTTATTTAGTCTTTAGAATGAAATTTCAAAGCTTAAAGCCTCAATTCCATTGACTTCAATAATCAAGAATGACCAATATAAGTTCCAGGTAGCCAAATTGCTTAAGGTTGACCAAATCTCTGATATGGTGAATGTTAGTGATGACCACCTTGAAATTTTGTTTGGCACTGCTGTAGATGGTGACTTAGAAGACAATGGGTTTGCCTTTTTACCTCAATCTCAAAATTCATGATTTTATCCTACATAATTCTATGCTAGACTCTAGGGCGTCCCATAATCTCATGCTTAAAGCCATCTTGGACAAACTAGGATTAGATATTACCGGGCCATACCATGACCTTTACTCTTTTGACTCAGGAAGAGTTAAGTGTCTCGGTCTCATCAAAGATTTAGTGGTGTCCTTAGTTCGAATTCCAGCTAATAATGTTCTTATGGATGTTGTTGTAGCTGAAATTCCTCTGAGATATGGATTGCTTCTCTCCCGATCTTGGGGAGCCAAACTAATAGGCACTTTGCAGTTAGACTTTTCCTATGTTACTATACCAGTTTTTGGACAACTCAAAAAATTATACAGGGAGAACAAGATGAAGTACATGATTAGTAGTAAGGAAAAACCCAATAATCACCCAATTCATGCTCTTCATATAGATTTAGAGTCATTTATTTTATATAATGATGATTGTTCAACATTTTTCAAATATTTTATGGAAGAAAAAACATAAATTTAAGAGATTTTAGATTGTGTTCAAGAAATTGCAAGTGCAGAAAAACAAGAAAAGAAACCAAGTAGCTTGTAGCCAAGTGCAACAGTAAAAAAGACAGTTGAAACAGTGAAAGAGATAGATTCTATAGGGATAACAGACCATTCACAAATAATTAATCAAGATCAGTCATCCAAAATTGAAGAACACTGGAGCCACTTTCCAGCGGGCGATGTCTTACGCTTTCCACGACATACACCATATCGTTCAGCCTTATCTGGACGACTTGCCAGCTCACTCGGATAGGCGAGAGGACCACCCTGAACACCTCCGCCAGATTTTCCTTCGCTGTAGGCGTTACAATATTAGGCTTAATCCTCGTAAATGCGTCTTTTGCGTGGATTCTGGCCGTCTTTTGGGGTTCATAGTCTCCAAAGACGAAATTCGCCTTGACCCTTTAAAGGTCGAGGCTATCATCAATATCCCATCACCCTCCTCGTTATATCAGTTGCAGAGTCTGCAGGGAAAAGCTAACTTCCTTCGACGCTTTATCCCGAACTATGCGGAGGTGGCCAAAGGATTCACGCGTCTTCTAAAGCAGAACGTTCCCTTCCATTGGGACGACATTTCTCAAGAATCCTTTGAGAAGCTTATGACATTACTGGTTAATTCTCCTTTGCTTCGTGCTCTTAATTATCACTGTGATTTCACTTTGTATCTCGCTGCCGCGTTTAGCACCATCGCTATGGTTCTGGTGCAGGATGATGATGATGGTAATGAACATGTTGTTTATTATCTATCATGGAACCTTCTCGACACAGAAACACGTTATGCTCATGTCGAGAAGCTGGCGTTAGCCGCAGTACACGCTGTGCAGCGTTTTCGCCACTACATCTTGCTGCGTATGATAACAGTGGTTTCAGATTGCAACCCCATGACATATATTCTCTCTCGACAATTACTGGGGGGAAAATACTCCAAATGGATCGTTATCCTGCAGGAGTTTGACTTAGAGTTCACGACTGCTAAGTCAACCAAATCACTGGTTTTCGCGGATCTTATATGCTCACTCCCAACAGACTCCACTCCTTCACACTCCGAGGATCATATCCCGGACGAAACTCTTTTCCTTATCAGTACTCGCGACCCTTGGTACAACGACATAATTGTGTATCTTCAGACCTCCACAGTTCAGTTTGAGTTGACTAAAGATGCCCGACGTCGGATTCGGCATCAGTCTCAACCCTACCGCATCGTAGGAGATACCTTATACCGCGTTGGAGTAGATTCGGTGCTCCGTCGGTGCCTAACCTTGGAAGAGTCTGAAAGGGTCCTAAATGGATTCCACAGTGGCCCCTATGGCGGTCATATGTCCGGATATGCCATTGCCCAGAAAATCCTTCGAGCAGGTTACTTCTGGCCGTCAATATTCAAAGACTGTATCGTCGCAGTCCGTAAATGTCACGCGTGCCAGGTCTTTCAACGCAAGATGCGCGCGCTGCCTCTCCCTTTGCATCCTATTATTATCGTTGGCCCTTTTGCGAAATGGGGCGTAGATTTTATGATGTGTAACCCTCATTCGGCCGAGGGGCATGCGTATATAATTGTCGTCGTAGACTACTTTACAAAGTGGGCCGAAGCGATGCCTACACTAGCTGCCGACGGTAAGACAACTGCCCAATTCATCTTCAACCACATTATTGCACGTTTCGGGGTCCCTCAGGCCATTGTTACCGACCATGGTACTCATTTCCGAGATTATATGATGGTCGAGCTGACTTCAAGATTGGGCTTACGACACGATAGCTCAACGCCATATTACCCCCAGGAAAATGGCCAGGTTGAAGCAGTGAACAAGGTTCTGGTCACTATGCTTCAACAAACAGTTGGTATTCACAAATCCAATTGGCACCTCCAACTGTTCTCAGCTCGATGGGCCTACCAGACGTCTGCAAAGAGTGCAACTGGATTCACACCATTTCAATTGGTGTATGGTCTGGAAGCAACTCTTCCGGTTGAATGCGAAATTCCTTCTTTGAAGTTAGCTGTGGAACTTATACCCGACACTTTTGCTGAGGAAGAGCGTCTTTTGTATCTGGAACGGTTAGATGAAACCCATCGCTTAGCTGCTTTAGTCATTGAAGCACAAAAGAAGCGGGTCAAAGCTCACTTTGATCAATTAGTCTCTCCACGTTCCTTTGTCGAAGGGGACCTCTTCCTCTTATACGATCAAGCACACGACAAGCTTGGGGCCGTTAAGTTCCAACCTATGTGGCATGGGCCCTACATAGTAAAACGCGGTTTGAAGAATGGGACTTATGAGCTTATAGATTATGAAGGAGTTCCGCTGGCGCAGCCCAGAAATGGGTTGTACCTGAAAAAATACTACGCTTGAAGTCATTTTTGGTGTGGTGTGTGTACATAGGTGTGTTATTTCATTTGTGTGCATGTGTGGTGTGGTGTGCGATGTAAACATCTTTCTGCTGATCGGGTCTTCCTGATTGTGCAGATGTCCATCAATCCGTTTGTTGGTTTCGCGGATGGTGCCTCCCGCAGTACCAGGAATCTGTCTTCGGCAGCCTTGGTAATCTACGATCCTGCTGGTGAGTTGGTCGACCTGCAAAGTGTGTGTCTGGGACGTGCTACAAATAACATCGCGGAATATAGTGCTGTGTTAGAATTATTAACTGAGGCTGTAAACCTTGGTATCCGTGAATTACTTGTGTATCTAGACTCACAACTTGTAGTATCACAACTTAATGGTCATTATTCAGTCAGAAACCCATCCATTTTACGTCTGTATCTGCGTATTCGTTTACTGGAAAGAAATTTTGACTATATTACATATCAACATATACCCAGACATATGAATACATTAACAGATGCAGTAGCTAATTTGGTTCTAGATAGACATTTGCGCAATTTGTAAAACAACATCACATGTAAAAAGAAAGATCCATCCAAAAATAGATATGTATATATATAGATATCGAAATGTTTACATAGCACGTGTCACATAAAATCAAAAATATACATGTTCATCTTAATACATCCGAAGACGACATGTCTCTCAAAAAATATGCATGAAATAAAGCCCTAGGTGTCTAATTTGCATGGTGCTCATGATAACAGGCCACAACACGCACTAAGCGTCTCAGAAGATGGTGGAGGCGACTAGGAACTCCCACCGTATGTCTCTGGTATGCTAGTGGGACATCTGCCAGCCGGGCGTAGTCTGGAATCCCCCGGGCGATCCCCTCGAGGTTCTGGACCAACTCTCCTCCCTCAGCACCCTCCGCCTGAGGGTCAGCTGCGGGATGAGTTCTCCGTGAAATAGGAGACATACCGGCAGGTCTCTCTTGGCCGACATCTGCATATGCATAAAAATGCTATCATAACAGACATGTATTAATAAAAAAAAAATCATAAAATATAAAAATCAAAAAGACGATCTTACCCAACTCCTCGTCCCAGTCATCTCCCTCTGGGAGTGGAAGATCTGGATCACCAATGAAATCGGTCCCTACATATGGCTAGTCTTCGACTACGATCAACTGACGTCGTAGCCACCCAAAAAACTCCGGCCTCCAGGACATCTGTTGGCCCCCTCTCGCTCTGGGCATTAGTGCTGCCCAGCGAGCCATTCTCGGCTCTCGTGGTACCGGCTCAGCTACTATGGCCCCTTGGCCCTGGAAGATTGGTAATCGTTCCAGAATGAACGATACCAGGATAGAACCGTAGCCAAACTACTTCAGTTTGGCTTGCTTGCATTTTGTCAGCTGCCTCTTCATGTTGACTGTCACTGTTGTGGCCCAATCAAACAGTGTAGGACTCATACACTCTGAGGCTAGTATGAGTTGGGCCTTGGTCGCCTCATGTGGAGCTTGCGATCCTGCAGCTCGTGTAATGGTGTGTAGCACTACTCTGAGTGCTAGATCCTTGACAGTGTGAATGTCTACCTTTCCGCTTCCTGATCCGGTTCGTGCCCTTGGGCACACCCTCGCCATTACCTGCTCCATCTTTTCACCAGATGGTCTGCTCCCTGTCAATATGGGCACTGGACCTTTGCGCGACAGTCCGATTATGAAGTATACGTCAGAAACCTCCAGTTCTAATACTTGATCCCGCAGCTTGAACACTTGTTCATTTTCATCCCAAATACTGATCAGGTATTGTAGGAGCTCAGGTTGAGCTCATAAGCAAGGTGTCAAGAAGAACTTTTTAAGCCCACAGTTCTTGAGAGCATTCATACAAGTTTCTTTCTCCATGGCTAGTTCGTCCTCTTCCCCATGCTCCCTCTCTTTCCATTCAATCACCATTGTACTCGGTTGCCTGCATCAACATGGTAAAAAACCCTTGATTAGATCTCTGGTATGCTTGGAAATCCATTTGAATCACTCACAAATCGGAAATTTAAGGCGAAAAACTAAATTGCGCCATTGGCGCGGGCTCTTTGTATACAAAAGGCCATTGGCGCGGGTCCGTGCCTGATACCTGCGTCAATGGGCGGAGCCCTAAAATTACAAAAATCTTCCACATAAATCTAATGAGCAATGGAAAACTATAAAAAAATGGATTAAAATGGAGTACAGGGAAGCGCCTCTTACCTGGAACGAACGGAAATCTGAATGGTAGCCTGGATCTGTCACAATCACCGTCAGAAGTTTGCACACCAAAACGGACCACTGTTGCTCTCCAATGGGGTAAAAAGTAAAAGTAACTTTGTTTTTACCATTTGAGACTATTTATAACTTTTTGAAATCTCGTTAAGTTTTAAAAGTCAATTTTTATTAATATTTTGATATATTTTGTCGAAAATGGATTTTACACTTGCCTCTGTGTGTAGCAACAGGTTTCTACGCAACTTCAACGGTGAAACGAGTTGTATTTTATACTTTTTCGGATTCGGTAAAAACACGAAAAGGTCATTTTGGAGTCATATTTTAGCTCTTTTCTGACTCTCTAAACATGAAAAGATTGCCGAGGCCCTTGTCGTTTCGATCTCGTTAAAGTGGCTGTGAAACGACATCTACCCAGTATACGTTTACCCCTTTTTCAGGCTGGGATAGATTATTTACGAAAAAGGAATACCCTAGCCTATCGCGACTAGGAGGTTTTCTTAGACATAGTTTTCTACCTTTTCGGATCTGAGGAACTATTTACGAAAATGGACTGTTGGAGTTTAATTTTTTTACTATCTTTTCAAACTCTCCAAACATGAAAAGACGCCGAGTTCTTCCCTTGTCAGACTCATTAAACCTTGATGACATCGGATTCAGTCATAATGACGCTACTTGAGTCTTTCCTTCCTAGGGCTCATTAAATGTACTACGATGGATTTGTCCGAAGGAAGGACTTATATTACAAGCATATGCTATCCCCTTCAAGCTTGTTATCAAAATAATTGGGGTACTCGTCAGAAATGGCGAGGAAAAAATGGAACCAACATCATTGTCATGTCGGCAGTATGTCGCTCTTGAACATGGCACTTGTCTGCATTCGTGTCGGGTTGGGGACATCTCATTTCGTTTTTCACTTGCCTCCGTGGATTTTGGTAATCCCTTTTGACCTCTCATCTGCTCTTTGCCTCGTCACTATGACCCCTGATATTTTGATGTCAAATACTACCAAGTCCACTGTCGTGCCATTCATATGTTCAAGAGAAGTTGACCTCTGCAAGTACCAACCTTCCTCTGATTCTCATCTGATCGTGATTCACAAAAACACTATGTTCCTCTGTCTTGCATCGATGATGTGGGAAACACTATGGCCCACCTTCGATCAAGGTCACTTCCTGTCGACTTCAGCTCATTATCCAGGAAGCTGATCTAGAGACTCCCTTCTGGTACCTTGGAGCCTGCATGCCTCAATGACAGATTCTTCGCATCCGACGTGAGGTTTTCATCATTGGCCTCTGATCGAGTGACTCTACAGGTGTTTGACACCAGCTCATTGATTCACATGTTGTAGATTGTACCTGTAGTACCTTGAGGGCCATTTTTATTATTGGTGGTACCTCTCGCGTCTGTTAACAGATTTCATCATTGGTTGATAATTAGACGATGTTCTTGCATGTTCGACTTCAGACCATTTATTCACATGCTTGGACTTGTACTGTGTTCGGGTCGAGATGGAGCGCAAGACCCTGGATTATGTCTGTTGTAATCCAGGCTGTGATTTTGTGGATTATTATGATTATTTACATGACTCACTTACTAGATGGCTGCGACCATACCTGAGTCTATTTATCGATCCTCACTGGATGGCTACGCCCATGCCTTGGATCTGGATTATTGTATACTCTACTATGGATGGCTGCGCTCATACCGCCTATATATCATGTATCTGAGATATCAGTTGTACTTCTCCACGCAGGTTTTCCGACGACGGAGTTTTCAGTTGGACACGTTCTTGTAAAGCATTTCACCCCTCTCTCTCTCTCGGGCCTCATGCTTTAGGGGGCATCTGTTACACAGTAATTTGTCACCGTCCCTGCAATCCCCGTCTCGTACATTGGAGGGCTCATTTTGTGACCTGTGAGCAGTGACATAACTTGAAAATACTTTCATGGCATTCCCCTAAACATGTACTTTCATCCCCCTGAAGACATCTCCTTGTGAAAAACCCTAAAAATGGCCCTTTTTGCATTGGCACGGGTAGCCAGTTCAGTACCCGCGCCAATGGGGAAAATCCTTCAAAGAGGTCGCGCCAATTGGCACTCTGTCCCAGAGTTGCACTCGCGCCAGCCAATTTAAGGAGTGTTTAAAAAAAAATAAATGGTGGAAGTTTCGTCCTAACAAATTCCTGGACTGCTATCTATCTTGAGTTGGGAGGTTTGGCTATGGATTTCCATAGAGAGGAAGTGGTTTGCCACCTCTCATGGAAGCCTCCTTGATGATAGGGCCAATCCCATGATTATAGGGATCTCAACTCCCCTTCCTCCATCTATAAAAGCTTACCCATCTCCATGGCAAGCTAGTCTTCAAGTTCCCAAATTCTCAAGAGCCTTATGCTGCAAGAGCCTTTATTATTCCCCTAAGGCCAAATTCAAGCAAGGAGACTATTGTCAAGATCCGAAGAGAGAGGTTTGTCCCATCCTTGACAGGCTTTTCGAGACGTGTTCTGCTGGCGACCCTCCGAAGGAGAATTCAGCGTCAGAATTTGGTTGTAATTTTCCTTTGATTGGTTAATAATAATAAACGACTATTGGTTATGGTTCCACTCTTGTTGTTGTTTATAATAATGAATTATGTCCTTTTTGACTGACATATAGTTGCATCTACTGGATTTTATGCTTGCGTTTGTTTTGTTTCTCGCATGTGCAGGTGTCCATCACGGAGATCGTGGGGATCGTGATCTGCCGGGGCTAAGGAACGGGAGCGCTACCTCTTCTACAAGCAACATCGTTGGATTCTAGGTAAGCCTTCATCGCTAGTTGGTTTATTTGCAATTAGGAACCTGCGCTATAGCGTGAATGATTGTTGCTAGACCCGGTATGGGCTAGTAGGGATCGCCTCTGTCCGCAGAGGGGATTTACCTCCATAACAAGGGGTATCAGCTTGAACAGTTTTGGCGGGGTTGATAACTGGTTTACTAGTGCTGCTTTCTAGATAATTATTTCTAGGGATATTAATAGTTTTCTTTGAACTTTCTGCTGTTTTCTTGGGATCAATTTCAGGGACCTTTTTAGCAGAATTCTCAGAGCTCTTTTCCTTGGAACTATCAAAATTTTTCTTGCTTCTGAGGTTATATTGTCTATGCACATCCAAGATGGCATTCTAGAACCCTTGTTTATAATCCTTAGACTCTTCAGATTCTACTTTAGTTTGATTTAGAGAAAATAAACCTTGTTCTTCTTCAGTGAGGAAAACATAAACCTCTTCATTAATTCCCATTAGATTAATTTGACTTTCTTCTAGTTCTTCGACCACTCCCTCATCTTCATCAACGTAATTATCTTTGAGTGGAGGCCTAATTTTATAGTCAGGGCCTCCATGTTCTCTCTCTCTTATTTGAGGGGGGTTTCTTCTAAGGTTTTGGTTTCTATTTTGAGGAGCTGGATGATTGTCCCTAGGGATATATTTCTCATTTAGGCTGATCCTCTCCATCATTCTCTCCATAGTTCTAAACAGGTTATCAATATTAGCAGTAGATGTGGAGGCTGCAGGTTCTTCCTTCATAGCGACTCTCTTCTCATTCCTCATTCTAGCTCTTTTTGCAAGCAGGTTGGCTTCTACGCTTACTGCGCCCCTCTACATGTATTCTAATGTAGCATGATCTCTTTCTCTAAGCTGATAAGCCATCTCTGGATCAAAATCATCTGGGAATTTCATCAGGGCTAAACCTTGTGTGGGTTTCATGTGAGGAGGGAGTGCGTTTTATATGCTGTTGAACCTGGTATAGTAGTATTGGACACTCTCTCCGAAATTTCTCTTGATGTTTTCATATTTTGAAAAGATTTGAAAAGGGTTTTTCTTAACTTCCCATCTATTTATGAATAGTTGGTGAAGGGTAGGGAGGTCATGGACACTATTTGGAGTCAATCCCTTAAACCAATTTTTTACTTCTCCCCCCAAAATTTGAGCAAAAATTCTCAATTTGATACTCTCATCATCTACCTCTTGGTAGTCAAAAGAGTCATTAATTTTTTCCACGTGTTGTTGAATAGTTTCAGGACCAGTTCCATCAAAATGTGGGATTTTTCACTGATAATCCTATGGCATAGGCACCGCAGGTAATGGTAGCACCAATGGAGCATAATAGGCTACCATGATTCGTTGTGGGGGAAGCCAAGGGGGATTAATAAGAGGGGGGTTGACTAAGGGGGGTGGAGGATTAAATGAAGGAAGCTGGAAAGTAGGTGTACGAGTGGAGGTTTGGGCACTTCGATGGGAAATGTTCAAGGAAATGGTAGGAGCTGCAGATATACCTGGACAAATTGACTGAGGATAAGAAAAATTGGAAATAACAGAGGGAGCTGCTGCAGTAAGAGCAGATAAATCTACAGATTGTTGACGGTAGGCATCATCAATAGCTGAGGTGAAACTTGCTACCAGATCTTGGAGGGAGTCAAAGTGTTGGAGAAGCTGAAGGTTAGTTTTGGTGGAGGTGGAGGCTTACCCAACTCGACTTTGTTGTAGGATATAAGGGTCAAAAAATGTCTGGGCTGTCCAATTTTGAGATTTGGTCCTGAATAATCTTTGTTAAAAATGTAAATCGAACCGGATATCCTGCTAGGTTACAAGGTTTCTGGGGAGGGAACTTCCTCTATGGAGAGATCTATTAACAGTTTGACTCTCAGCTCTGGGGGTTTTTCTTAGGATTTTCTCTGGATTGTCAACTATTGCAGGGGGATTTGGGTTAGGATGGGATCTGGTAAATATTCTTCTGGAAGCCATAATTTAGACCCAGAGCACAGACAGGCTGAATATTTGCAACACAGCTGAAAAACCAATCTCTGGAAAACACTTGAACCACACAATGTTTTGACTGGGGTTTCTGAGTTCTGATGAAATACTAAGTTTTTTCAATAGATCCCAGTATGGTTGCCATTATGTTGTGGCCCTATAATTTATAAGATTGGAAAGAATAAAAGATATAGGACAACATCACATCGCTTTGGAGTCCAGGACCTAGCCTTCTTAGACTCAGAGAGGGCTCTCTCTGTTTTTTATGATTTAGCTTGATGGTTACAAATGATGATATTAGGCTAGTTATAGAAATTATGAGGGTTGTTTGTTTTGATTGATTATGTGGTTGGACATATAGAGTTGTGAAACTTAATCCATTGGGTTATGGAGTCATAAAAGGCTGTATTGTGCTTAAAATTTTTGAGGGCATTCACAGGGAAAGCGAACTATGCAGGCTGGATCTTACCGACAATGTGAATATGAAATGAAAGAAAGCAGCGAGTTCAGTAATAGCTAAAGAGCATATAAGAATTATTTAACTATATTTCAGAAGAAAACAATAAGATAGTAAACACAGATAGAATTAAGGTGCTCTCCCAGCAAATCTTAATCTAAATATTCTGTTTTACAATCAGATAAATCTATGCACATCATGAAAGATAGAGAAAACATTAACATAGAGGAAAAACATCACCATTAACATAGCTCAAGAATCTTGTGAACGATCTCTTATTATTGATGCCTAATGTAAAAACTATATTACTCCAATACAATGGTTCTTACAACACAGAGTCTAACAAGGTATAACCCTTGATAATGAAAATACGTGCAATATTTAACTACAACTATGTCGGTTGGCCTAATCTACTTTGACAACCTTCATTAATTACAATTTAATTAAAACTAGACAACTGTGGCCACGCAGGGCCCGAACAAAAATCTTTGGAAAAACACTGACTGTGGCACTAAATTTGGTAGTTCTTCATAAATAAAAAAGTAGGCTGAAGGTGGCTGAGGTGGTCATGAAGAGGCAACAATAGTGGTCTTGACATCTAGCTCTACTTTTTGGGCCGCCGCTACTGGATCATTAAATATGACGGGATGCTGGCACTTCCAATCAATCGGTGGCTATGCTGATGTGTCCATTATGCCTTTTCATCCTTGGTACATGCACAATTTGCCCCATTCCTTCTTTCCTGGAATTCTCATACCTATGACCTGTCGGTACACTTCATCCACCTCTGTGTATTTGCTGAAGGTAGGTCTGGTGAGAAAAACATGCTTCATCTCACGTTGAATGAAGATATCATTGCTCAGGAGATTCAGGACAACCTTCTCGGTCATGGTCCCTTTAATGTTGGAAAATTTGGTGGTATCCTTAGCTTCTTCCCTGAGCTTGGTCATGTAATCTCCCTTTTAGACCAGCTTGTTCTTAATTACATATAGTGAGGGAATTCCATTTGCCCTTAGGGGTTCAATATTGTTTAAAAATCTACTGATGGCCGTGTCCAATTCGTGACACTTCTCCTCCAGTTGCCTCACTAAATTCCTCTTAGTGAGGACCCGTTTCACCTCTAGTATGGTTTATGTTCTGTCCTGCACATCCAGCTCTTCCAGCTCAAAACTGGTTTTGGGGTTAAGGAATTTTATGATCTTGGGGGATGTTATTGGCATATTTCCCAACTCCTGATTTTCTTTCTTGATAACCACTTTGCATTTTTCAATTAACTCATTCTGTTAAAAAATAATGTGGATGGAATGCCAAATTCCATCCACTGACTCTATGATACTGCCCCAAATTATTAGCTTCATTTGGCCCAAAATGCTGTTGGCAGAAAATTCCTTTTCTGCCTACTCCAACCTCTAAATTTTCTTCTTGGCTATCTCATGGTTAGTTTCTGATCTTGCCTTTTGATCTCTCAGGATGCCAATCTGTGTCTCCAATTTCTTGATATTTTGTGATTGCAGGGTTATGCTTTCCATAGCTTTGGACAGATGATCTGTCCCACTGGGTGCTCCAGCAGCTGCTGGAAAAGCTGATGGAATTGATGAAATAGGGACAACTTCTAATGGGATGAGTGCTCCTCGAGCTTCTTATTCTTTTTCCTTCAGTAGCTTCTCCATCTTGGTCTCCATTTGTTTGATTTGGGAAGAATGTTCGATAACTAACTTTATTAACTCTACCTTATATGATTTATCTTCTTCAATGCCCTTAGCCAGGGGATCTTCTGTTACTGGCATCTTGAGCTGTTTCCTAAGGGCTGTTTCCTCCACAACTTGAAAATTGGTTGGGTCATGCCCAAGCTTCACTATTAAATATTCTAAATACTTGATCATTAAGTCTCTAGATATGGTAGATATCCTCTCCATATTGGTTTGTGATTGGGTACTTGATAAGGACACCTGCAGTTTTGATAAGCTCATAGCAGTACTTGTCAAGGTTGAAGCTACCATCTCCTTGGTTTGCTTGTGTAATTAAATATAGTCAATAGGATGGATGTCCTTGGCGCTGAACTTGAATGATGATTTCTTATAATCTCCTGCTCCTTGAGGCTGTGGGACCAAGGCTTCTAGAAATGCCATCTGCATCCTCCCTTTTTCAGTGTAAAAGGCAGACAGAAGCTGCTTTGTGAACTTGAGGTCTGCTTCCAGAATTGATTGTATGTATTAGTCTTCAACACCTCATTCCTCAACTTTATCTCTTTGAATATCTCAAAGACAGACTTCTCTTGTCCTTCTATGACAGGTCTAGAAGCAGATGCTTGTAGAACTTGTTGCTGAACAGACACTGTGGCTGATGATGTAGATGAGGCCATTGTCTCTCCACCTGATAATAATGAATTAGGGGTGTCCATGATGTGAATCACTGCCTGCTGCTCTGATTCACCTCCTTGATTGATCTCCATGTGAATTCAGGCCCTTTTCCTATATTTTAGTTTGAATTCTTTGCTAGAGGTATCAGTCACCCAAGGTGACTGATCCTCACTTGGCCTCTTGCTCCCTATCTCTTTCTCTGGTTCTTTTCCCTTGTCTTATTTTTCTTCTGCACTCCTTCATTAACTACAATTTAATTAAAACTAGACCACTGTGGCCATGCAGGGCCCGAACAAAAATCTCTAGCAAAACACCGACTGTGGCATTAACTTTGGTAGCTCCTCATAAATAAAAAAGTAGGCTGAAGGTGGCTGAGGTGGTCACGAAGAGGCAACGATAGTGGCCTTGACATATAGCTCTACTTTTGGGGCCGCCGCTGTTGGATCATTAAATATGACAGGATGTTGGCACTTCCAATCAATCGATGGCTATGTTGATGTGTCCACTATGCCTTTTCATCCTTGGTACATGCAAAATTTGCCCCATTCCTTCTTGCCTGGAATTCTCGTACCTATGACCTGTCGGTACACTTCATCCACCTTTGTGTATTTGATGAATGCAGGACTGGTGAGAAAAACATGCTTCATCTCATGTTGAATGAAGATATCATTGCTCAGGAGATCCAGGACAACCTTCTCGGTCATGTTCCCTTTAATGTTGGAAAATTTGGTGGTATCCTTAGCTTCTTCCTTGAGCTTGGTCATGTAATCTCCCTTTTGGACCAGCTTGTTCTTAATTACATACAGTGAGGGAATTCTGTTTGCCCTTAGGGGATCAATATTGTTTAAAAATCTACTAATGGCCATGTCCAATTCGTGACACTTCTCCTCCAGTTGCCTCACTAAATTCCTCTTAGTGAGGACCCGTTTCACCTCTAGTATGGTTTATGTTCTGTCCTGCACATCTAGCTCTTCCAGCTCAAAACTAGTTTTGGGGTTAAGGAATTTTATGATCTTGGGGGATGTTATTGGCATATTTCCCAACTCCTGATTTGATTTCTCGATAGCCACTTTGGATTTGTCAATTAGCTCATTCTGTTAAAAAATAATGTGGATGGAATGCCAAATTCCATCCATTGACTCTATGATACTGCCCCAAATTATTAGTTTAATTTGGCCCAAAATGCTGTTGGCAGAAAATTCCTTTTCTGCCTACTCCAACCTCTACATCTGCTTCTTGGCTATCTCATGGGTAGTTTCTGATCTTGCTTTTTGATCTCTCAGGATGCCAATCCATGTCTCCAATTTCTTGATATTTTGTGATTGCAGGGTCATGCTTTCCATAGCTTTGGACAGATGATCTGTCCCACCGGGTGCTCCAGCAGCTGCTGGAAAACCTGATGGAATTGATGAAATAGGGACAACTTTTAATGGGATGAGTCATTAGGGGAATTTTGAGGTCTAAAATTGGCCTCCTAAGGAAATAATAAAATAATAGCCAAACCAATAAAATAATATTTATGAATTTGAAATTCACTTTTTGCACCACAATCCATGTAACCATAGTTAAATTCAATTCAAAAGTTGTACGAAAATAAAATTAATAAAAAAATTGTATTGATGTGACTATAAATAAGAATGAGATTTTCAAGAAAAAGTCATTATCATTGAACAACTAATGCATTTGTCCTTTGTACTTAAATAGATTAAAATAAAATATAAATTTATAAACTCTTAATTATATTATATGCTATTAATTAAAATTTATATTATTTAAATTGTATAATAACATGTAATTAATATACTATATAAAAATAAAATAATATAATAAATGTATAGGGATATGCATTGTTTCTTTCAAGAAATATGAAATGAAAATAATATATTTTTATTCAAAAAGTGTGAAATGGCATTTATGATGAATACTTTACTTTGACTTTAAAAGTACTTAGAGCACTACCATGGTTAACCATGAGTTTTTATCCACCATTGAGAATGTGACAAGTAAGTACCTTTAACTCAAGCAATGCCACCTCAACCATTAGGGATGATGTCATCCCATAAAATGTGATTGTTTCTCATAAAGTGAATTTTTATTGTACATTTTCCTTAGGAGGCCCATTTTAGACCTCAAAATTCCCCTAATGGCCCCTCGAGCTTCTTCTTCTTTTTCCTTCAGTAGCTTCTCCATCTTGGTCTCCATTTGTTTGATTTGGGAAGAATGTTCGATCACTAACTTCATTAACTCTACCTTCTGTGACTCATCTTCTTCAATGCCCTTAGCCAGGGGGTCTTCTGTTACTGGAATCTTGAGCTGTTTCCTGAGGGCTGTTTCCTCCACAACTTGAAAATTGGTCGGGTCATGCCAAATCTTCACTATTAAATCTTCTAAAGACTTGATCATTAAGTCTCTAGCCACGGCAGATATACTCTCCATATTGAGCTGTGATTGGGTACTGGATAAGGACACCTGCAGTTTTGATAAGCTCATAGCAGTACTTGTCAAGGTTGAGGCTACCATCTCCCCGATTTGCTTGTGTAATTACATCTGGTCAATAGGATGGATGTCCTTGGCGCTGAACTTGAATGATGATTTCTTATAATCTCCTGCTCCTTGAGGCTATGGGACCAAGGCTTATAGAAATGCCATTTGCATCCTCCCTTTTTCAGTGTCAAAGGCAGACAAAAGCCTGCTTTGTGAACTTGAGGTCCGCTTCCAGAATTGATTGTATGTATTAGTCTTTAGCACCTCATTCCTCAACTTTATCTCTTTGAATATCTCAAAGACGGTCTTCTCTTGGCCTTCTATGATAGGTATGGAAGTAGATGCTTGTAGAACTTGTTGCTGAACAGACACTATGGCTGATGATGTAGGTGAGGCCATTGTCTCTCCACCTGCTAATAATGACTTAGGGGTGTCCATGATGTGAATCACTGTTTGCTGCTCTGATTCACCTCCTTGATTGATCTCCATGTGAATTCAGGCCCTTTTCCTATATTTTAGTTTGAATTCTTTGCTAGAGGTATCAGTCACCCAAGGTGACTGATCCTCACTTGGCCTCTTGCTCCCTATCTCTTTCTCTGGTTCTTTCCCCTTGTCTTCTTTTTCTTCTGCACTCCTCCTTTCTTGTGGTGTTGGGGTCTGGATGCCTAAAGTGGAGATCACCTATTCTTCATATTCTTGGAGGGTGTTGATCACCCATTCTATTTTATTGGCATAATACTCAATTGCAGGTATGTGTGTGTGAACATAGGATGTGGATCTATTTTCCACCAATTTCTTGGAGACAATCCCTGCAAGGTCATAAGACCAAGTGAAACTGTGACTGAAACCCATCCCCTTCAGTATCTTATCTACCTCCTCCCTTGCTGCTCTACTATTGTAGATGAAAGGCACAATTTGTGTCTTGATCTTGAATTGAGCCTTATCCTTTGCAGAAACAAAGTGGAGCTCATCTGCATCTGTCATTTTCCTTATGTACTCTAGTGCAAATACCCTCATGGAGAGGAACTTTGGTAATTTTTAAGGGGCTAGATCACTTCCATAGACTCAAATATCTGTTTAATTTTGGTACAATTACCAATCTGCTGTCTTCACTTGCTCTGTTAGCTGCATGGTTAACCTGATTTCTTCACTTATCTTGGGATATGCTGCACTATTGGGTGTGCTGATGGCTGGATGCACAAACTAATCCAAAAATCATTATATGTATAGTTCTTCTGTTCCTTAAATAACAGGGTGGTCCAGAAGATGATAGATTGAGGCTCAAAATCTGAAATTGAAACCTGCTGGACTGGAAATAAACAAATATATACACCAACACAAAGGTGTATTTGAAAACCTCCTTTGTGTTAAACTTTAAAAACTGTTCATGAATGGAATCTGCAAGAAACTGGGCATAATTAAACATGATTGTGGGTTTAGCTTATGAGGATATAATGGAAAAAAAACCTATCACAGCTTCATCGACCCACTGATTAGAGTGATAACCTAATAAATAAGATAGAATAATGATAATCTGCTTGGTCCTTCTGGGAAAAATAGATGAAGGGTAGGGTGGATTTTTGATAGGAATTGTTGCATCAGTTGCCATGAAAAGTTGCAGAGTTTTGGCTTTGCTGGAAAAATAAATTGTCTGATAAAGTTACCTAAGGGCTTCATGAGAGAAAGGGATTGTTTGTTCAGGAGTGGGGGCCTGCATAATTTGCTGAATGGATTGGGCATTAATGGTGAACATGATTTCGCCTGTTGGGGTGACTATGGTCCTCTGATTAATGTCATAGAAAACCTGACATTTTTTGATGAATTCGGGGCAACTATGGGTTTTGGGAAAAATGTAAAGAGGTAGCTGGGTCTCCCATAGGCTAATGTCATCAGCGTCATCGATAATTTTGTCCTCGAGCCAGCAGTAGACATCGAACAAGTCGATGTTTGACCTTGTATTGTGAGTTTTGTAATCTCAGTCTACTAAGGCTATATGATCTAAATCCACTTGAGGGTAAACCATGGGGTTGAAAGGCTCCTGGTCCTTCTTAGGAGGCATGATTTGTCTTCTGTGGCTTATTTTCAATCTGCAATGAAGAATGGGATGTAAGAAAAAGGGAGCAGAGAAGGGGAAGTGATATCGACCAATATTTGGGAAGGGAGATAATGGAAGGGACCACGATCAAAATGGAAAAACTCAAAGGGGAGACTGTAATATGGTCTTCCGAGAGATATTGATTCTTTTTATGAACACAGGTTCTTCTGCGATAATTGTTTAACCTGTGATTTTTTCTGTAATTCTCTGTAAATCCGATATTTGCAATATTCAATCAAAATGAGCATAATAAACTCTATATCGGGCATGATTTTGACTTTTAATTTGTGATTGGTGAGACGTTGGGGTGGCGCGGGTCCATGGGACAACAACTTGACCATTTACGGTGCAAAGACTTCTTGGCGGGAGTAAACGTGATTGGACGGGAGGGACATGTAAGCGGGGACATGACATGGAGGGAGCGGGAAACAGATAGTCCAACGGTTGGTGGGTGTAATGGTTTTATTAGGTGGCGAAAAAAACTTTTAGAGGGGGGTGGTGGTGGGGGGAGGGGGGAGGGGGTGCGAACAACCTTGGGTGCAACAGGTAGCAGGTTAGGTTGTATCTGATACCACCGATTTCAGACCCCCCCTTGTTGTTAATGTTCGGAGGGTGAAGGGGGGCCGAAACGTAATGTGGGCCATCAGATATGTGGCAGTGACTGGGGATGATGGGGAGATGTGAGGTTGTTATTGGGGATGGGATGAGTGATGTTAGGTGTGATAGGATATGCGATGGGATGGCGGGGTCAGGATGTGAAGGTTGAGGGGTAGTGTGGAACTTTAGGATAAGGAAAATATGAATGGGGCGGGGGATAAGAAGAAATGAATATTTTCGGAACTTAGGATTAGAAACATACCATAAGGTCCTTAACCTTTATAGAATAACCCCTTTTGTGGACCTTAGAGTATAACTCTTCCTTTCACTTTGATATCTATTCTGTTGTCATAGGAAAACAACAATAAATTTTTAGGCTGCTTATTTATAGAATAAACTTTACATTTTCCTCCCTTTCTCTTTTCCAACAAATCTACCTACCCGGATTGCAAATATAACCTTTTTTCTTCTTTTTAGGGTGCATTTAGACTTGCAGACCCTGAAATCATCTTTTTTTTGAATTTCTAACCTACCACCTATCCCTTGTTTCTCCTATTGGTTCAAATTAAGTTGTTTAACCAATGCCATTTTCTACCTATCTACTGATAAGCCAATATTAAATGGTTTGGTAAATCTTCATTTTTTAACCTATCAACAAAAAATTCAAAATTGTACAATCATGCTTACACTGTATGATTGAACAAAATTTTCTAAATAGCAGTGGCATTTTGATTTGCAGCACTTTCAAAAATATTCTTTTTTTTTTGGACTTTCTTTTTCCTCTTTTAACGCCTGCTTTTCTTCTTCTATTTTTTTTTTTTAATCTTCTTTGGAAATTCTTTTGAATATTGAAATATATGCACAATATGAAAATTTGCAAGTAAAAAATACATAGTCGCCTTGTGATACTGTAAATTACAGGACACTAATAGTGACGACACAGATTTCGAGGAAATAATTCTGTAGGTTGAAGACATGAAAATCGAGGTAGATGGGAACTATTTTCGAGAAGAGGACCTGTTGTAATTTTCCATACAGTATGTACAGATCTGTACATGCCGTACTCTGTGATCTGGGCACATTTATCGAGGCTATCCGTACAAAATTTATTGCTGTGGTTTCTATTTGAACTGTTTTTTCTTGTGGCACGATTTTTGAGGTGGAGTCTTTCACGGATATGGAGATAAATCTATTTTTGTAAATGCTGGAATATTTTGATGTGTATTTCATTTTCTCTGTAACAATTTTCAGAAATAAGAAAGAGCTCTCAAACTAGTTTTCCCCAAGAGTTGTAGGGGGTTTTTCCAGGGTCACATTGACAAAAAACCTTAGTGTTATTTTCTGTGTATGGCTGTTATAATTTTTCGATGCATTTATTTCCAGTAGTAGTAAAAAATCATAATTTGTATTCTCATAAATAAATTTCATTTCCAGATTCTAGTGTTTTAATCATGCTTGTATTTCACATTAAATGAATGGAGTGATAAGGGAAAACTGTTAATCAAAGTGGGCTCTGAATTTTTACATGGTATCAGTGAAGTTGGCTGGAAATTATTTTTCGGGACAACAATGTGTAAATTACAACAATCTAATTTTTTACACAGAAAATATTTATTACAAAATGTGATAGGTTGCTTTTACCTAGATTTGAAATTTCAGTTTTATAGAACAGTGAATCATGACTTTGGGATTGAGGGTTGAAGACAAGTTAGATGGGAAAAGTAACTATAGTGCATGGAGGGAGAGAATCCAATGTACCTTTGAGGAAGCAAAGCTTTGGGGCATTATGGTACATACCGCCCAACACCTAGTAGCAGTTCTTGCTGATGCAGCACAGTTAGCAGAGTTCACTAAAAATAATGCTAAGGCCAAAAGATTTATTTTGGACGGAGTCAAAGATCATTTCATTCCTCATGTGAGAGGAAAGACTTATGCACATGAAATGTGGACTGCCTTGACTGAGCTTTACCAGAGCTCAAATGAGAATCGTAAGATGGTTCTAAAGGAGAAACTGAAGGCCATAAGAATGGCTAAGACTGACAGTGTTACAACATACCTCACCAAGATCACTTCAGTGAGAGATGAGTTGGTGGCCGTATGAGAGACCATTGCACCCACTGATTTTGTGATGATAGCTTTGCATGGTCTTCCCAAGACTTGGGAGAGTTTTGTAGATGGTATTGTCACACGAGAGAACCTTCCTGGATGGGAAAGGTTGTGGGACGATTTCATTTATAATGAGATTGGGAAGAACCTGTTGGGTTCCCGTGATTTGTTAGATTGGTGAGATAAAATTCACAGGGGTAACATCAGACCAGTCTTTGGAGTCCTAGGACCTAGCCTTCCTGGACTCAGAGAGGGCTCTCTCTATTTTTTGCAAAGGATGTAAACTTGTTTGCTTTTAGGGTTTTGATTTTAGGCTAGTTGTTAAGTGTAGGGTTTGTTTTTTTGTTTTGGTTGGGTAAGATGATCAAGTAGTATAGATAGAGTGAGGAAATATTCAAGTCATTGGGCTATAGAGTCAATAAAATTCATAGAAATTTTCAATAGTAAATCAGGGTGGATCACAGGGCAAATCTAGCATTGGTCAGATGGATTCTCAAGGTTTTTGTGAAGTGAAATGAACATCAAGTTTGTGAAAAAAGTAGGAAAAAGGGAAATTAGGGATCCTTTATCATGTACTTAAAAAATAAGGAAAGACCTCAACACTATCTAGCATGAAGAAGAAATCAATAGGTAGGGCACACCAATAACTCTTTGATTCAACTTGAGCAAATAAGCATTTTAGACATACAATCCAATGAAATATAGAAGGCGAGAAAATCATTTAACTTCTAGCGATTTCACTTTCAAGGTTAGAAAAAATTCAAGATACACATATAACTTCAATCAAACAAGAGGGAATGCCTAAACATAATTGATCATAGCTATGAAGATCTCCAAAACAATTATTTAAGCATGGACAAAGGATATGATCGAAACGTAGCCTCTTTGGAAAACCTAATTAATGGTACTTTGGAGAGAGAGCTCAAGAACAATGTTTAGAGACATCAAACAAGCAGGGCTAACCATAAATCATTTTATACCTAATGTATTAAACCATTCATGAAATAAACAAGCTTGAGGGGTCTAGAGAGCAATTAAGAATTCTCTAAAAAGGCCCAGCAGAGGAAAAACATAGAGGCAATGAAGAACAAACAGAGCTAAGGTGCCTTTGAAAACATTTCTTAGTCTAAAAACTTTGTCCTACTTCAATTTAGAAGGATGAAACACAACGATACATGAGAAAACAATAACTAAATATAAGCACATCACCATTAATCAAGCTCAGGGATCCTGCAAGCAACCTTCTCCATCGTCAATCAAGACAAGCCATTCACAAACTTTACAACACCAATTTCTTCTCCAATCTCCAAAAAAACTATGTATTGCTCCAAAGAGTCATCAAATTCCAACCTTTTACAATGAGGCCCTCATGCTCTATTTATCTAGCAAAGGAGGGCAAAAACCCTAACTAGGGTTTGAAAATGTCAAAACTAGTCATAAATGTCATTTATGCCTAAGAGACCATGCAAGGCCCAAGGCACAAAATATCTCATGAAATAAATGCCAAAATAACTCCTAGCACCTATTTTGGGATTGATTTGCCTCAAAAAACATTAAAATATCATTTTTCAATAAATGAGTGTTTTTTGTTGACTTTTGGCCAAAAATGCGTAGTGAGGTCTGAACGCACAACACCTTCCCGAATGAAAATAGGTCCACTTGCAGCCAAGTTTTGGTGACCTTCCCAATGTCGGAATTTTCTCTGTGATGGCCCGTTGGAAAGATGGCTAAGTCTAATTTCCAAATATACCCTTGTTTTTTTGAATGAGCTTTATTTACCTATCCAAAAGGAAAATTTTCCAACACTGCTCTAGGCACAACACCAAGTCTGAAAATGAGGCAGAAAGGTGAAAAATGAGGTGTTTTTTGGCCTTTTGAGGGGTAAAAAATGCTCCAAATGCTCTGAAATTTGGTGAGGATACTGTACTAGACATGAAGATTCCAAAAATGATGAGTTTTCCCTCTAAAGATGCCTGAGATGAAAGCGTAGCGCCAGGGGTGCTGCGCTTAGAGGCCTCCTTCTCAAAATACCAAAAATTGTCAAAATTCTCTCAAATTTGGTGGATGTGTGCCTCATGGGGTTTGAGAGACCTATAGAGAAGCTTGTGCCAAAATTCCAAGGTTAGCTTGGCCTTTTTCCTCTTTTAGTGCTTGGATCTTGGTTTGGGCCTTTTTCAGTTTACCCCTTGTAACTTGGTTTCTTCGGGCATAATGCTTAGTCATCCTTCTTTTGAGGTCAAGATTCTTGTTAGCTTTCTCCAATTTAGCCTCCAAGTGTATGTTGGATCTCTCAAGCCAAGGCTCTTGATCATGTGCTATCTCCATGGCCAATATCTCGTCTAGAGGGAGCTGCTTTGCTAAGGCTGATTCTTGTTCCCTTTGTTTTGCCAATGCCTTCTTCAACCCCATGGTTCTAGGTCTCCTCCTAGTCTGCCCCTCTTCATCTTCACTCTCCTCATAGGTGCCCATGAAATAGTCTATATTTACCTGTGCCTTTTTGTCTTCTTTTCGGGACTTGATTGCTCTAGCCTCATAAATTTCAATTTGTGCTCCTAGCTGTCTGTTCTCCATGTCAAGGGAATCATTTACACTCTTGGCCCTATCTAGATTTGCTTGGAGAGCAAGTTTGAGATCCTTGCTTCATTCTCTTCATCACTGTCCACCTGAATGATTTCAAACTCCCTCTCAACCTCATGATTTTCTTCTTATTCCTTTACCTTTTGTTTGCCTTTGTCTAGTTGCTGAGCTGAGGTGGATGGCATGGTCCCTTGCCTTTTAGAGGCGGAAAACACAAGCCTTGAACCTCTTTGATAGATCAATGAAAGAAGTGTGATTGTGGTCTTGTTGGTGTCTTGATCATGCCTGTGATCCTTTCTGCTGTCATCACCCTCTTCATTTTCATAGTTAGTATCATCAGTCATCATGTTTTCTGCTTCATCGTTGTCCTCTTTGTTCTCAACATTATCACCACTCTCAACCTCTTCACTGATTTCTGCATTGTCATTTTGTTCTTCATCAAAGCGACTTACCTCTTCATTGCTATGATCTTCAATTTGACTATCAGCCCCTTTATTTTCATGAATGTCATTAGCCTCTTTATTTTCTGCATATTCATCATCTTCATTTTGTTCATCATTGAAGTTGCTTGCCTCTCCACTGCTGTGATCTTCATTTTCATCATCATCCTCTTCATGATTGTCATGACTGTATTGTCATTTTCATCACTGAAGCTTGCTTCATTGCTGCCTTTAGTTTCTGCATTGTCCTCACTTTTTTCATCTTCATCTAGGCTACCTTTAGCTTCTGCATTTTCCTCATAATTTTCATCTTCATGATTGTCATCCTATTCCATATCTTTTGCTTCTTTACTGACCTCTTCTCCATCACTGCTCAATTTGTTTTCACTTTCATCTTCCTCATCTTTTTCGTTGTCATCCTCTTTTTCTGTTTCCATGTTTTTTGCCTCCTGTTGGCTCAATTCATCATCATCCTCATCTTCATTTTGGCTTGATTGATTTTCACCCTTACCCTCATTGTCACTGTCTTGCTCACTGCCACTTCTTTCTTGTTCTGATGCATTAGGAGAAGGTGAGGAAGGGAGGTTTTCTTGAGGAGAGGCTGCTTGTGTAGATGATGAGGCATGATTAGTAGGAGGTGATGGAGGAGTGGAGGGAGGAGGATGAGATGATGAGGGTAAACTAGTCTGATGATGAGGCTGTGGGATTGTGAATATCTCATGAGCTATGAACAACTCCTAAGGTATGCCTTTTTTCTTCAACTGATGTAGTACCACCATCTTGATCAAGGAGTGGTGGAAAAAACTATGCATTTGCTGGGTATAAATCCTCCTTCGGACAACATAAGACATCTTGTCTGTACTCCTATACAAGTAATAGGGCAAATGAATCATCTTGAACCTAGTGAAATGCACGAGTAATCGGACATGGTGGGAATAGAGTCTAAAGTATCTCCCCTCATAGGTAAAGTCTTGCATGATGACCTTCATTAGGGGTGCATACCTCTCTAGTAAGTGTGATAAAGGGAAAATAGTCTTGCAACCCTCTTTATACCTATGCTTGAGGAAAGGATCATAGTAACTCATGTCCAAATTTTACCTCTTGAACCACTTTTCACCAACATTAGGAAGTCCAGTAGCCTGAGCAATGGTATCTGATGATAGCTCAAATTCTGTCCCTGCAAGGCTTGAATGTTTGTTTTTTAGTTTGAGGACAAACAACCTTGTGAGTTCAGGGTGAATTTTCACTTGTTTGAACCTTTCACAAAACTGAAAACACCCCACATTTTGAAAGCATGTAAAAATCATGGGGGAGGAAGTAATCTCCACTGTGTCTTGGGGCTCAAATATGTTAACCTTCCCACCCTCGTGCTTTGGCCTCATAGGCATTTGACCTCCTTCACTACTCATACTTCCTTCTTCTCCTGACATGGTGACTAGGGCTACCTTTAGACAAACTCAAGTCTGCTTGTGAAACTGATGTAGGTGGAGTGAAATGAAATGATGGTGAGGGCAGCTCTTGCAAATGAGTGAGATGGAGGTGGGTTTATGACTGAGTTTATTTGAGCTTGATGAGGACTTAACTTGAAATTATTTGTAATTACCCTAACTCACACTCTTTGACTGATAATTGTTTGCTGGGAGGTCAAAACAAGGTGTTTTCCATGAAGACCTAGGGTTTGTAGGCACTAAGGTTTGATTATTCCTCTTTAACCATTAAAACCCAAAATCCACTTGAGGAGGAGGAAAAATGTCTACTTACCAATTTGAACTCTTTTGCAAGGTCTTGGAAGTAGCTTGGAGGGGTCTTTTGGCCTTTTGAGGGAAATTTGCAAGCAAAAAAGGTCTTTTTTCCCTAAGCGCAGCGCTGGGCAGAAAACTAGGCCAGTCGGGCTTCTTTAAGCGCAACGCTACCCGCATGAAGGCTTGCCAGGCTCCTAGGCACAGCGCTGCATGAGCCATGCAGGCTTGCCGGTCTCCTGGGCGCAACGCCGGGCAGAAAATGGGCGAGTCTGGCTCCTTTAAGCACAACGTTTCCCGCGTGCAGGTCTGCTGAATCATTCCTGTCAGGTGAAACTGGGTGAACGTGTAGCGCCCACCTCTAAACGCAGCGCGCTTCACTCTAGGTACAGCGCAATGTAAAATCACACTGCGATTTCTCCTCTACGTGTAGCGCCATGTGCCCTAGGCGTAGAGCTTGCTCCAAAGCGCAGCGCCGGGTGACTTCGCCCATAATTTCACAATACTCAGAAAGTTTTACCTTGGATGATTTTTTTGCTCCTTTCAACAATAAGATGAGATGGGAGGAAAACAAAGAAGGCCCTTTATACTCTTTTATGAAAATAAATTAAACTCAAAAACCCACTTTAGTAAGGTTTTAGTCCTCTGTTTCACTTTTAATGGTTTATCATTTTGAGCTTTTTCAGCAGGTGGCTAAAAAGCATTCAAGTGACCCTTTTCCTTTCTAAACATTTTCTTTGTTGCTCTTCAGGTAGCTGACATGGTGGTCTTTGACTTGCTTTGACCTATTTTATTCCTTTAGCACTTATTTTGCAGATGTTTGTTTGAGTTACATGATTTGCTGTGTTTTGGCCTGTTTATGTCTTTCAATCATTTTAGTCAAATAAGTGCCATGAAATTTTTTGAAATAAATCTCTTCCCTCTGATCTTTGGGACATGTTGAAAACACTTTGACAACCTCAGACACTTCCATGGTGGAAGCATCTTTAAAACCTCTCTATTCTTACCTTGGAGATTAAATTACCTCCTGCTTGATGGGAGACTGAGGAACTTGTTTTCTTTTCTCTCACTGATTCTCTAGGCATGATAAATCCATCTTGTACTATCACCACAGTCTTCACAATCATGTTTGTCATTATCTCCTCTTTGCCACTTATGATTTGTTGCAGGTGCCATGGCACAATGATTTAGCCCTGCCTGATGCTTTTGGTGTTGGACACTTTCATAACAGTGACCTCATGATCAGTTTGTCATTCTGTCTTGAACCTCAACCTTGTGCTTTGATTCCTCTGATCAGTTTGAGGGAAAATGACTGAAAATGAAGGCTTTGACCTTCCTTACACTGATACTCTTTCATGCTTTCCCTTTGAGGCAGTGAAAAACTTTACCTTGGAAACTCTAGAAGTCACCTTCAGGAGCCTCTTCAAATCTCCTGCTGCTATTATGATGGAGGTCTATCATCTGTATTTCACCTTATTTTGACCATATTCATCATGAAAGACCCCTTGAAATGAGTTTGGAATGTTTGTAGGCAATGATATTCTCAGGAAAACTTTGCTGCTATCATGGAGTCTAAAATTTCCTTCTACCTTCTTTGATTATCTTCCCAAAACCCTAGGTTTTAGGGTTGTTAGAGAAAAATCATTAGTGTTGTCTTCTAAGTTCTCTATAGCCCTTTTAAGTTCATTCATTTATGTTCAGTTCACCTCACCTTTTTCCCTTATTCATTTATAACTTCTAAAAATATTAAATTCATGCTTGGTTGTGCTGGTGTACCTTTGTCCTTGTGTTTTTTTGCCTTGACTCCTTGTTTGGCAAACTGCTGGTCCAACCAGTCCTAGAAACCCTGATTTTCCTCGAACATAGGCTGCATATTCTTCCATTTTCTTGAGTATATTTTCTAATGAGTAGGCCTCTTACCTTACCTAATTTCTTGCTGATAGCCACCTTGACATTCCTGCATAAATTTCAAAATGAACAATTTACTTTTGCAGAACTTGAACTTGAGAAGGTGACCTTCCTTGGAGACCTTTCTTGATCTAATTTGGACAAACAGGTTGTTATGTATATTTTATTAATTATTATTTAGATATATTTATCTTAGGTTTTATTAAGTGAAAGGGCATGATCAAAGATCATGCCTGTTCGCCAAGGGACACCATAAGGCTATATTTAAAGCCTTGATGATTCCCCATTGTAATCATCTCTCATATCTCATCTTTTATAAATAATAATATATACTTATTCAAGTTTACCAGAGTTTTTACACTCCATTGGTATCGGAGCCATCGCTCTTCTGGATCTGTGTGATCATCAGGTTAAAGAATTTCGACGGAAATTTCAGAATTTTTTTTAACCAAGTGCAGAATTGCACACAAATTCCCAACCCCTCACGTAAAAATAAATTTTCAAATAAAACAGTCAACGCAGAACACACACACATATACACTTCATTCCCAACGCTCACATACACTCCCGTCTCTCACATTCCTTATGCCTTCCCCCTCATCTCACAGTCCAACGGCCCTCATCTCACCGCTCTGCACATTGGAGAGAGAGGTACCCGTCTCGCTTGCACGTTGGAGAGCTGAGTTGCCGTTTAGAAGTTGCCGCTCGCACGCTGGAGAGAGAGGTGCCTGTCACTGAAGAATCAAAGGAACGTGCAATTCCACTGAAGCCTGGAGAAAATCAATAGTATTCAAAAAAATTAAAAGTTTGTTAACTGCTGAAGCCAAGACTCTGTTCGCTGGAACTGCCACCTATCACACCGTCCCCGCATCACCCCCTCTGCCAACGTTCCCCATAGCATTCTACCCATTGTCAACGCCGCCGCTATAGCGGCTTTGTCACCTCTGTCTGCCCTCACTTCGACGCCGTGCGGCTCCCAACTTCGCCCGCCTGTCCCAACGTTACCTACCGACTATCGCAGTCCCGAGCTCTCTTCACCTCTGAAAATTGAATTTTTTTTAAAGAAAATCGTGAAATAGTGTGATGTCTGGTATTAAAATCGATATATAAGCCGCATATAATAAACCCACTGTCAAAAGCCACACTGTCACCACTGTCATCTTTCGTCGCCAGTCCTGTTGTGTTTGATTGCTGTCCACCGTGGCCAGATAAAACAAATTTTTAATTCGTGTCCGCAATAAAAAAATCACGAAACAGTGTGTCTTCTCAACGGAACGAGCACATTTTTAAACGATTTTTTTTAATTATATAAAATATATATTATATAGTTCAATTAATATATATATATATATATATATTATAATTATATAATTCATTTATATATTATATAATTCTCATTTAATAATTATATATATATAATAATTATATAATTAAATTATATATATTATATAATTTTTAATTAAAAATTATATATATATATATAATAATTATATAGTTAAAAAAAAAGAAAAAAAGAAAAAAATTAATTAATTAATTAAATATTAATTAATTAATTAATTTTAAAGAAAGAAGGAGAGAAACTGGCAGAAAAATATTCCCCACCTCATACACGTTCAATGTCTTCATCAATGTCAATGGCGGAATTCCAGAAGAAATTGGTGGATCTCGAGAAACAGATCAATAGTAATTCCGAAGAATTCGGAAAAAGACTAGTCAATCTTGAAGGTACAGTTGCAGGACACTCCAACAACATCAAAAAGATTCATGATACAACAAATCGAATAGAAAGACAAATGTGGCTAAATCATCACGAGGCCACAGAAAAGCAGAGCGAAGCAATGAACAATATGACATAACTCTTCAATAAGCTGAATGATAAGATAGATAAGTTAAGTCAGACACAATCCCCAATATCTCATAACAGGGAACAAAATCAACAAAACAATTCCGCAGATTCAGGGAACTCGGAAGAGCATCAGGAAAAAACCGATTCCCCACATCATCAAGAAGATAGTAATGCAGATTTTCAAAATAAGCAGCTCTGGAATGCATTCGCTAATCAATATCCCCTTCTTGTTCCACCATTAGCATATCAGCGCAAAGCGAAGATCGACCTACCCAAATTTGATGGTAATGAAAAGAATAGCGTTGCATGGCTTAATAAAGCGGAAGAATATTTTGAGATTTATGACATTACTAGTGATGATGAAAAAATTAAACATGCTTCCATGAAAATGGAAGGAGAAGCATATAATTGGTATATGTGGTGGAAAAAAACAACGCTCGCTATCAGTTGGAGGAAATTTAAGGATGCGTTCTTCAAAAGGTTTCAAGGCATAAAAGAAGAAAAGTTTTTTTCAACCTTTATCAAATTACGCCAAAAAGGAGATGTGGATGAGTACACTCGAGAATGGGAGACCTTGGCAACACGAGTACCAAGATTGTCGGAATCTCGTCTAATCCAGTCTTACATCTCAGGACTTAAAATCCACATACAAGAAGAGCTAGAACTACATGAAATTACGTCCGTAGAAGTAGCAAGGCAAAAAGCAAAAGCTGCTGAAAAGAAATTTGAAAGATTATCAAAACCAGAAAAAGTATATTCGAGACGACAGTTTCCTCAATCTACAAAAGAAGATAACATGAAATATGTTCCACCACGCCTTCGTGAAGGAGACAAATCTAACTTGGAAATACAAAGAATGAGGGAAGGCAAATGCAAACGTTGTGGCGAAAAATGGGACCCTAAGCACAGATGTGCTAATGGGAAAGAAAAAAATCTGTATAATTGTGAAGCAACTAATGATTCTAACAATGATGATTCAGACATAGAAGGGATAGAAGATACCCTAGAATTCTCCCCAGAAGTAGATGATGACAGCACTCCGTAAGTGTCATTATCAGCCATGACAGGTATATCACAACCTCAGACTCTAAAATTAAGGGGACATATTAAGAAAAAAAACGTAATGGTTCTCATAGACACAGGCAGCACGCACAATTTTCTAGATTCAACCATGGCCAAAAGACTCAACCTCTTTACTTTTCCTATGCCTAATATGAAGGTAATGGTGGCCGATGGTAAGAGGATTGAACAGGTAGGAAAATTCCATAAAGTCAAATTTCAGATTAAAGACTTTAGTTTAGAATCTCCATTCTATGTCGTACCACTTGGAGGAGTAGATGTGGTCTTAGGAATTCAGTGGTTACAAACCTTGGGTACTTATTCGGCCAACCATCAGAAGCAATTTATAAGCTTTAAGTGGGAAGGGCAGAAGCACAAGTTATTTGGATTCCAAGCCCCAGAAAATCAAATCGTATCATCATCCCAGATGATGAAGATGATCCGAAAGGGAGCGCCAGCCTATATAGTCGAATGTCATCATTTAGAGATGTTATCTACAAAAGTCAACCACGAAGTATCACAGGAGGTACAAGCACTAGTTCAGAAACATGAAAAGGTATTTCAAGATCTACCAATGAAGATGCCTCCTCATAGGGAAATCGAACATAAAATAGAAGTCAAGGCAGGATCAGACCCTGCTAACATCAAGCCTTATCGCTACCCACATCACCATAAAATGGAAATTGAGAAGATAATCCAAGACCTTTTAAAATGTGGGGTCATTTCAAAAAGTAAGAGTCCGTATGCTGCCCCAGTTATATTGGTAAGAAAAAAAGACGGATCGTTTCGGCTATGCATTGACTATAGAGGATTAAATAAGATAACAATTAAAAATAAGTTTCCAATTCCCTTTATCGATGAAATGTTGGATGAACTCCATGGCGCAAAATATTTCTCTAAATTAGATTTAAGGTCAGGTTATTACTAGATCCGAATTAGATTGGAAGATATACCAAAAACTGCATTTCAAACACATGAAGGTCATTATGAATTTAAAGTAATGCCCTTTGGGTTAACAAATGCACCAGCTACGTTCCAAGCCACCATGAACGAGTTATTTCGTCCATATCTTAGGAAATTTGTACTAGTATTTTTTGATGATATTTTGATTTATAGTAAAACCTGGAGGGAGCATTTGCAACACTTGGATAAAGTTCTCACGTTACTAGAAGACCATCAATTCTATGCAAAAAAATCCAAATGCACCTTTGGAAAAGAAGAAGTTGAATATTTGGGACACCTAATATCCCATGAAGGAGTAAAAGTGGATCCTTCTAAGATTAAGGCTATAAGGGAATGGAATAAACCAGTGAACATATCCAAGCTCAGAGGATTTTTAGGATTAATGGGATATTATCGAAGATTTATTAAAGATTATGCGCATCGAACTGCACCTCTTACAAATCTTTTAAAGAAAAATTCGTTTCAATGGAATGAGGAAGCAGGGAAATTTTTTGAAGATTTGAAGGAAGTAATGGTTAATGCCCTAGTATTGGCAACTCCTGACTTTTCTAAACCATTTATCATTGAATGTGATGCCTCTGGATTCGGTATTGGTGTAGTATTAATGCAAGAGGGGCACCCTATTGCTTTTGAAAGCAGAAAACTAAATAAACGTGAGCGTCTCAAGTCCACATACAATAAGGAAATGCTCGCAATTATGCATGCATTGGCCAAATGGAGACAATATCTGTTAGGAAGTAAATTTTCCATCCGAACCGATCATAACAGTCTTCAGTATCTCCTTAAGCAAAAAACACTCTCTGAAAAACAACAAAAATGGATCGAGAAGATTGCCGCTTTTGACATGGAGATATTACACAAGAAAGGAAAGGACAATGTAGTAGCGGATGCCCTGTCTAGAAAAGATGAGGAAACAACATTACTTGTAGTTTCAATTGCTGTGCCTGAATGGCTTAATGAGATTAGAAGTGAGTACGCCAAAGATCCGAACATGTTGGCTATAATCAATAATCTCCCAGGGAATTCAAAATTTGAATGGAAGAACGATATCTTATGGTACAAAGGGAGAATTTATCTAAACTCCAAATCCAAGTTTATATCAAAAATACTCAAGGAATCACATGATTCCATGTCATCGGGACATGTAGGATATTTCAAAACCTACTACAATGCACGTCAGTCATTTTTCTGGAACGGTATGAGTCACGATATTCAAAAATATGTTGCAGAATGTGACAAGTGTCAAAGAAATAAAATTGAAAATATTATGACACCTAGCTTACTTCATCCCTTAAATATTCCGGCTCAGAAATGGGAAGAAATATCAATGGATTTTATTGAAGGATTACCTGTATCGGAGGGAAAGGATAAGATCTTCGTTGTAGTAGATAGACTCACTAAGTATGCTCACTTTATCGCTATTAAAAAAACAGACTCTGCAAAGCACATTGCAGAGATATTCTGCAAACATATTTATAAATTATACGGCTTTCCGAAAGTTATTGTCAGTGACAGGGATGCCAAATTTAAAGGAAACTTTTGGAAGGAATTGTTCAACCATGTTGGAACCTACCTCTACATGAGCTCAACTTATCACCCTCAAACATATGGACAAACAGAGGTTGTTAATAAATGTTTGGAAGCTTACCTACGATGTTATGCTACGGAGAAACAAAATAAGTGGGTCCAATGGTTGCATCTTGCCGAATGGTGGTATAATTCTACTTACCATACATCGACAAAAATGACTCCGTTCCAGGCTCTATATGGATATGAGCCTCCAAAGTGGAAATATTTTGCTTCAGTTCAAACTAATTTGCCAGCAGTAAAAAATCAACTAGAAGAACACCAAAAGGTCGTCCAAATTCTAAAAGAAAATTTGAGTGTTGCACAGAATCGTATGAAGCAACATGCTGACCGTAATCGCACTGAGAGATCATTTGAAGTTGGAGACTGGGTGTTTGTCAAGCTTCAACCATACAAGCAGTTGTCCCTTAAACAAAAAGGAAAAAATAAATTAGCTCCAAAGTTTTATGGTCCGTATCAAATTATTAAAAAGATCAGTCAAGTCGCTTATGGTTTGAGCCTTCCCGATACCAGTCGTGTTCACAATGTTTTCCATGTGTCCTGCTTAAAAAAGGCATTGGGTAACCATCAGTTGCCCCAAACAACACTTCCCATTTTGGATGATGAAGGCAAGCTCGTTCTAGAGCCCGAAGGTATCCTATCTACCCGTGATAAGAAGCTGCGCTCTTGTGTTATTACCGAATATTTAATCAAGTGGAAGGACTTGCCCATTGAAGAAGCATCTTGGGAGTCTGAAGCGTTTCGCCAGCAACATCCATCGTTATGTATGCTTTGAGGACAAAGCATCTTTAAGAGAGGGGCAATGTTATGTATATGTTATTAATTATTAGTTAGATATAGTTATCTTAGGTTTTATTAAGTGAAAGGACATGATCAAAGATCATGCCTATTCGCCAAGGGACACCATAAGGCTATATTTAAAGCCTTGGTGATTCCCCATTGTAATCATCTCTCATATCTCATATTTTATAAATAATAATATATACTTATTCAAGTTTACCAGAGTTTTTACACTCCACAGGTGCTGCCCTTTTTTCACATTTGGTTCAACTTCTAGTAAATGAAAAACAATGATTTAGAACGCTAAGATTAACCCTACAACCTATGAAACCCTAGTGACCTAGTGGTAGGCTCTTTGACTTGGTCTTTGACTAAAAGCTTGGCTTAATATCTTCAGATATGAAAAACAAAGTTTATGATAATTTGATGGATTGAAGATCCAAAATCCAATGTACTTGATTTATCTAAAGAGCCTACAGAGACAATTTTGAGACCATCAATTTTTGAAGTATTTGATGAACATGAGAAAGGGTAGGCTATTTGGCAATCCTAGGTGGAAAGTGGAGGGGTTAAGCATATGAAAAACAGAGTACTGAGGTTATGGGTGTGAAAATGGGACAGAAATGAGTGTCATGAGCCCATGAGGGGTCTTCTAAGAGTGATAGGATAATTAGGGAATGGCAGAGTAATGAGATAGTGAAAACATTATCCTAAGGATAATGAAGGCAGTGAGATTTATAAAACTCAAATATTCATGAATTTTGTTTTTAGAAATCTAGGATAAGCATTTAGTCATCTAGAAAATGGAAAAAATTACTGATGACTAACAGAACCATCTAGGGGTAGCCAAACAGGGGGAGGAGGATGACAATGTGGCATTGTTGGCAAGAGGAAATAAAGGAAAATCAAATAAGGGAGCTTCCACCAGTGGAGGCAAAGGAAAAGGTAAAGGAAAATAGTAGAGCAAAGAAAAGTACTATTCCAAAGTAAAATGTTGGAATTGTCAAAAGATGGGACATTATGCTGTTGTGTGTCTAGAGAAGAAAAATAAGAAAGTGAAAGAGAAAACCATGGCAGCTTCTGCAGAGATAGAAGACTTCTTAGAGAGTTTTGATTGAGTTTTTGGATTCATAGCTTGTGAATCCTCCATTGCAGTATCACATGCCATACAGGTTCAGTGGGAGTATGCACTTGCCTTTACTAGCAGAGCATATTCTAGTGTCTGGTATGTTGACAGTGGAACTTCTCGCCATATGACAGGAGTCAGGGAGTACTTCTCAGAGCTATCAGAGAGTGATACTGATATTGAGGTAGTACGTGGTGATGAAAACATTGTTAGAGCAGTCGGTGTTGGAATATTAACATTTGATAGGGAACCTAAACCTCCTTTGAAAGTGTCATATGTTCTATATGTGCTTGGAATGAAGAAGAACTTGATATCCATCTCAGCACTTGAGGACAGAGGGTATGAGGTCTTGTTCAGGAATGGACAGGTGTTCTTATATCATAAGGTAACTTCAACTGATTCAGCTAGAGTGATTGGAGTGCGCCATGCTAAGGTTTACAAGTTCTCATTCCAGCCACTGATGGCATTGAGTAACAATACCAGGGACATGACTGACAACAGTTCTAATATTTCAAAGTTGTGTGAGATATGGCATCGCAAGATGGGTCACATGTATCATGGGGCCTTGAGGATATTGCGGGATATCACCATTGGTGTGCCAGATTTCATTTCTGATCACCTTAATGAATGTAGAGGATGTGCTATGGGGAAATTTTCAAAAGCCCCTTTTCCTAGTAGTGACAACATGATGACAGGGATCCTTAACTTGATTCATTCTGATGTGAGTGGTCGGATGTCTCATGTGTCCTTGAGTGGCTTTGAGTATTATGTCTTATTAATTGATGACCACTCTAGGAAGACCTGGATTTATTACTTGAAGACTAAGGGGGAGGTTTTCAAGCGGTTTCGAGAGTTCAAAGCTCTCATGGAAACCCAAACAGGTAGGAAGATCAAGGTACTAAGGTTGGACAATGGAGGTGAGTATACTCTTTGTGAGTTTGTCGATTTTTGTGATGAGGCAGGCATTAAGAGGGGGTTCACGGTTCCTTAGAACCCTTAGCAGAATGGGGTGTTTGAAAGGAAGAACAGATCCATTGTAGGGGCTGCCAAAGCCATGCTTCACGATCAGGGGTTAGCTTTATTTTTGTGGGCAGAGGCCTGCAACACTGCTGTTTACTTAAAAAACATGAGTCCACATCATGCCTTGGGGAATGTGACCCCTGAGGAGGCTTTCTCAGGGAAGATGCCTGATGTTGTGAACTTTCGTATCTTTGGCTGCCTTACATATTATTATGTCCCCAAGGAGAGCAGGACCAAGCTAGAACCTACTGCAGACAAGGGAATCTTTGTGGGTTATATCGAGATTTCAAAAACCTACTGGATTTACATTTCTGCAAAGAGGAAAGTGGTTCTTAGGATGGAGCTAAAGTTCGAGGAGGAGAGAGCTTTCAAGAGGTCACGGGAGTTACAGTGTGTAGAGTCACCAGACACTCAGCAACAACGAAGTTAGTCATAGGGATCCAAAGCACAGGGCACAGGCGGTCAGGGATCAAGAAGTACATCTACTACAGTTTCAGGTCCATCAGTGAGCAGTGGCTCTTAGAGTCAGGTGAGTGAATCTTCAAGTAGCTTACATGGCAGTCTGTAGAACTGGTCACAGGATAGTCCATTGATGGACAACTTGCATGGTACATCAGGTTCTACAGGCACAGGTACATGTATGGGGTCATTTGGAAGGCCTTCAAGAGTTCAAGCTTCTGATGATGATGAGTATTGTTTCACTCCGGTGGAAGAAGCAGTTTCAGGGAAGAGGAAACCCAAGTGGCTTTAAGGCACCCTGCGTGAGCCCACATAAGTTACTAGTCCAAAGAGACAGGTCAGAGAGAGTAGACCACCTAAGCGGTTCTGTAGTTACATGGCAATGGTAACAAGCATTGTTGACACTGAGCCTTCTAGTTATGATGAGGTAGCTAGCTAGTAGGTTTGGAGAGAGTACATGATAGAGGAGTATTCTTATATTATGAAGAACAATGTTTGGGAGGTAGTGCCTAGGCCTAAAGTTAAATTAGTTGTTACTTCCAGATGGCTCTATAAGATAAAGCATGTTGCAGATGGCAACATAGAGAAGTTCAAGGCTTGGTTTGTGGCGAGAGGGTTCTCACAGGTAGAGGGATTTGACTATGAGGAGACCTTTGCTCCCGTAGCTTGGTATACATCTATTCACTCCATTATATCTATTGCAACAAAGATGGGTTGGAAGATCCACCAGATGGATGTGAAGACCGCCTTTCTCAATGGCTTCATTCAAAAGGAAGTTTATATTGAGTAGTCATAGGGATTTGAGTTGCATGGGTGGGAGACTCATGTATGCAGGTTGAAAAATGCACTCTATGGCCTGAAGCAAGCTCTTAGAGCTTGGTACTCTTGTATTGATACATACTTGCAACAATTGGGTTTCACTAAGAGTGAGGCTGATCCAAACCTATACTTCATTGTGGTAGGCGAGGATCATCTCATCTTGGTGTTGTATGTTGATGACTTGGTCATCACTGGAGCAGAGAGACTCATTGAGGGCTACAAGAGAGATATTTCTTCAGAGTTTGAGATGAAAGATATCGGCTTGATGCATTATTTTCTGGGATTGGAGGTGTGGCAGGAGGAGGGGCATGTCTTCCTAGGATAAGGGAAGTACATAGTGGATATTCTTAGCAGATTTCACATGGAGGACTGCAAAACCATGTCTACAGCTATGATCACTAACTGGAAGAAGCTTCACGCTTCCGATTTTGAGTTGGTGGATCCTACACTATACAGACAACTGATTGGATCATTGATGTATTTGGTCAACACCTAACCAGATATATGTTTTGCAGTTAACACTATGATTCAATTCATGTGTGAGCCCAGGAGAGTGCACTGGGTGGCTGCAAAACACATTCTTTGTTAGTTGCAGGATACTGTGGATTATGGTTTGGACTATAGACAGGGTGATGGAATGAGACTGGCAGGATACACAGGTTCAGATTGGGCAGGATGTGCTTCAGACAGGAAGAGCACTTCAGGGTGCTGTTTTGGATTAGGTTCGGCTGTTGTGTCATGGTTCAGCCGGAAACAAAATTCAGTTGCATTGATCTTAGCTAAGGCAGAGTATATGGCTACTATTTTGGCTAGCGGTGAGGCCATATGGCTTCACAAGATGTTTTTTAGTTTATTTGGTCAGCTGTTGAGACCTTCTGTGATTCACTACAATAATAAGAGTTGCATAAGGCTCGTGGGGAATCCAGTTTTTCATGACAGGTCAAAACATATTGGGATCAAGTATCATTTCATTCGAGACTATGTCCAAAAGGGAGCAGTCAAGCTTGAGTACATGTCCACAAATGAGCAGGTAGCAGAAATTTTCACCAAAGTCTTTACCAAGGGGCAAACATGTCTACTTCAAAGACAAGATGGGAGTGGTGAGGAACACCTTCCTCGGTAAGAGGAAGTGTTAAATTTTGGGTACCAAGGACAAGTGGTTCCCCATGGATTTCATATTCTTCCTAGGGAAAAGTGTCCACTCTATTGTACCTCTTCCTCTAAAAGTGACTTTATAAGTGGTAAAGTTAGTCTAATTTAAACGTGATAAAGTTACGTTTTAATTTGAAAGTGACTTTATTAAAGTCAATGAAGAATTAGAAAGTGAAAAGTGACTATGGAAATAAAAGGTTGTGTGTGTCTTTATTTAAGTGGGTGAGTGATTAAATAGAAAAAGTGAAATTAATGCACATTTATTTTTAGCCCTTGATCTAAATATTTCTTTGCCATTGGATCTAGGGATCACCCAAAAGTCACTTAGGTTAGGGTAAAAGGAGAGAAGAAGAGAAAATATCATTCTATTCTTTCATGAGCATTTTGAGAGAAAGCAAGAGAGAGCAAAGGAGAAATTTCTGAGCAGGGAGGAAGTGAAGAAGAACAACATGATCATTGGTATGCTTCCCAAGGAGCATTTTTGGCACGCTAACCAAAGAGTATCTTGGAATTTATAGCAGAAGTTTGGCAGACATTCCAAGGAGGGTGACAACATAGATTTCGAGGAAAATAGTGTGCAGGTTGAAGGCACGAAAATCGAGGCAGTTGGGCACAATTTTCGAGAAGAGGACATTTTGTAATTTTTCGTACAATCCATACAGATTAGTAAATGTCGTACGATGTGATCTAGGCACATTTATTGAGGCTATCCATACAACATTTATTGATGTATTTTCTGTCTGAACTATTTTTTATTGTGGCACAGTTTTCGAGGTGGAGTCTTGCACATAAATCGAGAGAAGTCTGTTTTTGTAAATGCTGGAATATTTTCCTGTGTATTTCGTTTTCTCTATAACAGTTTTCAGAAATAAGAAAGAGCTCTCAAACTATTTTTCCCCAAGAGTTGTAGGGGGTTTTTCCAAGGTCACATTGACTAAAAATCTCAGTGTTATTTTCTGTGTATGGATGTTATAATTTTTCTATGCATTTATTTCCAGCAGTAGTAAAAACTCCTAATTTTTATTTTCAGAAATAAATTTCATTTCCAGATTCTAGTGTTTTAATCATGCTTGGATTTCACATTAAATGAATGGAGTGATAAGGGAAAAATGTTAATCGAAGTGGGGTCTGAATTTTTACAATAGTCAAAGAAAAAATGTAAACACCCTTTTCACCTTGCCAGAATACTTCTTGGAGAAGTTGGTCTCATAACAGTTGGAAAAGTAAGCTCAAGGGTCAGTCACACCTATTCATACACAAGTCAGCTTATTACAGGTGGAAACAACAATTTATACCCTATATATACTGCACAGAACAGAGTGAAGTACAATTTGGATTTTCTGAAATTTTCGGACATGCATTGCAGGAATAAGGTCTGTAATTTGGCACAAAATAGAAAACAAAGAAATATGTAGTCACAATGAAGTAAAGGAAACACTCTATATCACCATATTGGGTCTAGAATAAAGAAAATAAGGAATTCGAGACTTATTCTGTGAAGGGAAAAACGTGCAATAAAGTTCTGAAGAAATAAGGAGGCTGAGACCTACCTCAATGAAAGAAAAGAGTTTTTCATCCATGTGTATCACAGTGCAAAAGAAGTAGGAGACATAGCGTAGAGAAGGATTATCATTGATAAAAGAAAGAAGTATGATATCTCTAGTTTAGGACAACATCAGATGTCTGAAGAAGGTAAAAAATTAAGAAAAAGGTAATCACAGTAATAAGAAGGGATCTCAGAGTTAAGCGTATTAAAGACCGAGAGGGAGCTTTGAGGAGACTAAGAAGAAGCAAATTAATCAAGGATATTTGACAAGGGACCGAACTTCCCTTGTACAAGTGTAGAATGATGTAGAAAGGAATGTTATCGTAAGGAGCCAAAGAAGAGCAGGTGAAAAGGGTGTTGGAGGCATACTAAGGTCAAGGGTTTGGGTCATGGTCATGGTACTTGTCATCTGAAAGTATATAAGAAGAATTAATTATGGGTTTTCCTCTCCAAGAGGGAGAGGTTTTGGCCCTGGCTTGAATAACCTAAATTTGTGTCTCTTGTGTTTTGATAATTAACTTGATGAAAGACCTAATAAGCTAACGAAAGAGAAGCCATAAGTAAGAAGAGTAAGATCACAAGTAATTATCAAAGTAGAGAATTGAATTACACCCTACCCTACCTAATTATATCCACTAGGTAGGGCTGGCTCCCTAGCCAAAATATTGGTTTGTGATTACCTTTCTCCACTCCTTTCTCAGCCTTGGGAAGTTGGGGAGAGTTATAACATTTTTGGTGCTGTTTTCAGGGAGCGATTGCTAAACATTACCTGGAAAAGAACGACAAAGATTAGATCTGATTGCTAATAGTGAATAGTGGTTAGACATAAGAAGGCTGAATCATTCACCTGGTGACTCTAGTGGTAAAGAATCCAAAAATTTAGAGTGTTCATGGCGACTCCACTTCGCAAAGATCAATAAATTGAAAAAATTCTTGGCGACTTCAATGTTTTGAAATGGGGTCAATTGCAAGAATAAATTCCAGGTATGCTCCTATGGATCAGTCTCATATCCCTGGATTTCCAAATCCTATGCCTCATGTTGATTGGTTATCTTATCTTCCCATGTTAAAAGATGAAAAGAAAGATGATGTTGCCTTGCATTTGATCAAGTTTCATATGCAGATACATAAACTCAAAGTTAAGTTTCCTGAGAGTTGCTTAATGAAGGTATTTATGGCTACTTTAGAAGATAAAGCAAGAAATTGGTATGAATGGTTGAAACCAGCTACCATATGTTCTTTAAAGGATTTTCATTCAGTATTTTTTGAGAATTATAAAGAGCATTATCCATCTTTGCTGCTTGTACAAAATTTTTGTGATTATTTTGAGGGTTTCATTCAACATCTTTAAAGTATTGATGAGGATCTAGAATTTATGGATTATGAGATCATAGAAGCCCTTCATGATTTCTCTTCCCAACAAGAATCAAAAGTTTCCTCTTTGGATGAAAAATAGTGCAATCAAGAAAGATAAATGCAAATTTCAGATTCTGAAAATGAGAATCAGCAAGCTAATGACAATTGTGATCAAAATCAGTCTTCTCCTTTGTCTAAATATGAGATAGATCAACTATTGAACAACCAAGTTACAACCCAATAAAATTTAGGTTTGCAGTGTTCACACAAGCAAGAATGTGTGAGGCAATCTTCTTACATTATTGAAAATGAAAATATGAATTTAAATGATGACAATAATGAGATTGATGAAAATATACAGGAATCTATTATGAGTAAACCAATTTGTGAAGATGATTTCATGCAAGAAGATCAGCCAACAAGCACTATTTTCTTTCATAAAGAGGATAGAGATGTCATGTTTAACAATCTTGAAGAATGCTTTCTGTTCAAGGGAGATTTAGAAGATGAATTGGAGGAGTATGAATCCAAGAAAAATAATATGCCAGAGATAGAATCAGAGTTTCTCATGCTTGAAGAATTGACAACCAACACTTAAAAAACATAAAGTCATACTTCCTTATGCCTTCATATGGAACAACAACCAAGTATTCTTTCAAATCGAAATGAAGTACTTGTATTTTTTAGCTGGATTTCAAGACAAGGTAACATTTCAAATTGAATATCATTACGATAATTTGTTACAGTCAACAGGGAAGATGAATTTTCTTGTATTTATGCATCATAAGCATATCTGCAGTGGACACTTGGAGTGGCCTATCTTTTTTTATTTCTGCTTGCTCAAGGAAAGTGTGAGCAAGACTCAAGTAAGTATCCATCTATTGGATTGGTTACACATATCATATGATTGTATATATATCTTCAGCACACAGATAGTTATCATCAGGATTTTAAGCCCGAGGTGAAGGCCCTAAGATCTCGATGATCTGCTACCATCAATAAGTTAGTCAATTTTGTTTCAGTTAGAGTCAAGTCAAATTTTTTTTGAGTCATTTAATGTCCAGTTTTGACTCCATTTCCCATGATAAGGCTACTTGGTTGTTACACAGTAATTTGTCACCATCCCCACAATCCCCCCTCCCGCACATTGGAGGGCCTATTCCGTGACTTGTGAGTAGGGACATGACCTGAAACAACTTTCATGGCATCCCCCTTGGCAAGGAAAATCATTCCTCTGAAGACAGTTTCCTGTAAAAAGCCCTAAAAATATACCTTTTGGCCTTGGCGCGATTAGCCAGTTCAGCCCTCGCGCCAATGGGGGAAATCCACCAAAGAGGGCACGCCAACTGGCACTCTGTCCCAGTGTATTACTCGCGCCAAGCTTAATAAGGATTGTTTAAAAAAAATAAATGGCAGAAGTTTGATTCCAACCAACTCCTGAACGAGTCTCTAAAATGAGTTGGGAGGTTTGGCTCTGGATATCCATGTAGGGGAAGTGGTTTTCCACCTATCATGGAAGCTTCCTTGAGGATAGGGCCAATCCCACCATTGTAGGGATCCCAAATCCCCTTACACCATCTATATAATCTTGTCATTTTCATTTTGCAAGCTAGACTGAATAGAGTTGAATCAGTAATAAGGAGATTATCGTCAGACAGCCGAAGAGAGAGAGCCTTGTCCCATCCTGACGAGCTTCACCGAGACGTGCTCCACTGTTGACCCGCCGAAGGAAGATCCAGCATCAGAAATCAGGTTGTATCTTTCTTTCGTTGTGATTAATAATAAACGACTTCGATTATGGTTCCATTCATATTTTCATGTCTTATGTTATGAATTGTATCTTCTCTGACTGATACTTAGTTGCATGTATTAGGTTTTACACTTGTGTGTTGTTGTTTCTTTGTGTACGTGCAGGTGTTAGAACGTGCTAGGCGGGAGAATTGTGATCTACCAAAGCGAGGGAAAAAAGCGCCATATTTCCTGCAAGCAACAACAGTGTGGGACTTAAGGTAGGCCTCTTGTCACATCTTGGTCTTTTGTAACTAGGAACCTGCGTCTTAGCGTGACTCGGTTGTTGCTAGACCTGATCTGGGCTAGTAGGGATCGCCTCTTTTCGCAGAGGGGATTTATCTCTTCAACAATAACGTAAAGCTGGTGAAACACAAATATGAAATAGAAAGCAGACACTATGCATTCTCCAAGGGTGAGTAGAATATAGTTTAAGTCCAAGTCTTGCGGCGGTTGACGAAGAGAAGACGGGACACTGCAGGCACACACACAGTCATAGGCAGAGTTAGGCAGAAGAACATATAGTGGCATTGTTGGAAGCACGATAACTGGGTCAAGTCAGGCACTGAGGTGTTGTTACTAAACTATGAAACTATCGCATGATAACTAGAAAGGACACCTCAACACTTTGGGGGGAAGCATCAGCAAAACGAATGATATTTCCAGTTTCAATTTGTTTTCTTGGTATGATTGCATAAGTAATTTTAACAGTTTAGGTAGTTGAAGTAGTTTCAATAATTTCAGCAGTTACGAACTATTTGGATGTATTTAAGTAGATATAAATAAAGAAAAGGGGTTTCAAGTTTTGGACCTCTGGATGACTGTTAATTTGGTACTGAATTTTCTAAAAAATAAATGAAAGAAGATCAAGTTTTCTACACCTGTTGATGTTGATATGTCTTTCCAGTTTTACTCTGTGTTTATTCCTCTTTGAATGAAGTGAAGTAATGTAGCAGTCGGTCTCTTAATTAAATCTGTGAGTAAGAGTTAAATAACCTTAATTTGCGCTCCTTCACCTCATCTCTTCTCTCTTCACAAACTTCTGATGAAACTTTAAAGTAATAGATTCTGTGTTTACAACATATTATTTTGAATTTCCTCTCTCTCCATGAATTTCCTATGAAACTTAAAAGTGATAGATTCTGTTTCTCAACATATAATTTCGAGTTTCCCTTACAATTCTTATTTTCATTTCATTCAAATATCAATAGTTTATGGCATTGTGAAGGCTTTCATTGTATCAGATTATTGAAGGTATTAAGTAATTAAATTCGAAAGGTGTTAAACAGAGGCCATTTGATATTGTAATATTGACATACATTTACAAAATGTCTTAAGCATTGATTTCTTACCACATTCGAGGGATTGTTTCTTGAGATACAACAACTCCATTGAGTTTTTCTAACACGAGTTAGAAATACCTTGCACAGTATGATGGATACCACAAGACATAAGGCTTCACAAACATTGTAAGGTGTACAAACTCAGCTATAATTCTTAATTTACTCAACTTGTACTCACTAATAAACCTATTTTTAACCAAGTCAATCTGAAGAATTTAAAGCTACACATTGCAGAAAAATAAAAGACCGCACAGGGAAGCTAACTCTCTTCAATTTTTAGGGATATTATGTATCTTTTGGAAGATGGTAAGATCCATCTTCGCACATCAACATGAGGATATCCCACTTTAGTTGTACCTAACAAGGAGAAACAAGAATTACAACGTTGCATGTAATGTTGGGCCCTCAACAACATCACCATTAAGAACCATTATCCACTCTTTTGGATTGATGACCATCTTGAATGGCTCAGGGGATATAAGTACTTGACCAACCTAGATTTTTCTCTAAGTTATCACCAAGCCTATATAGAACCTAATGATGTCCATGAAACAAAATTCAAGACAAAATTTGACCTCTATGAGTGGTTGGTCATGCATGACAACCTATCTAATGTCCATCACCATTTTCATGCAAATCGCCAACATCTTTCACCTACACCTCCGAAAGTTTGTGGTCTACTTGCGATGACAATTTTTATTTTAGAAAGAATTGGCCAAAATAATTGTAGATTTTCAAATAGTATTTGATCTCCTGCCCTAACACAAGTTGCAAGCTAAAAATGAAGAAATTCATCTTTGGACAAACCTTTGTCTAATATGTGGGTTTTGTGATTGATGAAACTGAATCTCACACAAATCCTACTAGATTTGTGTCTTTAACATTCGACCTACTCCCACCAATACCTTAAATCACAAGAGTTTTTTAGGAGGCATGAATTTATATAAGAAATGCATCCACCATTACTCTTGCATTGCTTGACCAGTGAAACAAGCCAACAATCAGAAAAAATTTCACCGGAATTCTAAATAAAAACAAGTCTTTCAAAAGTTGAAGGATGCACTATTCTCCTAGAATTGCAAGAACCTTTCGAGACTAAAACATGTGCGTTTCAATAAGCCATAAGCATTTTTCTTAAGCAAGGAGCACAAACAACTACATACCACTCACAAAACTTGTCCCAAGTAAAGCTCAACTACAACACTTATGCCAAGGAAATCTAGGCATTGGTTTGAGCACTCAAGTAATGGTCACACTATATCCTTGGTGAAGAATATGTCCTCCATGTCGATTATCATCCTCTTCAATTCTTGAATTTTCATTCTAATATCCACAAATAAAAAGGCTTCATAAATTCGACAATTTCATTTAGTAAGTAAGAATAGCCCTAATAAAGTGGTTGATTTACTCATCATAATGCCTACTAAGGTCCTTCCCATTTTATATGTACAAAGTGAATCATATTAGCAATGAATAGTGAGAATAAACCTAATAAAGTGGTTGATTTACTCATGAGAATGGCCACTAAGGTCTTTCCCATTTTATATATACAGAGTGCATCATATCAGAAATAAATAGATCAATATTCGAATGACCCCTATTTTGGTATTGTCATGAACTTCATCCAACAACCACAAAGGTCAACTAAATGCTCTTCCTAGACTACACAATCTAGAATAGCTTATTGTACATGCTTAATCAATTTTTTCCTAACTAGACTAGATCACCTCTTTTTTCCCAGAGAGGTCCACTCTGATCATATGGAGAAAATTTTGGGGCGTGTAATTTTTTTTTTTTTTTTAACGATACTTATTTTAGCCTTTTGTTAGGAAACATGTGGAAGATTCGATACAAAGATGTTCACATTATAGCCAAAGAAACACTTATAATTAAAATATTTTTGTGTACTAGTATTTGCAAGTTCCCAGCAAGCCATGGGAGTAAAATCTCTGTGCATATCATCAATTATTTTCCTATCACTTAGCCTAATAAGAATAATTGTATCATTTTAGTAGTTTGAAAATTTTCAAAGATGGCGATGTTCATTCCCTGCAACAAGAAAATTGATGCCCCAAAAGTTGCAACATACTTCTTTTGACAAGTTTGGAGCTATTATGGTTTATCATTGACCATATTTTCCAATCATGACTTCATATCTTTATGAAATTATTTAAATTCATTGTGGAAACTTTCTAGCTATCAATTGATGTGATATAAAGCTTGATTTAGTTAACATGACCTTGTTCCATGCTCTTTGCATTTATGACCATCAAAACAAATAATGAGATCATTACATGTATCTACAAGGCACTCTCCATTTGCAGTTGGTTACGATTTCCAACATCATTTCCCTAATGAGATTCCAAATGATATCTTAACTCCATCCATAATGCACATCCCACCAAAAAAAAGGGCAAGGAAATGCTTCTTTATTTGTATAAAACTTGGCCAATATCCATAATAGGGCCCATGACATACTTCAATAAAATTATGCCAAAAACAAGGAATTTCATAACATAGATCAAGTTGATCCTCATTTTCAAGTTGGTGATAGAGTTTGGAATCACGATAATGTCCCTACAGTCCCAAAATAAAAATGGCATGACTTCCATGAAAGTAAAATAAGCTTGGATATGGAGCTTGGTGGATATAACCAAATTTTGCATGGAAATGCAAGCTCATAATTCATATGTTTGGAAGACATCCATATCTTTCCTGGATTGAATGATGCATTTCTTGATGTAATTGAAGGTAAAGAACAAGTATTTGAGGAAGATAATTATGGTTTCATAAGAAGAATGCATGCTAAGGATGGAAGGGGTGATATAGTAGTCAATTTACCCTCAGATATTAGGAATGATCGCTCAGTATAGAGAAATGTCGAGAGAAAGGAGCCTAACAAATTGTTGATCAAGAAGAATATGACAGGAGAAGAATAGCTACAGATGTCATGTGGAAGAGAAAGTGGCATTTCCCTATAAAATTATATCCTACAAAACTTTAGGCGCTCATAATGAAAACAATGATGATAAAATAGGATGCGATAAGGAGGGTTGCAATGTTGTTCTTGTGACAAATATTGACCGAGATCTTGATGAATAAATAAAATCTCATCCTTTTTCAAGTCTTCATCCATTAGACAGATAAAAATGTGAGTAACTTAATCTTATATAAATCTTTCTTCTTAAATAGAGAAACATGTGAGCAGCTTAATTTCCACATCAAGCCCTGTTCCTGTCAGAAATCCATATCAAGTTTCATATTCTGTGAGAAGTTTGATATGCAATGAGAGAAAAGAACAATGTATAAATGAGTGGGATTTTGAAGATCTCATTGTTTTCTTTTATATTCCATATTTGTACCTCTTGCAATGCCCAACATATAATATTGATGCATTTCAATGAAAACATGCCTTAAGTTCAAGTATCCATGCTTTCCTTCCCTTTGGTGAAACTGAGAATGTCGATGAAAACATCCCACAAGATTTTTTGTCTGTTAATAAACGTAAGTATTAGTTTTTGGGAGAAAGTTTTGTAATATTTCAACTGAATTTTAGGTCAGGATGATGAGTTTTCTTAGCAGAAGAAACTACAATTTAGCCACGAATAGGGATATGGGTCAATCCTCAACATCAATTTCCAACTCACTAACGAGTGTTCATGCCATCAAGAGACAAATTTATGCAGTCCTAAAGCTTTCAAAGAAGTTCCAGTTATTAAATATTGTCCCAAGAGATTCACATTGCCATAATTTATCACTAAATTAGGTTCTAAAAGGAATTACCTTTCCCACCAACATTGTACATTCACAAGATTTCCAAAACTGCTGTGTAATTTTCTGAATTTCTTTGCTTTGTATAAAATAGACCCCTTGAATATCCTTCCACATTCATCCTATAATCACTATTTCATTTAATTCCAACATTTTGTTTAAAAATATTTCATATTGCGTTTTATTCCAATCTAGTGTTTACAAATCTTTCATGACTAGTTGAACACATCAAGAGGAAAAAAGTGCATGTACAGATACCAAGAAGCTTCACTTTTTGAATATTTTCCCAAGGGATTCAGAAGAAAAATAAATCACCAATCCATGATTTTGGGCCTTCTTATCCAACTCACATTTTGGAAACATTTTTTCCTTGGAAATAAACTACTAAAAACTACCTCTCATCATAGTTTTCACCACACAATCTATATCCACATTATGGGAAGAAAAAAAATTCCCATAGATTTTCGCACAGCACCTAGCAGAAAAATGGGAGAAATAAAAGTGGATAAAAGTTCATCATTTCATGTTCCATGGGATGTAATTAATTTACAAATTTTCTGAAAAAGAATAGGAATTTAAGCCATGAAACTAGTAAAAATAAACATCTTTGTGAACATGTATTATACTGGAAAGGTTATATCAGAAAAATATGTGTTGAGATTATGAAATTTGTAGATATAATGTTAACATTGAAGAATATACCTAGCCTATGTGAACTAGAAATTGGTACATGTACAAATCTTTTACAACATAATGGGTCATTTCTTATGAAACCCCATCTTTGTAGTATGTATAAACCATTGGAAATGTACATAGATTGAAAATGGAGATACATGCTTATAACCAAAAAATCAATGGATCTAGTAATAAATGTTCAATAAATCAAAGCTGGAGCGCCAAATCAGGTTGTGAATCAACCAACAATGATAGAAGACTGCCTAACTGGAGACCTTGGAGATTGAAACCCTACATGAAAATTTGGTGGAATCAAATGTAGAAATTATACAATATGCATGTATATCTTGGATTCACCAATATAACAATGTACTAAAGTTAAATAATGAATTTATTCTACAAATATTTTGTGGAATTAAAAACACAATCTATAATCACATGAACATGAAGAAAGATCAATCACACACAACACATATAATTTCCCGGGGAAAGCTTGTTGAGCTCCAAAGATGTTCTTTCTTCCACCACATTCCACTCCATTTCCTTTGTCCATTATTAATTATAGGCTCAAATGATCAATAGAATTAGTTAAAATTGCTTTAAGAATGAATATCATGACTAACTTTCTATGTTTTTATGATTTTGTCATTGTAGTACTTTTTGAACTAGATCTAGCTACAGAATGCAGACATTCTGTAGCTAGTTGCCGATTCTACAGCTGTCTTCATGTCTACGCAGGTTCCAGGTGTCATCTTGGAGGAAAACACATATGGGCGTATTCCACATCATTCCCTCATCATTTGTTGCTCTCCACAAAGTTTGAACGAAATTCTGTAGGCAGTTATGTACATGGGAACTCAAACTAGGAGAGAGACTCCTAATAGGACAAGGACAGTCCAGATGTCCTTAATTCTATTACGTGACCACCATTAGAGTCCTAGTTTGATTTTTATTTGGAAAGACAATTATCCCTAGGTTATCTCAAAACAGTTATGTAAATTTGTTACAAATATGGCTCGGGAAACCGAGGGACACGGTTAGATTTTGTGATTGATTGCTAGATTTCAGAAGTCCGAAAACACTCTGTTTTGAAGTAATTTCTCTCTAATGCAAGAAGTATCACTTTATTGAAAGCACCGAGTCAATATTGAAGTAGATTTTGTGTGCTACTCCGGTGGTAGAGGGCCTCTGCCTCCTGAGCAGCCTTGTTTATACGGTTTAGATAAGTATTTTAGTCTCGTTTTTCCTTTCTAGCTTAAGCACGTTTCTGAAGTTTATGTTTCATGCTTGTTTACATTGATCATCATAGCTAGACTTACTCTTATAAACTATTCCAAAATATCATCACGATGAATAAGGCATAGCTGTGGTGTTGTAGGTTTTAGTTGCATTTCCTTTCGAATTTTATGATTTATGCTTGTTTACACTAAGTGTCACAACTGGTCTTACTCCTACAAACTCTTCCAAAACATCATTAACAATGAATAAAAAACAGCTGTGGTATATTAGATTTTAATTGTATTTGCTTTCAAATCTTATGTTTATGTTCAATTGCATTGAATAATACAACCATAATTGTTTTTACAAACTCTTCCAAAATATCATTCACATTGAACAAGATGGGCTAGAGAATTCCAATAGACTAGCTACATGTTAGTTTAGTCATAACACTCCGGAGGATGATTTCATTTAGTTCAGCTCTGTCACTACATTTCAAGTTTGATAATGGAATTTTAATTTAACTCTGTTCACTGTACTTCAAGTAGATTAGTAGCACTCTAGTTTAGTCTTAGCTCACTGTATTAGCCTTCCAGTTTAGTTGTTATCCATTTCATTTTAAATTGTATTAGTTGTTAAATTTAGATACCACGGTCTTCATTATTTACAAAAAATTCTTTTGTTACAACCTCATATTAATACATAATCATCTGGACAGAAGCTAGTATCAGTCTAAGGCCTGGAGTATTTTGCAACCTTTTTACCATTTCACAAATAAGCCTTTTCTCAAGGACTATTCTAAAAAGAAACCTATAATTTTTGAGTGAGGCCTAGTGGTGCTAAATTGAGTTGCAGAACAGAATTAGAAGTTAGTTTAAAGTAAAAATCTTATTGTGCTACAAATGTTCTTTTCCAAATATGTTCCAATAAACCTTTAATCATGGATGAGATGTTGTAACATTGTAAGTTGATTGTTTATTTAGGAGAACTTCATTCACACTTAACTTGTCCATTTCTCAAGCTCTTCCAACACATCTTTAATGAATGAATTGGATAAGTTCAAGCTCATGTTTTGATTTATTTCCTTGCAATGAAGTCATTATCAAGCTTTGCATTTGTTGTTTGCCATCCATAGTTTAGGCCTTGTTCTGGTTTAATATAACCAATAGCTTCTTTTCACCAGCATTTAGTTCTTTCCCTTTTCAAACATAAAACCATAAAATCAAAAACATCAGAAAACATTAAACACAAAGTAGTGAGAAACAAATACCTAGGCACATATAGTGCACCACACTTCAACAGTTTACCAACCCTGGTTGACAATTAATGAACTCAATTTAGGAACACTAGGTTGAGCACAAACATTTTGGCGCCGTTGCCGGGGAAGTGTAACTAGGTAGCCTTGTTTCTTAACTCCCAAAAACAATGATATGCGTAGAGAGAGAGACTCAAGGGGTAGATTCATAAGAAGCAGAAGCAGAAGTTTGATTCCTAGAACACCACTTGTTTCATCAAGACCTAGAGCCATCACACCTCCAACTCAGACCCACATTCAATCCTTTACTGATCCTAGACTTCCAGAAGACTTAAGATCAGATATTCCATTAGAAAGACCTTCCACTTCATCCACTGAACCTGTCTTAGAAGAAGATTCAAGGACTCTAATACAAAATCATAGGAGAGAAAAACCTCAAATTTATAACATTTTCTAAGCTTTACAAGTGTCCCGAGGAATCCAATGCAGATGTTTAACATTTATGACAGAAGCGTAACAACATTTTACAGAAGCGTATCAGAAGTTTGCAGCAATTTTTAAAGCACTTTTAGGAGTCCAAATCCAATTATGAAAGAATGCTAAACTAGCCCTGTGTGTCTAGTTTCTATAAAATCTTGAATTTTTTAAAATTACCCATGGGAAGGCCTCCAAAAGATAATTCTCCCAAGGTTAGTCCAGAAGCATAGCAAGGCCTCCAAAAAAGTGGTAGAAGCATATAAAATGAGTGGTTTTTTGGCCTTTTCTGAAAAATTAAAGCTTCTCATGAAAATAGGGTTCTTGATCTGTTATGTAATCATCAAAATGAATCCAACCATATAAGAAAATCATCATTTTTATGCCCCTAAAATAAGCGTAACAAAATTTTGCTACAGTTCCGTGAGGAGGAAATTTATAGAATTGCCAAAAATCCAGAATTTTCCAAAAAAAAAATATCCAAAAACAATTTCTGCAAAAATAGGGCTTAAATATAGATCAATATCTCTCTAACCATAATGTTTTTTGAAAAAATGAGATATTTTTTTGTTCTTTGGCTTGTTATGAACAAAATCCTCCTCCATTTGTCCAAAATACGTTCCCATTTGCTCAGAATCCAACCTGGAAGTTGATCAATCAAAATTTGCAAAAGCTTAGCACACTCTGAGTAGAAGCGTAGCGCATAATTTGAGAGGGGCTTTGGAGGCCTTCCCAGAGGATTTTTGGACTGCAAGTGGTATGGTTGGAAATCTTAGGATGTCTGCTATAAAATGGAGTCATCAAGCACTGCAAAAAACTTCTCCAAACCCCTAAAAATTTTATTTGAAGACAACCTGTCCAAAAGTGCAGAAAATGACCTGGAACAACTGTATTTTGAGAATTTATCTCAAACCATAACACTTGTGCATAAATTGAAGGAGGTTTTTGTTCTTTTGTCTATGATTGACAAAAAAATCTTTCACTTTTGGAAAATTCATCTCCATTTCTTCATAAACTGATTTTGATGCAAAATTGTCCCTGTGTGCAATGTAAACCCTAGAAAGTGATCACGAAGCTCTAAAAATGATTCCATGGGTCTGAGTTGGCTCTGTTGTGAAACCAACTTTAAAAATAGAAGAAAAGAGATATCAATGCCTTAGAAATCATCCACTTCGAGGGGGAAACCTCCAATAGATTACATAAATGAACAATTCTTGGATGATACAAATGACCAAAACCTCCTTCTATATATAGAAGTTCATGGGGCCACAATATAATCCTAGCCAACCTAAAAATAATAATTTAAGGCCACAATAATAACAATATTGGAGTTACAGGGGTACAACAATAACAATAAGGGGGCTATACTAGTAACAATAAGGGACTAAACTAGTAATATAGGGACCTAACATGCCCCTCTCCTTCAAAAAAGTGTTGTCCTCAACGCTTGAGTAGCTCTAGGTGCTTTTGTATAAAATTTGCATCCTTCCATGTAGAATCTTCAATGGGTAAGTTCTTCCACTTGATGAGATACTCTGAAATTGATCGATTCCGTAGTTGTCGAGTTCTTGTTTCCGTGACCGCTTCTGGTTCCAATATGATTTTTCCTTCCTCATCAAGTTCTGGCAATATTGTTTGAACTGGAATATTTTCACCTATAACCTTCTTTAAGCATGAAACATGGAAAACTGGATGTACTCATGAAGAAGCAGGAAGCTCCAATTTGTATTCCATAGTACCAATCTTTTGCAACACCTTGTAAGGACCATAGTAACTTGGCGATAATTTATTGTCCTTCTTAACTTGCTTGAGGGACAATTATTTGTATGGTTGTAGCCGTAAAAATACCTAGTCTCCTGCATCAAAACTTCCCTCGCTGTGATGTTGATATGCCTGCTGTTTCATTCGATTTTGTGCCAAATTTAGGTTATCCTTTAAGAGTTGGAGAACTTCTTGTTGATGCTCGATGTGATATTCCACTGCTTGAACCTTAGAATTTTCTCTTAAATATGATGTGATGGATGGTAGATGATATCCATAAAGTGCCATAAATGGGGTCATTTTTGCTGCAATATGGAAGGAGGTGTTATACCACCATTCAACGAGAGGTAACCACTTAACCCATTTTGTTTGTTTATCAAATACAAAACAACTAAGATATCCTTCACATTTATTCACTATCTCAGTTTGAACATTAGATTGAGGATGATAAGATGAACTATGAGCTAGTTGAGTACCCAAACAAGAAAATAACTCCATCCAAAAATTTCCAGTAAAAATGGGATCTCTGTCACTCACAATAATATTTGGGTTTCCATGTAGCTTTTGAATTGTGTCCATAAATGTAGTTGCAATTGTACTTGCTTTAAATGGATGAGATAATGCACAAAAGTGTGCATACTTGGTAAGTCTATCAACTACCACCATGATGACACTCTTTCCTTCAGACTTTGGTAAACCTATGATAAACTCCATTGAAATTTCCTCCCAATGTTGACTTGGAATGGATAAAGGTTGTAGAATACCTAGGGTCTTAATTGTCTCAACTTTGTTTTGTTGGCAAACCAAACATTCCTCTACAAACTTTTGAATATCAGATTTAAGGCCATCCCAAAAAAATTCTTTCTTCACCCTGTGGTAAGTTTTTAAAAACTTGAGTGACCTCCTAAAGGAGTGTGCAATTCCAAAAGAATCTTTTGTTTTAGTTGGGAACTCTTACAAATATATAAGCGATCTTTGTACCATAATAAATCATTTTTCCAACTAAATGTATCAAATGTAGTAGGATCTTGCTGCAAATTTTGAATGAGTGTCCACACTTTTTCGTCCTTCTTCCATTCATCCCTTGCTTCAGTTATCCAATTTGGTTGGATAATACAAATGGCACAAATAAATGCTTCCACCTCTTCATTCTTTCTTGAGAGTGCATCTGCAACAACATTTAGCTTCCCTTTTTTGTAGATTATTTCAAAATCATAACCCAACATCTTTGTGACCCATTTTTGCTGCTCTTCTAAAGATAGTCTTTGTTCCAAAAAGTGTTTAAGACTATCATGATCAGTTTTTACCTTGAAGTGTCTTCCCATTAGGTAAGTTCGCCATTTCTTTAGTGCATGCAGTATTGCTAACATTTCCTTCTCGTAAATAGCTTTCTGTAAATACTTTCTTTTGATTGGACGACTTTCAAAAGCAATGGATCTTCCTTCTTGCATTAAAACAACACCAATTCCATTTCCTGAGGCATCACATTCCACAATAAAGGTTTTTGTGAAGTCTGGCATAGCTAAGACCGGTGCTAGGCACATTGCCTCTTTAAGATGTTCAAAGGCCTTAGTTGCTTCAGAAGTCCATGAAAATGCATATTTCTTCAATAATGTTGTTAGAGGTGCTGCTATTCTCCCATAATTCTTAACAAACTTGCGATAATACCCTGTTAACCCGAGAAATCCTCGCAACTACTTTATGGTTGTGGGGACTTTTCATTCCTTAATGGCTTTAATTTTGTTAGGGTCTGCCTTAACACCCTCGTGAGATACAATATGACCCAGATATTCCACCTCTTGTACTCCAAAGAAACATTTGGATGTTTTTGCATATAATTGTTTCTCCTGCAATAGTTTGAGCACCCTGTCAACATGTTGAACATGATTCTTCCAAGACCTACTGTAGATTAGTATATCATCAAAAAATACTAGCACAAATTTTCTAAGGAAGGGTTTGAAAATGGAATTCATCAACCCTTGAAATGTAGAAGGTGCATTGGTAAGGCCAAAAGGGATGACCAAAAATTCATAATGACCCTCATGAGTTCGAAATGCTGTTTTTGGAATATCTTCAGTCTTCATTCTAATTTGATGATATCTTGAACAAAGATCCAACTTGGTAAAATAAATTGCTCCATGTAATTCATCCAATAATTCATCAATCACAGGAATGGGAAATTTATCTTTAATGGTGAGCTTATTGAGCTCCCTATAATCCGGACACATTCGCCATGATCCATCCTTCTTGTGTACCAATACTACAGGAGCAGAGAAAGAACTTTGACTAGGTTGAAGTATACCCGCCTCTAACATTTCTGCAATCATGCGTTCAATTTCGCTCTTTTGGAAGTAAGGATATCTATAAGGCCGGATGTTTGGAGGAACACTTCCTGGAATCAAATGAATAGCATGATCATGATTACGAATAGGTGGGAGTCCTTTGGGAGTTTCAAACACCTTGGAATGATTGTCCAAGACTTGTTGGAGATCTGCAGAAATAGATGATTTTGATGTTGGAACTTCTAGTGAGCATAATTGTACAATTACGCCTCGCTGTTCTTTCTTTAGAAGCTTTGTCATGACATTAGAGCTTATTATCCTTCCTGGCTTCCCTGTGATACCCCATAATTCGACTTCCTTTCCTTCTGAAAAAAATTTCAAGAAAAGTTCTTGAAAATTAAAAGCTACCGTCCCCAAAGATTGTAACCATTGTACTCCTAGTACAACATCAGCACCTCCCATAGGAATGGAAAGCATTAGACTATTCAATACATATTCCCCCATGGTTAGCTTGATATTATGGCATTTTCTAGAGAAATTTATAGTTCCTCCATTTGCAACCATCACTTGACATTCTGGTGCTGGGTATAGGAAACAATTCAATTCCTTGGCTACCTTACAATGAATAAAATTATGGGTACTACCTGAATCAATCAACACTATTACCTTTTTTCTTCTTGATATGTCCTTCTATCTTGAGAGTTTGAGGGGTGGTAATTCCTGCCAATGCATTACACAATATGGTCGGACTCAATTCTTCCTCTTATAGGGTTGGTTCCTAGTGTATATCCTCTTCTTTTGAAGATTCTTGTTCATTTTCTTCTTCCTCTTCACAATCTATGTAAAATAATTTCTTCTCAGCACACTTATGACCTTTAGTGTATTTTCTATCACAACTGTAGCAAAGCCCTTTTGCTCTTTTTTCTTTCAATTGTTGTGGTGTCAACCTTGTAGGTTGTGGAAATCTAGGCGTAGCAACACTTCCTTCTTTATAGAATTGAGTGGTAGGCTTCCTTGTCGCCATAATTTTACATTCAACTTTTCTTGCCAACCTGAATGCCTTCTCCAATGAATCAGGTTCCAAAATGCGAACTTCATGTTGGATGTTATCCTTTAAAGTACCTATGAAGAGATCAATCCTGTGTTCCTCTGGAATATAAGTTACCGTTATATTCAATTTTTAGAAGTCCTCAATGTGCTCCCCCATTAAACCCTTTTGTTTGAGATTTGTCAATTGGCTAAAGAAGGTGTTGCTCTTTGTATCCTCATAATGTGCTATCATTTCCTCCGTAAAAATTGACCAAGTGACAATTTTTTTACGGGAGCAAAGCCATCGATACCATACAAATGTATTATGTTCTAAATGTAAAGTTGCAATGCGTACCTTTTGTGTGTTTTGCACATTATTGAGATCAAAATATTGCTCCATATGTAGTATCCATGTTACGGAATCCTTGCCATCAAACTTCCTCATATCCATCTTTGGAATATGGTGGTTCTTCCATCCAACATTAGAGTTTATGAAATCATGATTAACATCTATTTTGTTCTCATCATGAGTTTCTTCTACTATCTTTTCACCATTAGGAATCATTTCTTGTATCAACTTTGTCAAACCTTCCATGTATGCTTTTAGATCATTCTTCATATTTTCCATGCTGTCTTTCATTTTTTCTTCCATGTCCTCCATCTTAGCTTCCACGCCTTTCTTCAAACCATCCATCTTCGCTTCCACGCCTTTCTTCAAAACTTCCATTTCATTTTTTGTTGCTCTTTGCGAGAGCGAAATTTGGTGCACTTTCTCTTGTAGTTTTGATAGATCATGTTGCAATTATTCACCTTCATGAGTCTTAGTAGAGTATTCTGAGGGCTTAATGGGTGTTGAATTATTTTTAGGAGGCATTTTAGAACCCAATACTGAAATATATGCTCAATAGGCCCTTGGAATGACTTCAAACTGATTTTTTATACAAGACTTATGCAATTCGGAAGAAAAAAACACACACCTTTTTCCTGCTTTTGAGGAGCCTGATATTGAAACTAAATTATCTTTGTGATTTTGGATCTTTAATATCTGAAATTTGGCTCTAAGGTAGCCCTCTAAATAATATTTCGAATGCCACAGGTCTGATCTGATTTGGATTCTTCAAGCAAAAGTTATGTCCAATCTCCCACAATGACCTAATTATTGACTAATTCAGTAGAGCGAAATTGTACGACTTGCAACGTGTCACTGTTTAATCCTTCGGCTCTAAAATTGATAGAAAGGAAACTACAGTCCGTGCACTTGTGGCCACTCTTTACATAATTCTAATCTGATGCTCAGAGAGAGAGTTATGAAGATTTTCCCACGATCACCTCTTTGAGATGAAATTTGGGAGCCTGAACAAGCCCTAATTTCCACAAATCCTACCTCCCAAAATAATGCGAATAAATCTCTGAAATTTTTCTACGAGGTTCCTCAGGTTTTTAGCTTCGCTTTGTGAAAATTTCAACTTCTGAAACCTTGTAGAAAAAAAATTATAGTGAAAATACCGCGATGACCTATTTAAGTTAAATTCAAGAGCTTGCAAAAAGCCCTAACTTCCACAAATCATATCTCCTAAAATATTGTGAACCAAGCTCTGAATGTTTTCAACGTTGTTCCTCGGGATTTCGGCTTCTCGCTCTAAAAATTTCAGCTTCTGAACCTTCGTAGAAAAACGTTATAGTGAAAATTCCACAATGACCTGTTTGGAGCAGCGAAACCCTAGAATCCAAAGCTTTGATACCAAATGTTGTGAAACCAGCTTCAAAAATAGAAGAAAAGAGAGATCAATCTTAGAAATCAGCCACTTCGAGGGGGAAACCTCCAATACATTACATAAATGAACAATTCTTGGATGATACAAATGACCAAAACCTCCTTCTATATATGGGAGTCCATGGGGCCATAATATAATCCTAACCGACCTAAAAATAATAATTTAAGGGCACAATAATAACAATATTGGGGTTATAGGGTTACAACAATAATAATAAGGGGGTTATATTAATAATAATAAGGGACTAAACTAGTAATATAGGGACCTAACAGGCTCAAACCTAAAATGATGACCTCCCTTATGGTCTTTTACCTTCTCCCTCCATGGTGTTTATCAACAATATGAAAACCCTAGATAGATGAAATGGTAAGGGGAGGTGTAGAATTAGGAAAAAAGGGGATAGTGGTAGGGTGTTTTTAGGAGCAGAAATGAGGTAGAAGGAATATAGGGAAAAATCCCTAAGAAAATGAGGATAAATGGTGATGAGTTGGAAATAGGATGCAGGTGAAATTTATGGAAATGGGTATGAGGAAGGTGCCCAAAAGTTGAAAACACATAGTTTTCCTAGTTTCCTTGCATAAACCTAGTAAAAACTAGGGTTTGAGTGAAAATGATAGCTATGAGAGGTATGAGTGATAGGTAATGATTTGATAAGGCATATGGATGATTTAAGGATGATGTATGAGGATTTTAGATGATGAAATTAGAGTTTTACCAATTGAAGCAAGCTAAACATAAATGAAACCAAAAATGTAGTTGAAAACCTTAGAAGAGAGATTCCACCTTTTGTTTAAGAAATCACATCTACTGATAGGATAAACTCCACACATGCAATGATGGCCTTTCCCATGTTAAGATTAGAGGAAAACAAGCTTTTAAGTTGAAGATGATATCCTCCCTCCATAATATTCTCACAAAACCTCAAACATCCAGTCCTCTCAAAACATCTTTTGGCCAAGGGTGAAGCATTGATTTCTTGCATTGTGAAGGGTTCTAATCTGAGGTGGCACCCTCCCTTGAAGTTTTTCTTTTCACTCTCCATCTTGTCTATCATTGAAAGGATGAAACCCTAGTGTTTTGATGGGATGCATTAGGGAATTTTTGAGGTCTAAAATGGGCCTCCTAAGGAAATAATAAATAATAGTGGAAATAATAAAACAATATTAGATTACCTCATCAAATTTTAGAGGGAAAAAAGGAAAAAATATTTTTTCAACTCGTATTTTCAACTTATCTCCGTATGGGTTTACTTAAATTTTGAGCGGGAAGACTCATTGGATGCAGAATTTGATTCCTCATCGAAGGAGTACCCATGTTGCATACTTTCGATGGACTCTTCTACACAAAAAATGAGAAATACATGAAAATTGTGATTGCAAACATGTGTTTTCATGTAATTCTTATTTTTCGTATAACAGGGTCCATCAAAATTATGAAACATGGGTATTACTTGGATGAGGAATTAAATTTTTCATCCATTGAGTACTCCCACTCAAAATTTGAGTAAAACCTTAGGGAGATAAGGTGAAAATACAAGTTGAAAAATTAGTTTTATTATTTTATTATTTTTTAATCTTTTCACCTTTTTACCTCAAAAATGGTGAATCACCCCCCATGGTTGAAATCATCATATTTAATCCTATTGGTTCTTATAAATTTTATTTTGGTTGTACATTTTTCTTAGGAGGCCCATTTTAGACCTCAAAAGTTCTCTAATGGGTATGTGTAGTGTAATTTGGGAAAAACATAGTATAGGGATGGGGTAGGCTCAGAGGGTGAGATGAAGGGTTTTGGAGCCAAGGAAAATTCTACAAAAAAATTAGGAGATAGGCTTGCATGTTGGCTCCATGATATGAGAAAAATAAAGTGAAATGGACGTGAGGAAGGTGGTGAAATGAGGGAAACCCAAGAATTCCCTAGTTTATCACTATGAAAACTAGCTAAAAATTAGGGTTCGGTGAAAATGGCTATTAGGGAGGATATGGATGGTGGGAAATGGGAGTATGATGTATGTGGTTTAGGATAGTGTTAGATGGGAGGGTTAGGGTTTATTTCACTAGAATCTTTCAATGATATAAAGAGGTGAAAATATAATGGAGTATTGGAGTGAGTATGAAAATCAATAGTAAACTTGATAATTTGATCATTGGAGGGTATAGGAAGTTAAATTATTGTTGTAAGAACTCCAAGAACTGATGCCAACAAGATTTGAGTTTGTTTGAATGGCTTGGGAGCCAAAAAACCCTAATTCTGAACCCTTTCAATAAGCATAAAAACCAGTTACAAAAGCGTAAAAACTGCCTCCAGAAGCATAGTAGAAGTTACAAAAACGTAACAATTGCCTCCAAAAGTGTAGAAGAAGTTACAAAAACGTAACAACTGCTTCCAGAAGCGTAACAATAGGCTCCAAAAGCGTAACAACAGGCTCTAGAAGCATAGCAACTTATTCCTTGGAGTAATTTCTTGCCTTGGTTTCAAACCCTTGACCACTAAGGAGTTCAGTGAAGGTAAGAGAAGAGATATACCACACAACAAAAGAGAATAATGAGTTTGGATGAGCTTTCTTTTGTCCTTTATAGCTTTGAAATGAATTTTTTGTCCTGTAGTGAAACAATAAGACAATTTTGCATTTTGAAATCCTTTAACATTAAAACACATTTTTAAATAAGACAACTTGTCTTACTTTTTCTTCCTAAGTATGCTAGCTCCCCTTTAAAAGACTTATGAGTGAAATTAAGGATTGTTTGCCTTGTTTGATGGCAAATTAGACTTTTTCAAAAGCAAAAAAATGACACCTAGACAATATACCTATATGTGATGGAGTGAATGACCTAAGTCTTCTAAATGATAATGAAAGTGATGAGATTTAAAGTGATGATGGCCATGGATGAGATAAGGGAAGCAACAATTTTGAACTAGACTCCTTCAGTAACCAATTTTTTTTTTGAAAACTTGTTTGAAAAGACTAAAATTTTTGACCTATGACACTAGAAAATTAACTAAAAGAGTATGTTTGATCACTAACATATTGACACTAACAAGAGCAGTAAAAGTTTATTAGACAATGACTTGGCTGATAAAAGGAGCAGGAGGGATGCAATTAATGGGCATATATGGGTGGAAATGCCGCAAAATTAGCATTAATGAGGAGTATCTAAAGGAAATGATGCGATTTCAATTCAAAATTTTCTATAAATAAGGGATATTGCTCCCCATTCGAATACTCTGCGTGCCTAGTGTTAGAAGTGAACGATTGCTATATTCAAGGGAGTCAAGTGAGTTGTTGCATGACAGAGTACAATTTCACAAAATTGAGAGAATAATTGACTGTGACAGGGCTCAACCACACAATCCGTCCAGGAGTAGATCACACCATGACAATCACATCGCCAGTAAAAACTACAAGGATGAGGTCGCCTAGAAGGTAGATGACTGCAGGAATAGCGCCGTCCGCAAAGCCTAAGAAACCAATCATCAGGCAGTCACCCCAGAAGAAAAACCCACCAGAACAATGGAGTAAGGCAACTTAGGATCGACATAAAAAGGTCATGGAAATAGAGTCGGATGACAACGAAGAAGAAGAAGTCCCATAAGAGATTGATGCCAAGGAGGTTGAGCCTATCTCTAGGCTGCCTCCATATATTCTACCCTAGAAGCCAAAGGCTAAGAAGTCGGTGAAAGACCCCGACGCGGTGAAGTATAAGGTGTTTACACCATTTTTTCCATATGAGGTGCTGGTGGAAGGAGAGTTTCTGGCCAAGGTTCCTCAACTCATAATATAAGATTGGGATTTTAATGATTGGAGCAAATACCCATAGTTTGAGCCCAACAGATATCTGCTCCAACAGAACTATAAAGGAGGAATAACAAGATTGGAGGCAATGAAGTGGGTAAAGGGTATGCAGGAGGCTAGGATCCTCAATATGCTGCATGTACCCCACTTCACGTGCAGTGCTATCAACACTATCTGTGTACGCAAATTTCTTGCCTTAGTCCATGATGATTGTTTATGGTTGGGGAAGAAGATCCCCATGACTGAGATGCTCACAAGAATAATTGCGACCCTTCGTTTCCTTGGCTTGGACCCCACGAAGGCTTTTGTGGGTGAAATCCAAGATAAGAAGCTTATGGATAAGATGAAGAAATACTATGAGCTGAAAAAAGGAACCGGGGGTTATTTAATTATCTCCATCTTAGACAAAATCGTGAGCTTAGCTGCGCACATCCTTGCGGGGAAGATTATGAGGAAAATCCGTGGAGAGCAAGCTTCCACGCCTGTAATAGATTTAGCGGCAGAGTGCACCAAGGGCGTAGTCTATAATTGGGTAGGATACTTATGTGCTAAATTCCTCGGTGATTGTAGAGCAGCACAAGAAGAAGGCAAGTAGTTCCACTACACATGGCTCATGTTTCTCATTGCATTGGTGGAGTGGCGATAAAATGAGGAGTCACAACTCAAAAACGTGGCCCTCAATCTATGCGAAGCAACTAGATATGATTCACTATTGCATTCAGCAGAGCCATCGAGGTTTATGTCTAATAAGTTTTTTTGGTTAGGATTTGAGATGAGCTCGCAGACAGTGATTAACCAAAAGCCCTGATCATCACCAATAGTTGTGGAGAAATATTTCCAAGTGACGGAGTTCAAAGCGAACTTCCATCATCTACACTTTCAGGTGAAGAAGGACCTCGCAGGGGTCTGGTATGAACTGCCATACATGGTAGAGGAAGAATATGTGGAGGGCATAATTATTCATTGGCCGAGTGATTGGTTAACTCTACTATCTAAAGTCATGGAGCAGGAAGGAACAAGTGGGGCGAAGCCCACTAAGATAACATGACAGAAGAACATGAAGGTCACATTTGTGACTGAGACAAAACCTGATATAGATATTTTAAACACAAGAGGGGATTATATTCTTGGCGGTGATCTTGGCATAGATCCAGCTTCCCCATTTACCACCAAGTGAAGACAACCACATAAGGGTGGCATGCGAAAGAAGTCGAAGTTTGATACGTCCGCTGACCCACAGGCCATGATCCTTACTGAAGGGGACCTTGATGAAATTGGGGATACTATGAAGCAGAACACTAAGCAGTTATGGGAAGCATCGAAGAGAAATATAAGAAAGTGCTAGCAGATGTTCAAGGGATTGCAAGACTTGTAGGTACAAATGAGCGTTGTTCAGGTGAGCGTGAGAGGATTGCAAGCGAGCATGGTTCAACCAAGCAGAGCATAGGAAAGAAAAATTGTGCATGAGTTGGTGCTGACATCTGATACTTGCACGGTGCCTATCCCTGCAGGCACACTAAGTTTTGACATGAAAAATAAGTTAAGGTAGGTGACCCTCTGGAAGAATACAAAGTTGAATCTCCCTGTGATGCCATTGCAGGCTTTGCATGAAATCCACCATGGAATTGATGAGGAGCTAAAGAACAGAGAGCAGCAGGCCCTCCTAATCATTCAAGATGTTACAAAGGAACAAGAAAGCATGGGTGAGGAAAAGTAGCTTGCTGTCCAAGGGTGGGCGGCTTAAGCAACACAACGACAGAAGCTAGAGGAGGTTATCTCTAAAGCATGCAATGAGCTACCAGAGCTCTAGTTTTAGGCTGCAGCTACGCAAAAGGAGAAAGTGACCAAGATGGACAATGCAGTTAAGGACTCCAAGGCTAAGGTTGACGAAATGTGCTTGGAAATGCAAATAAAGATGGTTGAGCTGCAGGTGCAATTGCATCCTTCCACTTCGCCAGAAGTCCGGGAGCAGTACGCAGCTAAGCTGAAAGCTGCATCAGAACAGGTTGAGTACCGCATATAGGAGTGTGCACATATTGGTGAATTTCTTGATGTATGGGCCTCACTGTAGGAGGACCCTCAGGTGAAAAAGTTACAGGTTGAAGTGTGCGAGAAGCTGGAAAAACTAGATTAGATTAAGGTCACTACTAAGACCTTAGCAACAATGCAACAGATTACCCATCTTCAAGAGGGTAAATTCTTATAGGAATAAGTTGATGAGCTGTGTAGGAAGGAGCAACTACTTACAGATAGGTTGAAACCATGGGAAGTTGAGGCCAACCATCTCTCCCAAATTACATAAAAGAAGTTGAAGGCACTATGCACAACACAATGAGGATTCGAGCAAAAGGTAGCTAAGAAGGTTTCAGAGACACTACTCGGAGAAATTAAGGAATTTGAAAAATAGTGCACTAAAGCAGTTCCCCAGTTGAAGGATGCTTTGAGTGGCATAAAAAAGAAGATAGATGGCACACCAACTTTGTGACTTGAGACAAGTCACATTTTTGTGTTGGTGGCCTGTTGGAGATGGGATCTCCTTGGAGGAAGAAACAAGGAAAGACTCCACAGATCGAGGAGCGGAGTGTGCAACATGGAGTGTATTTTTGAGTCATAGGGGATTTGGGATGGGTCAAAACCCCTTATTATGTAATGGGATGGGATATTTTGTGAACGTTGGACTCCGCCCATGGTTTTGGACCATGGTATTGTAAATGTAAAATCTATATAAGGATTCTAGATAGAAGTCATAAGCAGTCAAGTAGAAGTTGATGAAATGCATTTGGATGTAAGATTGTTTTGAGTCAGAGTCTATGTCTTGAGTCAGAGAAAAGGCTCGTGTAGATGTGTGCGCAGAGACCTTAGGAAGTCTACAAATGTATGCGTAGACCCCTGCAGCTGTGTGTGTAGGGTGAAACTGAATGTATGAGAAAGATCTAGCTATTAATGAAAGAAATGTTGAGAATATCTGAGTTGTATTGATGTGTTTTATTTTTGCTTACTATTTATAAACGTTTATGCTGGATAAGGGTTTTGTTCTGTAATTTAATGACATAGTATTTTTTATGGTTATTTACTTTATTTAATGCATAGTTGAGTAGGATCACGCAATCTGTAGTAAGTTCAAAATTTGTGTTGAACAATGCCTATAATATTGATAGATCTGATCCGTGAAGAACATATAAGAAGGAAAAGTCCTAAAGCCACACTTCTCTATCCCTATCGATGTAGAAACTTGGTTCTAGCATCCCCCTATATTTCCTCAGGTGAGACTTCTGTTTGCGAAAGAAGATCATTGCCGAAAGGGCTGGTAATAATGGGTTTTGTTGGACTACACTGTCACTTTGAACCTAGGTCTAAGCCCCATCAAGGCAACAATATGCAAGCAAAATACATTCACATGGGAATTTGAAAGAAAGTATGAGCTCAAGGGGAGAACCTTATTATATATCAGGGGAAGTATATTGATCGGTATCCTTGAATAGTAAGCCTCTTTTCCATTGATGTAAAAGGGGGAGAGTAAGCATAAATTGGATCTTCATATCTATCGTATACTATATAGCTTCATAGGGGGGTTAAATCCACAACCATTATTGAAAAAGGGGTACATTGCTGACCAATTTGTTTTCATTAATGATAATTTTTGTCATTGATGTAAAAGATATCATTGGAACTAGGTGTTATCAATATGGTGTGGTAAGAAGATCTATGCTTATGACTAAAATTGATCAAGGTGTTCGAAAGGGTGTGAATTTTTTGTGTATGCAAGAAGGGTCAAAACCCAAGCCTTGGGTCTTAGATGTAAAGGTGAAGTTGTGTAGGTTTATCTCATCATTATATAAAACCCAAAATAGTGCCAAACACCAAATTTCATATTTTGTGTGCATGTTGTGAAATGTTAATAGGTGTGCAAATCGGTAGCTACCAATATTCAAATTTATGAAGACACTAAGCCCACCCGTTGGATAAATGGAAAATAGGTATGAGTGGTGTATCATCATCTAATAATTTTTTGCCCATGATTGAACAAATCTTGTTTATCGTGGCCCCCCTTAGTGTCAAGGGTTAATAAGAAGGGGGGTGTGATGTGGATTCATGCCATGCCGCCTAATGGAGATCGATGGCCCAAATCTATTCCATCCCCCACCACCCAAGTACAAAACTGTTACGGGGGGGGGGGGGGGGATCTACAAAACTAGTGTTGTTTAAAAAATGGTTTTGGAAATCAATATGTGGTGGAACAACAAGCTATTGGTTGCAATTCTTGGTCACCAAGGGGTCATAAGACAACACTCAGGTGCTAATCAGAGTGACCCATCCAATCAAGGCAGGCACAATAAAATGGGTGGTGAGTGGCAGGCTGACATGACATGGAAGAGAGAGGTGGTAAGCTAATGACGTGTCCCGATGAGATGATAAGTGTTTGTGATGTGTATAGGATGAAACATGGCACTATATGGTAATGACACATGTAACTATGTGGTCATGACACATGGTAGATCGATTTGGCAATTTTGGTTGGCTGGGTGGCCCTTTTTCGAGTGACAAGTAGTAGTGATGTGGCATATAGTTGTTGTGATAGCTTGAGGAAAACACATGTGGTAGTGACATGGCATGACACATGGTAGATAGTGACGTGGCAGATGATATGGAATAACTTTTTGATTCACGCCAAGAGGTTGTTTGGTATATTTTTGCAATGTTATTTGATTTTGGAAAATTAGTGGGCTTGATAATCATCAATGATCGCCCACTGGAAAAATAAAATAAGTGTAGAATAAATGAAGGTAAGTCCAACAACAAGTTGCAAGCGAAGAGTTTTACTGTCAAATGGAAATAGATGAGAAGTGGAAATAATGTCTATCAAACTGCTCAGGAGGAAGGTGTTGTAACAAATGGTGTAGCGATGGAGTGATAAGTGACAAGTGGTGGACCAATAAGCAGCTATGGATCTTAATCCCTCGATTCTTGGCCCATGGTCATATGATGAAAGACAACAAAGGAATAGGAGTTGTTGAAATCCTGTGCCATTGACTCGTTTAGTA